>CM058045.1:2286254-2767690 GCA_030169165.1 Centaurea solstitialis
TGCAGTTTTTAGCCTTCTAATTGTTGTGGCAGTCCTATAAACTGCTGAGGTTTGCCCCTGTGATTTATTTCCGTATACGGACTATTGAATCTTAGAAAGAGAAAAGAGATGTTGAAAAAGATACTAGCTACAAGCACATTGATCAGCAACACTTAAACATGGGAAATTCGGAATTGTTGTGGCAGTCCTATAAACTGCTGAGGTTTGGCCCTGTGATTTATTTCCGTATACGGACTATTGAATCTTAGAAAGAGAGAAGAGAAGAGGAAAAAGATACTAGCTACAAGCACATTGATCAGCAACACTTAAACATGGGAAATTCGGAAGATGAGATGTAGACCATGCACATATGCATGTTTGCATATGCCAACAAACAGAGAGATCAAGCAAATTGATTTCCCTTTTAGCCAATTTCACATAAACACATAAAGCACCTCCTTCAGTGATTCATAATCGCAAATAACAATCTACAGAGCTGTTTGGAGTTGCTGAATGGTTTGGTGCAGGAAAATTAAGTGGATCAGGATGATTAAGAGGCTCTTATGATATGGTAAAAAAAGAAATATGGTCATTTGGTAAATGTTCAGAGTGAAATTAGGGCGCTGAATGGTTAAGGGAGGCCCAAGATACAAAATCATTCAGAGAGTTTGAAGCCATTAAGAAGCAGAGTTTTTTCTGCCAAACAAGATTCACCTCTTAGCGGTTCAAAGGTTGCCTCTTAATGGGAACTATTAAGAGGTAAACAAACAGCCCCTAAGCAAAGGCATGGTTCCTTACCCTAAGTACTTCCTAGTGCCTGCATCTCCATAGGGCCATGTGTAATCAACTAGGTTAGGAACGGAATACTTGTGAGTTCCAAATTAACTGAACAAACACTTTTCAGCTGCAATCTCATGGCTTTACCCCACCAATACCATCACTGTTGTCAATCAGCGATAAATAGCGCAAAATAGCAATAGGCGATAGCAACCATGTACTGCTATTCGTTTATAACAATAGCGATGGCATTTTCGTAATTATTTTTTTTTTTTTTTTTTTTACTTTGATAAATACTAGGGTTTTACCTATTATATTTTGTTCTCTAATATGTATAATAGTTTACGACTTTTAAGTTAATATATTAATATAAAAATATATAATTAATCTTTTAGAAGGCTATCACTATATATTAAATAGCGGTCACTATTTATCGCTATTCACTATGTAGCATAGCAGTAAGCTATCGCTATTTATCGCTATTCGCTACTGACAACTATGCCCACCATGCAATGACCATTCTCATTCTCATTCTCATTTCCATTCCCATTCACATTCCCTGATACAAACCAATTGCCTCCTTGGTCTAAAACTTCCGCTTGTTCATCTAGGTGACTGATAACATTTACATTGTTAAGATTAAATTGAGTGGCTCTGGCTAAGAAGATTAAATTGCATTAATTTTCGTAACCTCCATCCTTTTTATGCAGCATACTACATATACGATCATAATGCATGTTATGTCATGTTCTCCAGACTCATGGTTTGCGTTTCGTAGCGCCCTACCACAGTTTCTTCTGTTTATCATGACAAAAGTGATAAAGTTTCTTGAGTGCATCACAAGTCAAAATAATTCTTTTGCCTCTTGGTATCCTTGGAATCTAAAGAAATTTATAGTTCTCGTTCTTCACCTTTCCCTGTTGTTTTCTGATTGGGGTTGAGTTTCTCTTTTAGTACAAAAATTGCCTTTCCATCCCAAATGTAAGGGAAAAGAAAAGAAGAACAAAGACAGATTATGAATATTTTACAGAAATGGTAGTTTTTTTGCCTAGTTCTTGTCATGCATATGAGAAAAGGTCCAGTCACTTGCAATTACATGTGCACACAATTTTAGCATAACTAACACAGAACTTGACAAGGATATGTTACCTGAAATATCAAGTTGTTGCTCACAAAGCTTCCAAAATTTTCTAAGAGTAGAAACATCAGGACGGTATCCTAAACGTTCCAGCTCTGTTGACGCAAAAATTGACTTTCTGAACAAACACCATAATTCTGCAAGTATTGTACAGACCTTGCAGAAATAGCAGATTTTAGTGGACCAAAATTGCTACAAACTGTTCAAACAAGCAATATACTTAAATGCAAAAGGTCTAAACAGAGCGAGATTGCAGCAAAGGGTGAAAAATGCTCACCCTAGATGCAAGGAGATTGCCAGAATTTCCTTTTCCTTGAGCTTCAGGTGGAATTGGCAAAAAGTGGTCAAGCTCCTCAAACAATGTGTCCCTTTTGGATATCAGAGAAGACAATGATGCCTCAGGAACAACCTTGCTGGTCGTAATTGAGTGTAAGCACCAGGCAACATGCAAATACATGTTGAGAAGCAGAAAACTAATAACCTACATAGTTGCAAAAAGATAAAGCATTTAGACATAGAAAAATTTTGAATGAATAGAGAAAAATCCAAAATTTCACGTAAAGGACTTGGATCCCACACCTCATCATCCATATTCCGGAAATTTTTTAAAACCTTAGCGATATCTCATACAAGCTCTCTATTGCTACAGGCCTCGACAATTGCAGCTCGTACAACCTTTTCATATTTACAAGAAGCGAGTACTCATCGTCACCATCCTACAAGGAAAACCCGTGTCATGTTAATTTGGTTAAAATTTATGAGCAAAAAATTCACTTACATTTAGAATAATATTGTTGCAATAACATTCATAGTTAGATTAATGATGTAGCACTAATTTACTTCATAAGGTTTATTAACTTGACCAATCAGGGCATGCACCCTTAGTGATATTACAATTATACCTCTACTTCTTTTATTGCAGCTTTCAGTTTCTTAATAAGCTCATCCTCAAGCTCCTTAAACTTATTTTGCGCAACATCTTGTAGCTCTCCCCGGCTTCCAGTTGTGCAAGAATCGATGGCCTTAACACAAGATCTTAGAGCATCTTTGTCACCATGCTTAAAGAATGTCTCTTTCATCAGCTGAAGAACTGTGCTGAAATACTGGAAAGAAAGGGGAAAAAACATATTTGGTAAGGCATTACACAGTGAGATACTATGATCCAATAATTTTGACCTACCCACCTGCTCCTGTCTCTTCATGGAGTAGAGCTCAAGGTTCATGTGAACAATAATTTCAACGAGTGATGGGACTTTTGTTTTGTCAGCCATATATTTGCGCATAAGTTGTGGGTAGTTCTTAATCATAGAAACAGTTATATCCTTCCTATTGCTTTCGATCATTTCCTAGCAATTAAAGCAAAAAAATAGATAAGTTAAATTCATACTCCAAGTGCAACTAAGCACTAACAAACGAAGAGATCAACATGCATCATGCCATACACAGGGTCTTATCAAAAGCTTCAATGAAACAAGCTCACTCCTTACCCTCTGAGCTTTAGTGTGGGTCTGCTTCCGATGGTCAATAGCAGGAACAATCCTCTCTCCTACAGCTTTCTTGACAGATGCACAGAACAGTCGAGTCAGGTTTGTAGCATCATCACCTGTAAGCTCAATCGAGGGATTCTCATCCAATAGCATAGAGATTATACGCTTCCAGTCCTGCATGGAAGTAAATTAGAATTTGAGAGTAGAATCTATTGCATCAGAAGAATGATGGTAGAAGAATGAGAGGATCAAAGATAGGAGACGAATCTGTGATGCACGACTTACTTTCATGGCATCCATGAACTCCCAAATGTCATCAATGACATAGATGCTTAATATCTGATCTGTTGAAAACTCTCTTAGTATCTGCAGCATCCTTAGAAGATGAATCTGTGATGGATCACCTTCATCGCCTGCAAGAATCAAGCACACAAATGTGAGGCTACTTGACATCGTCAGAATAAACAGAACTGCTGCTGCCACCAGCTAGACCTGATGAACGGGCTTTTGAGCTATTGAACTTCTGAGCAATCACATGATCATAAACTAGTGCCCCAATGGCACGCCTGACTTCAGGAGGATCGTCAATTAGTAAATCATATAATGAGCCTAAATCATCGTCAGGGACCAATTGATGTCTGCAATGAGCCATAGAAACCGACGTGTGATCACCATTCAAGCAATAGGATAATTTATTCACTTTGAACTAAAAATATACAGCAGTATGCTGAGAAATACCTCAATAGTTGTTTTACAAGACTGATGGCACATACTGCAACAGAGATATCAATATCATCAGCAAGATCCAGCATCCTTTTATAAAATCTTTCAGTAAATAGTCCAAGAGATGGCACGTTGTCATCAACATCATAGAGATTTTGCAACGCAAGGACAGAGGCTTTTCTTACACCAGCGCTCTGTAGATAAATAAAGAACAGTAATCCCTTGGTTAGTTAGCACCAATAACATGATAAAAAAAAATAATAACAAAATTCGTTGAACATATACAACTCACTTTGTCATTCAGAGTCCATCCAAGATACTTCAAGTACAAATCCTGCAAGAACAGTGATGGATATGAAAAAATCCATGCTCCAAGTGATTGTATGCACGACATGCGAATTTCAGGATCTATGTCTCGATAACGGTGCACAAACAACCTTCAAAAGGATCAAGGAAGCAATTATTAACAAAACATATGACAAACATGAAGTGGTGTGCTAGAGATTTCTCCTTGCTCTACCACCAAAATCCCCCAAGCACCAGGAAGAACGCAAATAGTACCCTGTAAAAATTTTACGCATCATCTCCTCTATCATTGTGATTTTTCCATGCGTCTCTGACAATCTTTTATTAAGTGATTCAACGCGAGGCCCCTCGGCGTTTTTCTTCTTCTCGGCAATTAACTGTCTTTGTGTAGTCTGCCGATGGGCACCAAGTACCTTAGCAACCCCTATGAAAGATGTGACCAGCTGGAGCCCCACCAAGGAAGCAACTTGACGATAAACCCTTGGAGGAGTACTGCAAAAGTGCGTATACCAAGCTGATTAACCAAATTAAGGTATCTCGAGAAATAGATGTATCTTGAGAACCATGTAACGAGTAGGAGTACCAACCATGACAAAGCAATAACATAATCCATGCACTTGTCAAACAAGACTTGATCAAACAACGGCCCATTTTGGCACTCTGATACCAAATTATCCCAGAAGAAACGAGGTTCTCCTTAAAACTTCTGAGTTCCTTCTTTTTTGAACTTTGATAGTCTTCGATTTTACCCTAAATCCCATCAAGCTAAGCGAAAAACATATGAATGGATGTTGTATAAACCATAATATCTTATAACATATAAATAGTGTATGAAAAACATTAGAAGGATTCTCCATGCATAAATACATGTAGGTAAAAGAAAACAAAAGGTTAACCAGCAACATAGGATACTTCTGCAGCCAGATTGACAAGAGCAACTACAACATCATCAACATTAGTCTCATCCAAAAGTTCTCCTTGAATGCTATATTTAGCTCCACAGGCCTGTACAATTGCAAGTTCAGTCAATTGCATGCTAAAGTGACTATAATTGTGTCATTCCTTTCAACTACCGCGACATGGATGCTGTAAAGTGAAGTACCTACATTTGATTCTTTGAGAAAAAAAGATGCATAGTTACCTCAAACAGCATTGTTAAGAGTTCAACCATTGCAGGTTTCGGATCCTTCTCATATTGTTCAACCCACGATTTAACCACTTGCGGAATAAGTTTCCCATTCCTTTTAACAACCTCTATGGAAAAGAGACGATAAGCAAATTAGACATACATCACGCGTAAAAGGAAACACAGCAGAGATATTCAAGGGCATATGATTTGGGCAAAAACATCGTTTAAAGACAGATAGCATAAACAACTTTGCTTCTTTGCAGCTACTGCCACAATTCTAATGCTAGTGAATTACGCTTGTAAATGACTATCAACATGCAACCTTATTCGGTATTACGAAACTATACAATACTTCTACCAATAGAATACTTGCCCCATATCCAGGTGCCTATAAAACTTTTTATCTCAACTTACAAGAATCACAGTTATTCCTTTTTCAAACTTGAAACGAAAATAAAAACTCTGCAACCTACAACTGTAAAAAAAGAAACAATCTTGATATGAAACCTCCTTAACCTACCGAAAGAACAGAGACAAAGTTAACTTATTCACCATTAAAGCTACCTACAGCTAGTCCATATATCAATGAAAGTTAACTACATAGCAAACTCACCCCAACTTAATCCAATCACTGTAATACAAAGGCACAAAGCATGAAGCAACACCACATTTAACAAATCAATCAAGTAGTTCACCTCTTATTATATGCTCATCTTATCTAAAGTTCAACATTCAATCCTTAAATTAGGGAATTACAACTTACAAGTTACAACAAAATGATTCATCAAACTAACTCCTTAATCACACAACTTACCGATTAAGCTCTGATCAACACCTTTCGCCGCCGGAGCATAAGAAGCTCCTTCGGCAGTCCGGTTCCGATTAGGTTTCCGACGCCGTTCGTCGAATTCATCACCAGACTCCTCATCAGACTCCACAATCTCCCTAATCTTACGCACTTGACCATCGTAGGTCTTCGTTAGAACCCTAGCTCGTTTCTATCAGCCATAAACAACATCAATTTAGCATAACATACAAACATACACTTAAGAACAAAATTCAAAACCCTAGATATCAAATCACAGTGAAAACAAATAGCAAAAGGTTGTGAATTAGGTTTTGATACTGACCGAGCGTCGAACTAGTGGCTCGGGAACATCTGGTTCGTCTTCCATGGCGGTGTGATCTCTCGACTGTGTGTAGAGTGTGTAGTGTGTGAGAGAGAAAGAGTTAGAGAGAGAGAGAGATGAAATTTGTGAAATTCCCGCCAGGAAATGAAGGATTTATTTGGGGGTTGAGGATGAAATTTTTATGGTGGTTTCACGCTATAATTTCCAAGCTTATGTGAGAAGTCAGAGCATCTCCAACAGCATTGCTATACTTTCTCTAAAATAGAGGAAAAGATGTCAAAATCTTTAAAATCATATTTTTCCATCTCCAACAGCATTTCTATTTTAGAGAATCTATCATTACTTATATTATTAAAATATACACTATATTTATTATCCAATAAATTTTTTAAAAGTTTTAAATAACTAATTATACCATTGGTGGAATTGATTAAAATAACATTTCTCTCTCTTCATATAGAGATTTTAGAGAAATCTCTAAATTTAGAGAAAACTTCAATTTTTTCTATTTTAGCAATTGGTTTAGCAATGCTGTTGGAGCAGTTTAGAAGAAAAAACCCAACTTTTTCTATTTTAGCAATGCTGTTGGAGATGCTCTTAAAAAAAATGTCTATCTTAAGAAATGGTTTATTGCTTTTTTTATGAAGCTATAAAAGGCTATACGTATCGGGGACGTAGTTTGCGCGGGTTCCAAACCGCCGGGCTGGGCGAGCTTTCATACGCATGCGGCGGTTTCGAGGGTTGGGGTTGGAGCGGCGTGGTCGGTCACACTGCTCATAACCGTTGTTGTTGTGTTGGGGGGTGTGTTTTAATTAATTAAATAATAAAAAAGTGATGGGGTTGGGAGGGTTCTGATACTAGTCAGGCTATGCGTACCGCGAGCCTCGGCTTAGTGGGCTCGAGCCCGCGGGCTGCGGTACGCGCCCTTTGATCTCGGCGGGCTTGGTCTTTGGGAGGGTTGGTGCGGGTTGGCCACACCGCTTTGGTTGTGTGTGTTGTGTGTGTGTGTGAAAGAGAGGGGGTTGGGAGGGTTGGGTACTAATTAGAGAGGGTTCCAGATGGTTAATGGGGGGATTGGAAAAAAGTTGATGTGGTAGTCGGGTTGGGATACTGATAGCCTCAGAGAGGGTTCCAGAGGGCTTATTGTGGGGTTATATAAAAGTTGATGTGGCAATGGGGTTGGGAGTTTTCGGATACACATAGCCTAAACATTTTATCTAAACATAAAAATTAGTTTATTAATCGTTAATTAGGGTAGCATAAGAAATATGATACAACGGTTGTTTGAGTTTTGCATGGTCTCGTTTAGTTTATCTATTGGCCTCGTAGCAGAACATTAGTTGATTAAAGATACCCGTCGAGTTTGTAAGCAATACCACGGTCGATATTATTGACTATATATTCGTGTTTTGGGAAATATATAGTGTTTAGTGAGTATAAATTTATCGTAGATATGTATAGCAAATTGAACAATGGTGGCATGTTGTTTCGGATATGGACTCCATGAACGCACTTTTATGAGAACTATCTTGACATACATTCATTGCTAGTGTGATAATGATACTCATGGAAACATACGCTCTAGTGGAAGGTATTGGTTATGATGTACAAGAGTTAAAATTCATACGGCATGCTACATGGTTGAATATTAAAAGAAAAAATATAACATGTGTAAACTTGTTAACTCTTCGTATATTCTAGTTTGCATAAAACTCATGAAACTCAATTGTATTGTCAAAAGAATCAATAACAATTAATCACGTGATTTGTAATTGAACTAGTAACTGACATAAGTTATATACATACCATTGATTACTACTCATGAACGTATATGAACCGAATACTGAAACTGCTCAAAATATGATAGTATAGACTATAGAGGTTGGAAATACCCAATATCATATAGGGTCGATGCAACTTCCCCAATGCCCCCCTTTCATTGGGTTGCCATAACCCCTAGTTTGGCTTGGGCTGTTAAGCGTGGACTTAACTCGATTCTAACATCATTAGTGTTGAGGTTAGCTTGCGTGCAAAATTTGATATTGACAATTGGTTCCTTCTATAATCTATGCGACATTCCACGCAAGCTCACTGTCCAAAGTCAAATTTGAGTATAATGGTTGCCTATTCACATCAGACCACTAACATTTGCAATCATTATATATTATATACTATATACATTTAGCAGGATCATAGCTACAGTACACCGTTCCTCCAACCCGCCCGACCCGAGACCCGACCCATACCCAGCTTTCCATCTCACAATTTATGGCCCAGAACCGCGTATGACCCGGCTGTGACCGGCGTGTCCTCCAGCCGGGTGATTCATGTATATAATATATTCAATTTTACATTTTGGTCCCTGAACTTTTCAATATTTCATTTTATGTTTTAGTCATATATGGTGTATCGACTAAAATATGTTAAAAAATTACGTTTTAGTTTTAACAAATTACGTCATTATATTCGTATCGTCGATACGATCGAAATGAGCCTAATATTGAATATATTTTGATGTAGTTAACCTTACATATTAGGCCTCTAAACTTATAACTTATAACGTTTATTCACTTTATACCTTTTACTTTTCAATATTTCATTTTACGTTTTAGTCGTATATCGTGTATTGGCTAAAAGACGTTTAAAAAATACGTTTTAATTTTAAAAAATTACGCTATTATATTCGTATCGTCTATACGATCAAAATGAGCCTAATATTGAATATTTTTTGACGTAGTTATTTTATTATATACTATATATACGCTTCTACCAACCTTAATCCTGTACCTATTTTAAGTTTACATATTAACCTCCTAAACTTATAAAATTTATTCACTTTATACCTTTTACTTTTCTATATTTTATTTTACGTTTTACTCATATATCGTATATTGGTTGGAACATGTTAAAAAAATACGTTTTAATTTTAAAAAATTACGACATTAAGATCGTATCATCGATACAGTTTAATATATTAAAAAAGTACGTTTAAATGTTAACAAACTACGCCATTATAATTGTATCGTCGATAAGATCGAAATGAGCCTAATATTGAAAAAAAAATCATGTATTTATTTTATTATATACTATATATATACATATACGCTCCAACCTTATACCCACCTTTAAACTTACATATCAGCCCCCTAAACTTATAATATTTATTCACTTTACATTTTTTAGTTTTCTATATTTCATTTTTCGTTTTAGTCATATATAATATATTGACTGAAGTATGTTAAAGTGTCGGTAGCTACTGTTCATGAACCCGGTGCGAAGCCCGGGCATATCTAACTAGTTTAACACAAATTTTAACATTTTTACTCACTACATTGGTTATGAACTTGATACCACATGCTATTTTATCACGTCAAGGTTGAAAAGATCTTTAAAATATATTAAAAACAAATAGATCATACATTTTAAAACAAAATTAAGTGTTAGTGGTCATTATTCCTCTTCCAATGTTTTGTTTTAATGGCTTCATAAGTATTAATTTCCAAAAACTCATATTTTGTTATAAAAATTGTTTTCTTGTATTCATATATGACTTTTACAGAGTTTTTGTTCTATTGATTCAAGATCAGATTTGGAGTTTGATTCATATCCAACCATCTTAGTGAAATTGGTGAGATGTGGGAATAAACCCTTTTCCCAAGTTTTGAATCTGGACATTTTGGACCACCACTTTTAAATCTTGCCAACTATAGCCCTCATTCTTGACATACGTTACAAACAACTCCAAGACTTGGGGAGTTATATAATCAAAAGTCACATATCATCCAGTTATCTCCCTTGTTTCGCGTTTCTAATATAAACTGTATTAGGATGCGTGCTATGGATGAGTTACATCATATGTATAAGTGACAATTTTAATCAATTTAGCATAGAAATGAACCAAGTTTTATTGTATTTTATTGATAACAATTCGATAGCACATTGTAGAAAATTGTTTCAGAAACTAATTCTATTAAATGGTTAAGTACTAAATGTATGTAAAATGTTTAGAAATAATATGTTTATAATATAGTAACCGCTTGGTAAAATATCATCAACTTATCATGTTTTAACATACATTAATTATCAGTTTATTTTAACATATGTTGTTATTTGATGTTACCATCAAGGTACCCATAGATTAGCCAACTCTTAACACTGCAATTATTAGACACCGTAGGTTGTCGAGTTTGAAAAAATAGAACGAAGAGTTGTAGTGTTAAGGAATGAAAAATAGACTGTGTTTGATATTAATAACAAAAATAATTTTTTTAGTCATATGTGATTTAGATAAATCATAGTGCTTATAATTATCCCCTTTCATCCTTGGTGCAAGAGCGCTCAATCAATAAGTTATTACACACTCTTTCAAGGGTGGTTGCTTCTAGCAAACATCCCAAGCTTTATAAGCTTCTTCTAGGGCATACAAATTTCTAGATGTTTGGTGGTGGTACCCGAAATGCATTTAGGCGCATCAGTTGATTTGTCATCAAGGGATTTGTATTCTAATCAAATATGAAATACACCAGGTTTCACTCTTAATATTCTAAGATGTCTAAAATAACAACTCTTTTGTACTTGGAGCATAAGCTATTTGTTAGCTTTTACATCTATCCGAATGGAATAGTGAATTTCTTTTTCCCTTTTTTTGCTCTCATAAGTACAAATAGCGAATTTCTAAAGAAAAAATCGACCATCAAACGAAAAAAGAGCGTCTTATTTTCCCATCTCCATTTTCATTCGATGCATATCTTTAATTATTAAAATATGATATCATACGACAACATATATACAGCTGTTCGTTACAAATGTCTTTGTATATTCATGTTCCACCACATCGTTTGTCTATGAGTTAAAAGGATGTAGATATCTTTATAAGAATATTAAAATATACCATCATCAAATTAATATAATAAAAAATGACGAATGTGGTGCTTCATGGTTTTTGATAAATTAATTCATTAATGGGTATTATGGACTAATTCCCCTAAAATATAAATTTGATGGGTATTCTTCAACTAAAACATCATTATATATTTCCAAATTCAACCCATTATCATTGATTTCTCATCACTATATGTATAAATAGCAACCACTTTAACCAACTCATGCATTGTCAACTTCATGGTAACCATAAACAATTATATATGTAAAGATAGAATAAGGTTTAGTGGAGAACTTTTAAAAATCAGAAAGTAAAACAAGAACATTTTAATATTGGTTTATACGACATGTACATGTATATATAAATACAAAGAGAAGGGAACACTTTATTAACTTCTCACCTTAACCTCAGGTTTTTAACAAAACCTAGCCCTCAAACAAGAATATTGTATATTTAAGAGATACAAAAACATTAAAACCATGTATAAATTTTAGGACAAATTGCTAAAGAAGGTAATATAAATGTCTAAAAAATCCAATCAAGAGAACATACATTTTTTTTGCCGATAAAGGACTATTCATTTGATTTTGTCAAAAAAAGGGAAGAGTAACCGGTAACTTGTACAACCGGTTACTTTTCCCTTTTTTTTTTTACAAAATCAAATTTATAGTCATTTCTTGGCAAAAAATGTACGTTCCCCTGATTGGATTTTTTGGACATATAAGTTACCTTTTTCGGCAAAATCAGTGGTGGTGGTGGCAATGGGTGGCGGCAAGTGGTGGCGGTCGTGGGTGGCAGCGAGTGAGGGTGGCAGTAGGTGGCCGTGGATGGGGGTGGCGGTCAACGCCGGTCAAAGGTGTAATGGTGCTGACTGGACAAACACGTTAGCAGGTAATGATGATTGGACTGTCACTTGGACATACACGTTAGCAAGTTACATGCAGCAGCCATCAAGTTAATAAGTCACATTCCCTCTTTTTTGACAAAATCACATGCATAGTCCTTTCTTGGAAAAAAATGTATGTTCCCCTAATTGGATTTTTTGGACATTTATGTTACCTTTTTCAGCAATTCGCCTTAAATTTTATGTGATTTATATTAACGGTCAAAAATGAGTGCGGGGTAATTTGACCATGTATTCAGGCTGCAAGACAAAATCGAGTGAATCACATGTGATATTGTACTAATGTTGGTGTAAAATCACATATGATTCAACCATTTTATTATCCTTTTTAAATACACATGATTCTCTATCCATACTATACCCGGATTGTTTGGTTTGTTTACATTAAGTCGTGTATGTATGAAGTTGTATGCGTGGATTAATCTATCTACATAAATTGACATGTTTAATGTTTGAGAGATCTTTTATTGTAAATGGAAGGAATTGGTTTTTAATTGAGAGTGACATATATGGAAAAACTTGACTTCTTGCATAAAGTTCTCCCCTAAAAGCTTACTGAACAAGCCACTTTCCATATCATTAAGCCATTGTCAAACAATCATGTATATCTAATATAATAAGTTATGAGTCTCGTTAAGAGCATCTCCAACAGCTTCTCCAAATTTTCTCTAAAATGGAGAATTAAAAACTAAAATCCCTAAAATAATTTGCATCCATCTCCAACAGCTTCCCCATTTTGGAGATTTCAACATTGACTTTTGTATTAAAATATTTATCAATCAATTAAAAAATTGTTTCTCTCTCTCAATTATTATTTTTCATGGATTTTCATTGGTTGTTTCAAAGTGTAATCATATTTGGAGTGATCTCCAAATATGGAGAAAAAAATATTCTCTCTCCAACTTTCTCCATTTTGGGGATAGGTTTGGAGAAGCTGTTGGAACACTAAAATACCCCAAAATCCTCATTTTCCCTACTTTTCTCCATTTTGGGGATGCTGTTGGAGATGCTCTAAGCTGCTAACAAACAAATCCATATTATCTTTATCTCTACTTTTATTTTTTAGCACTTCTTGTTTGAACCTAATAGTATATGGTAGGGTTAGGTTCACGTGAGACCAAGTTGTTTTCGTAAGACCGATGTGACCAACGATTTTTACATGAAACTTCATAGCAAAACACTGTGAAGGTTAAAAAAATTCAAACGTTCGTTGTAAAAACCTAATAAAAACCACTCAAAAAAACACCGTGAATGTAACATTTACAGTGTTTTTACGATGAATGTTTAATTTTTTTAACCTTCACAGTGTTTTGATGTGAAGTTTCATGTAAAAAGGGTTGGTCTCACCGGTCTCACAGAAACAGTTTGGTCCCACCTTATCATAAGCCAGAATACGTATGTGTGTATAAGGTTAGGTTCAAATGTGAACTCAATTTTGGTTGTGAACGTGAGGACGAATCTCAGCCACACATCTTCGGTTACGGTGGACGCGATCACGGAGGATTGACGCGATTCATGGGAGGGTAGAGATTATTACAAGGGGGAGGACCAGTCAAAACCGCCTTTATTGACCGGATGAGTGGTTGAGATTGGTTCTCATGTTCACAATGGAAAAGTGGTTCACATTTGAACTTCCCCCTACTCTCTCTCTCTCTCTATATATATATATACAGGAAAGTTCAAATATGAATTCAACTTTGGTTGTAAACACAAGGACCACTATAATCGCGTCACGTGACATATTCAGTTTGAATATTATGTATTATTCAAATTGAATAAAACTACATTCAATATTACTCCTTTCGAATGATAAATGAATATTCAAACCGAATATACCATGCGACATGCTCTCGGTTGTTCGAAAGACGAGGAAGAGACTCTATTTAAGTATTTATTTATTTGAAGCCTCTCTCCTCCTACCATAAAAATGGGAAAAGATTCAAGGTATATAAGACCAATAGTCAAGCAAAGGATGCATCAAACAACTTTGAAAAAAGATAGCAACTTCAAACCAAAAGGGTGGGTAGTTGGAACTTCAAACCAACTTCATTTTCAATTTCAATTTCATTTCTCTCTTTCTTTTTGGATATCCATCATCATGAGATAGATACATAATCACACCAATCAATCACTTTCAAAATCTCCCCCTTTTCAACCCAATTTCACACACACTTCACACACACACACACACACACAGATTTCACACACAAAAACCTCTCTCTGTGTGTGGAAAATGGCCGGAATGGTGGTCGTATCCAGAGGAGGAACCACCGCCACCGCCACCGGCTGCGGCGGGCGTTTGCGGCGGCGGCGAAAACGGAGTTACGACGACGGAACAACAAACTTCCACAAAACAACAACACCACATCTCCATTATCGACCTCCTGATTGCAGCTCTGAGGAAATCAATGGCGTCCTGCCGTTTCGATCAACGCTCGAAATCATCATCATCATCATCAGCAGCAGCAGGACCTCTTAATCGTCAGATGGAAATCGGATGGCCGACGGATGTTCAGCATTTAACTCACGTCACATTCGATCGATTTCACGGATTTCTAGGGCTTCCTGCTGAGTTTCAAGTCGAAATCCCCAATCGAGTCCCCAGTGCTAGGTAATATATATATTGTGAACGGATTTCAGCCACTCGTCTGGTCAATAAAGGCGGCTTTGACTGGTCCCCGCTTTAATAATCTCTACCCTCCCATGAATCGCGTCAATCGTCCGTGGTCACGTCCATCGTAACCGCGAGACGAGTGGCTGAGATTGCTCCTCACGTTCTCTTAAATTG
The DNA here is from genome assembly GCA_030169165.1 of Centaurea solstitialis. Lineage (NCBI taxonomy): Eukaryota > Viridiplantae > Streptophyta > Magnoliopsida > Asterales > Asteraceae > Centaurea > Centaurea solstitialis. The sequence continues at coordinate 2,301,498 of CM058045.1, forward strand.
ATATGGTTCTCGTATGAACCTACCTCCACATATATATATATATGTATATATATATATGTATGTATTAGGTTTAAACGAGAAGCATGTCAATTTAAGAGAACGTGAGGAGCAATCTCAGCCACTCATCTTGCGGTTACGGTGAACATGATCACGGAGGATTGGGGATATATATTGTTTAATATGAGTGACGGATCTCAGCCACTCATCCGGTCAATAAATACGGCTTTGACCGGTCCCGCTTTAATAATCTCTACCCTCCCATGAATCGCGTCAATCCTCCGTGGTCACGTCCATCGTAACCGCGAGACGAGTGGCTGAGATTGTTCCTTACGTTCTCTTAAATTGATATGGTTCTCGCCACATATATATATATATATGTGTTTTCAAAACGAGAAACATGCCAATTTAAGAGAACGTGAGGAACAATCTCAGCTACTCATCTCGCGGTTACGGTGAACGTGATCACGGAGGATTGACGCGATTCATGGGAGGGTAGAGATTATTAAAGGTGGACCGGTCAAAGCCGGATGAATAGCTGAGATTGCTTCTGACGTTCTGTTTTAAATTGATATGTTTCTCGTTTGAACATATATATATATATATATATATTATGCATTCATTTGTTGTTTGGATTGATTGATTTAGGCTTAATTGATAAATTTTTAAGCACGAATTGGTTTAGATTTTTTCAAAATTTTTAGCTGATATGAATTGATCTTACTATAGATTCCAATTTTGTAAACCGACACAGAGCTTTGTTAAATGAACAGGCGTTACATTTTTATGTGTTTAGATTTCTATAAATGGTTGGAATCTTAGGGTTTATGAGTTTATTCACACCCGAAAATGGTGGAAACTGGTCAAAGTTTTAAGCAGTAAATGACAAACTGGGACCCTCTTGATGTTTGATGCCCTAAGACAAATAGTGAAATTGGGAATCCAAAGTTCAATAATTTGGGGGTTTTACATCTTAATTGACTATAAAAACAGTGGAATTTGGTATTAGTATACATACACTCTATTCATTCAAATGATAACAGCTAGGGTTTAGCTTTGTATATCAAATAGTTATATTTAGGGAATTGGCCTCTATACCTATAACCCCACCCCCACTTTAACCTCATACCCATTTACTCTCCCATTTAGCAACACATACCCATGGAAGTCCGTTATAGGTCGGTCCGTTATAACTCCCTTAAGGGAATAAGGGAGTTATAACTCCCTTAAGGTCCGTTATAACTCCCTTATTACCTTAAACTCCCTTAAAGGAGTTATAACGTACCTATAACGGCCCTATAACGGCCCTATAACGGACCTTAAGAGAGTTATATCTCCCTTATTCCCTTAAGGGACCTATAACGGACCTATAACGGACCTATAACGGACCTATAACGAACCTTAAGAGAGTTATAACTCCCTTATTCCCTTAAGGGAGTTATAACGGACTTCTATGGGTATGTGTTGCTAAATGGGAGAGTAAATGGGTATGAGGTTAAAGTGGGGGTGGGGTTATGGGTATAGAGGCCAATTTCCTGTTATATTTTGGACTTCAATTTTGGTAAGGATTACAACCTGTTACAGAATTTTTCGTTCTAAAATTGGGATTTTGAGGTTCAAATTTGTACTCTAGAATTACTCATATTCCAAAATGGTTTTGCAGTATAATGCAAAAATGTCATGGAGATATGGTTTCATACCCTGATTATGTTTTCTTTAATTACAATAATTATATATGGCAAACACACACACACACAAACACTCACATACACACACTTCTCACATTTGGTGCGGTTTGAACACTTGACCTTCTAGGAGGGTGGGCTCTACCGTTAACAAGGGTACAGGGTACCACCACTTGGTACTATGATCATGCTTTTGACAACATGCTTATTCTTGTTGTGTAGTGCTAGCGTTTTTGGCGTTTCAGCTGAATCGATGCAGTGCTCGTATGATTCAAGAGGCAACAGTGTCCCCACCATCCTCTTGCTAATGCAGGAACGGTTATATGCCCACGGAGGTCTAAAGGTATACCCACATATAAAAAAAGATAGCTTTTGGCCTTTTGTAGAATCTCACACACGATGAATAGTGCATGTGGAAGGCTGGAAGCACTATTCAAAGAATACAAATCATATGTCTCCAAACTCCATATCCCCTTTCTGTCACCCCAATCAACCCTTTTTAATTCATCTGTTTTTTCTCTCTTTTCAATAAAGTAATGATGTGTCAGCGGTTGATTGGTGGACAGGGATCGGGTAAGTGATTTATTCTCCTATCCAAATCATGTGTACCCGGACTCCAATCCCCATTCTAGACCACCAATCAACCGTTGACACATCATATTACTATATTGAAGACAAAGAACAAAAAGATGAGTTAAAAGGGTTGATTGGTGGGACGTGAAAGGGATATGGAGTTTGAATTGTGAGAATACGTGGAACCCCCGTATGTAATCTCCAAAAGGGCCCTTGTGGAGAGAAGGAAGGTTCCAACATATATAGCGAAGAATTGGTCCAAGTCTAGCCGATGTGAGACACTAACATGAATAAATCACTTGTCCCCCAATCAATCGCTGGCACATCATTACTTTATTGAAGAGAGGATAAAAAGATGAACTAAAAAGAGTTGATTGGTGCGAAATGGAGTTTGGAGACATGTGATTTGTATTTTCAGGATCTTGCATATACAATCCCCATGGGATTCAACTAGTCTGAGTTTCCAACTATCCTAGTAAATTCCCCCACCCCATGAGAATTTTGTTTGTTGCCATTACAGGATGTCCATTAAAACGGGAAACTTCCGTTCTTTTGCGAATATTGATTGATGTTCGTTTAGGGATCACCTATAGATCCATTGTAGATCATGGAATCTATATGCTCTATCCTTTCACACAAATGTCTTAGTTACTCTATATGTATGAGACTATGATCCCCATGGGGTCAACTTTTTTCATTTTCTTTGTGTAACTATGGGTGTACGGTCAACTTGTGCACATCTCGACTAATCTCATAGGCCCTGAAGATAACAACCAGGAAATTCCTTTTCCTAGCAGTCTCATGAGGAGACTCGAAATGTCGATCTATACGTAGAAGCGCCAAGACCTAGCCTTTATTTACCAATTGAGTTGACCATCATGTTTTTTTTTTGGTCAAAAGATTTCTTCATAGATGAGTTAAGGTATTTTGTTGCTTTACATGTTGCACTTGAAAGGGTATTTTAGTCATTTCACTAAATCTTTAAATACTTCCATAAAAACAAAGGTTAAAAGTAAAATGTTGGAATTTTTGTTGGAAAGAAGGGAGAATATACAATGTAAACACAAATCTTAGAGTTGCACATTGGCTAAGACTTGGACCGTTTCTCCTCACTATACGTTCCCACCTCCCTTCTTTCCTCAATGACTCTTTTGGACAATAATCTAAGGGTAAGTTACATATTTGGTCCCTGTGGTTTGCACTTTATTGTACTATTGGTCTCTATTGTAAAATAGAAAAGGTCCCTGTGGCTTATACTATATTGGACTTTTGGTCCCTGTGGTTTACACTATATTGCATTGTTGGTCCCTATTTTGCCAATAAGGTTAGGGACCAAGAGTGTAAACCACAGGGCCAACAGTGCAATATAGTGTAAACCACAGGGACCAACAGTGCAATACAGTGTAAACCACAGGGACCAACAGTGCAATACAGTGTAAACCACAGGGACCAACAGTGCAATATAGTGTAAACCACAGGGACCTTTTCCATAATTATTTCAAAATAGGGAGCAATGGTGCAATTAAATGTAAACCACAGGGACCAAATATGTAGTTTACCCATAATTTAATGCTTTTTTTAATACATATTTTGTTGCTTATATGCCATTGTCAAGAACCAAAAACCAACTCTATTTTCCGTTGAAATTTGGTTTTATAGGCGGAAGGAATTTTCCGTATAAATCCGGAGAACAGCCACGAGGAGCGGGTACGAGACCAGCTGAACAGAGGCATGGTGCCCGAAGACATTGAGGTTCATTGTTTGGCGGGTTTAATTAAAGCTTGGTTCCGGGAGCTTCCATCTGGCGTGCTCGATGGGCTTTCTCCCGATGAGGTCTTACAGTGTAACACGGAAGAGGAGCGCGTTGAGCTCGTTAAACAGCTCAAACCCACGGAGACCGCATTGCTCAATTGGGCTATCGATCTTATGTCGGATGTTGCCCAACACGAAGAATCCAATAAAATGAATGCCCGAAATATCGCCATGGTGTTTGCCCCAAATATGACTCAGGTAAATCCCTTTCGTCTTTATGTTTGAGGTTGAAAGGATACTGATCTTAGAGGTGATCATTTGCGGGCTTGGGCCTGACGGGTTGGGCCCAGTAAACCCAAGCCCTTTTTTTGCGGGTTTGATAGTCCTATAAATGGGCCTAAAAAGTCTATAAAGAAAACGTAACCTCTATAAAACCTTTCAAAATAAATAATTTTGTTTGAAGGAAACTTTGGGACAGTTTGTTTTAATAAAAATACCTCTTAAAACCTCGTAAGTCTGAAAATTATGAGGTTTGTAGACTTAAGACTATTTGTTTTATTTTTAAGAAAATATCGGAAAACCTCTTACCATCCTTTGAAGTTCTAGGAGGTGCATCATCCACCTCTTATTTTTTAGATGTGAAATCAAACTTTAGACTTGGCCTCTTAAAAAACAAACACCACCTTTGAGGTCTGAGGTCATTCGGTCTAGAGCGAAGTATATCATAATTCATGTATACGGGAAATTAGGAACTGGTAATCGGGAGGCCCTCTGAAATTTTAATCGTAAAGTTAATTGATTTATGAACCGGACTGGCCTATCCAAGTTATTTTTGCTTCGCCCATGACCGCCCATTAGTCTCAACATGTCATGAGTCATAACCCACATATTTTTTTGAGAATGGTTGTCGAATCCTGCTTTTTTAAGCCGGTCGGGTTGGGTCTAACGGGCCGTATGGTCCATGAACAACTCTAATAAATTCTTTGTGATTGTTTTGCATCAAAAAAGATGTAAATGTTGACTTTTAAGGTCAAAAAGACATACAAACCGTTATTGTAAAAGATTTACTGAATACATGTCTTAAAACATCATTTTGACTTACTGTTAGATCAGATTCTATTTATGCACCAGCGATGCTATCCGACCTCCAAATACCAAAATAACGTTCTTTTTTGAATATCCGTTTCTTGGTCAGATGTCGGACCCGTTGACAGCTCTAATGCATGCGGTCCAAGTGATGAATTTGCTCAAAACCTTGATCACGAAAACGCTAAGGGAGCGCGAAGAGACCGTAATTAACGAGGAATTCAACCCTCGAGAAGAGATCGAAACCGGTTGCGATCTTAGAAGCCGGATCTCGTCTCGATCCGAAGAAGACGAAGAAGAACACGTTCGTTATGATCTTGGCATCAATAGCGTAGATCGTCGGTCCAAGAAAGAAACGGAAACCGCAAGTTCCAACCCGACTAGCGGATTCGGTTACCGAGAGGAGTCGTCATCGGTCGGGTGCGCGTCGTCGGGTGTGAGTCGGGTTTCGAAAGAAAGTGAAAAGGGCAAAAATGGAATGTATGAACCGAGTTTGCCGAGTTGACTCGTTCTTGAAAACGATTAGTAATTAATTACTTGCACAAATCTTAAATATTATTAACTCCTCTGCTTGTTTTATATAATCTTTTCTTGTTGTAAACTTATGTTAAACGTGAGAATATGTTTTCATATTCATATCAAAAAAGTGATCACAAGTATCCTTCACATCATGAACCTATGGCTTATTGGCTATATATCAACCCTACACAAGAAGAAGCTTCTAGAATAGAAACTAGCCTAACTAATTCATAGGGACCAATACAAACAAGACAAGTGGCATATGGGTGACCCACACTTGTGAAAAAGATAAGATATTATTGAAATATTTATCGGATAACACTATCTTGTATCAAAAACTCTGTTAGATTATTGTTCGAAAGAGTGTTTCAGAAGATGAGATTATGACATATTTTTAAAAAAAGTTCAAATTCTAGCTAAATTCTAGAATGTCGCTTTCGGAGGAGCTAGGCTAGCACATATTGTTCTAGAGTTTCAAGAAGGGTTAGACGAGTACAAATTACCCTAGAGTGTCGAATCTTTAGAGTGATAGACCCCTGCTCTCATGTCATGCGAGTATACGTGAAATCCCCTTAGGGGGCGTTTACTTACTCTTACCGGATAAGTGCTTACCAACAAAAAAGCGAGAGACTATTTTAGCCTCTATTTTTTTTTTGCAATTGTATGTTAAAAGAAAGAGGGGAAAAAGAAGCGGTATGCATGGAATAATCAAATCTGACCCGATTAAGCATCATTTTGGTACTTGCTCGGTCAAATCTTGGTTAGATTTCAACATTAATAAACAAGTTGACTGTTGACCGGTCAACACCAAGTAAACAACCCCTTAGTCTTTAGATTAATCTCCAAAACAATCCTTGTAAAGAGAAGGGGACGTTCACATGAATATAGATTACCTCAAATTATTGATTCTTTAAAGTAAAAGTTGCTTCCGATGCCATGTAAGTAGAGATGCACACCAAAACAGGCCTAGGAGTCCAAAGCTTGGTTCGCACTAGGCCTCATACCTGGACCAAGCTGAAATTTTAGAGGCAAGCGCATGCCTAGGCATGGCCTGTAAGATACCGACATGAAAAAGCTCAATTGGACCCTTTTTCAACCCCGAAGTCTAGCCAGATACAAGCCTAAAAAGGCTTGGCTAAAGCTCAAGCCCGAAAAATTCTAAGCCCTATGCATCTCAACATGTGGGGCCCCTTTAAGTTACTTTCAAAAAGAACCCTCATATAAAAAAAGGTTCCAACATATATCGAAGTAGCCAATGTGAGAGTTCTCATTCAACAATCGACTTTAACATAAAACAAGCGTACATATACAATTCTTGTGAACACCTAAGCACTATAAACCAAACTAACACAATATATCCTATCCTATTGGATGCTTGCAATCCCAATAGCAAATATAACATTTAGAAAAAAAGAAAAGAAAAAGAAAGAGAAGTTTGGATCAAACACCTTTTTCTGGATTCCATCTTAAGTTTCTTTTCTCTCTCTCTCTCTCTCTTTTTTTTTTTTTCCATTTAAAAAAAGATTCAAGAACCTAAACAAGTTTTCCAAAACTCTCTATCATCCAAAGTTGAATAATCAACAAACTCATGGTATCTTTGTTCTTGGATACCATTATTATTATTTTCTTGCATAACCATCTTGCTCTCACCCCAATTGTTACCATCATCAATGCATTCCTCATCATCATCACCATGAACATACCCATGATCATGAACATACCCATGATGATGATGAGCATGACCATCATCATGATACCCATGGTTTTGATGATGATGGGTGTCATGGGTTTTGGCATGATGAATATGGAATGGAAGATTATAACTACAAGATTCAGCATCATCATCCATGGCTACTTGTTGTTGTTGGTGTTCTTGTTCTTCTAGTTGTTGTGGTGGTGGTGGTTCTTGATGATGGTATTGATGTTGATGATGATGGTATTGATGATGGTGATGGTATTGATGATGATGATGATGGACATCAATTGCCATGGGATCATCAGAATCAGCAGAAGATTCAAAGAGCAAGAATGGAGTCACATCAAAGGTACCATTTTTCTTCTTCAAATTCCAATTCCAATTCATGTTCACAAGTGAAGAAGAATTACTTGGATTCTTTAGTGATGTAAGTGAGAGCTTTAAGAAAGCTATGGGCTTTTAATAAGTATGTGTTTTTTGCCCCCACACACGCACATTATATATATAATACACACACACATATATATATAGAGTGTGTGTGTGAGTGTGAGGTTCTAGAAACTTAAAAAACTTAGCAATATTCTATTAATTATTTATGGGTAATTATAAATGGACATTCCTACAGAGGTATGGATAGGTTTATGTGTGTACAGATGGGATCCAGTATAGGATGATATACATTTATGTAAGTGACAGACAAAAGAGCTAGAGCATTTATGCAATGCATATATATGGGATATCTCTATATACACTATATACCGTACGAATGTATCGTAATAAAAGTATTTTTTTTTTTACAATTTTCTCTTGAATCTGAATATAGAAGTAGGATCATATGAAAACATACACACCTAAAAGAACACGACAACCAATAAAATTATATAAAATTTACACGATTTTGCAACGGGGGTTGCTATTCCCATCCCTCACTCACATAAAAATACTGGGTCCCTCCTCTCGGTCTCACATATGCACTCATAACACCAACTTCCACCTCCTGTAAGGGGGTGGGGATAGAATTCACCTTTTGCAATTTGTTTTTAAAGTAACCTGTGTGGTTTTTTTTTGAAAATTAATGTAAAATCATATGTAATTTTGTTGGTTTTCATATTATGTTAGATATATATTGTTTTCGTTTAAAACTGACTCTATGTATAAATGCATGTATATATAGGTAGAGAAACGTTCAAATGAGAAATGCTAAAAAAATGAGAAGTAGAGAAGCGATCTCCACCACTCATCCGGTCAATAAAGGCAGCTTTGACTGGTTACGGTGGACGTGATCACGGAGGATTGACGCGATTCATGAGAGGGTGAAAATTATTAAAGGAGCAGACCCGGTCAAAGCCGCCTTTATTTACCTGATGAGGCGATGAAGATCATTTTTCTACTTCTATTTTTTAGCACTTTTCTTTTGAACCTAATAATATGGATTGTTTGAATTTGGGATGGTGGGCGGTGGCTGAAGATGGCTGCTTTGTCTGAAATAGAATAGGGGTGTGATTGGTGGACTTTGTGAGTTAAAGCTAAAATACCAAGGAAAATCTCACAAATACATACACATATACCATGTTCTTATTGGTTTATTGTAACACTAAAAGATGTGAATGCAATTCATATATGTAAGAGGTTTTGACTTTAAACTTAGGCATGTTTAAATGTTAATAAGACATTGATTTACTCTCTATGATGATCGTAGAACCAATGTAATGAGATATCTTAGAGCATTTTCAATAGCTATGCTAAAATTTTCTAAAATAAAGTAAAAAGGTTAAAAAATCTCTAAATTTTTTTGGGTCAAACTCCAATAGTTATTCTATTATAGCAAAAGTAAAGTTGTTTCTATTGGTTGGAGCATTAAAATAATCATTTCTTTCTCTCTTAAATATTTAACTTCAAGTAATCCTATTTGTTAGAGAATGGAAATAATCATTTCTCTCACCATTTAGAGATTTCTCTAAATTTAGAGATTTTGGCAACTTTTCTCTACTTTTCTCTATTTTAACATAGAGGATAACATAGCTATTGGAGCAACAAATATACTAAAATCTAGTTTTTTTCTATTTTAACATAGTTGTTAGAGATGCTCTTAGAGAGTGGCGTATATTCTTTTATATATATCTTAACCATTATGTTTTCTTAAAATAGACATGTGAGAGCAAGCTTAAATAAAAAAGATATATCAAGAAAATGTGTGAAATGAAAGGTATATATAATTTATTGAAAAAATGGCTAAACTTTCAAAGCTTATCCAAAATTGAGGATCAAAATTCATAAACTTTAAAGATGTAAATTGAACTCTAACATTTTATTTTTATTTTAGAGATTGTAATATCAATGATACTATCAAATAATTACATTAATTTAATGAAAAACATTTTTTTTTCACTTGTAATCATTATGATGAGTTCTTTGAATTTAAGAATTTCATTTTTTTTCTCTTGTTTTTTTCATTTTGAAGAAAGTCGAGGTACTGCAAAAGAAAAAACAGCAAAATCCGATCCAATTTATCATAATCGCTTTTTGACGGAAGTAGTGAGCCCCTCATTAGCACGCCAACGAATGTTCTAGTGAATCGGTTGTAACAGAGAAAAACCTTGTTAAAATCACTAAAATCTTTAGTTTCTTCATTTTAAAGTCATAATTTAATAATAAAATTATATTATCATAATAAAAGACCAAATCTTTATGATACAAATTTTCCATTAATGCTGTTATGAATTGGTTTTTATTTAGTTTACTTTAAAAGCAGACTGTCTAAAATAATTCTCTATTTACATTATTATAAACTGATGAACCGAAAGGAATGTCTAACGAGCACATATTCGTCAAACTGATCAACATAAATAATGATACAAAGTAAAGGAAAGAAGATTTTGATTTTCTAAGTATTAAACGGTTTTTACAAAAAAAAAACTAAGATTTTAAAAAGGTTATTGGTCAAAAAAGTTATTACTTTTGTTGGTTGTACATTAATATATAATTATAGAAGTATGGTACATCTGTACTTCTAATAATAAAGGTTTATCTCATTTAAACATGTTTTTAGTGAAATGGAAACCTATTAAATGTATTCCCATGATTCTAATCTCATAATTAAATATTAAGAGGTTAAAAAAATAAAGAAAAAACCTAAAAAGAATACAATATCAACCTAACACAGATTTGGATTTAGTAAATACTTTATTTGTCTTACAAAAGTTTAATGAAATACTCTTAATAAGACATATAATCATATATAAAGTATTCCAAAAAATCTTTTTTTTTATTAAACCGACATAAATGTTTTATAATAACTAGTCAACAAAAATACTAATTTTAAGCAAATACTTATACAAATACATAAAAAGGGTTAGGTGAGACCAAAGCTTTGAATATGAAATTTTACAGCAAAACACTGTGAAGATAAAAAAAGTCGAACATTCATAATGAAAACACTGTAAATGCTACATTCACCATGTTCTTTTACTGCGAATTCTCTCTTTTTTTTACCTTCACAACACTTTCACCGTGAAGGTTGAGATATATATATATATATATATTTACCTTCACAATGTTTTTCTTGTAAAGGTTTTGATTTTTTTTTACTTTGTAAGTATTTTTTCCGGTATAAATATTTGAATGTTTTTTTTTCTTCACTTTTATGTTGTTTTACTATTAAGTTTCATGTGTTTTATCTTGATCTTACCGGTCTAAGGCCGTGCGTACCAGGCCCTTGGGTTTGGCAGGTTGGAAGCTGCCGGCTTGGCAGACTCAGCGGACTGCCGGTATGCTGACAACGGGTTCATCGGTTTGCACACACCGCTTGTTTGTGTGTGTGTGTGTGTGTGTTGTGTGTGAGAGTTGCGAGGATTGAGTACTAATCAGAAAGGGTTCTAGAATGTTAATGGGAGGATTGGAGAAAAAACTGATGTGACAGCTGATGTGACAGTGGAGTTGGGAGGGTTGAAAGGGTTGAATACTGATAGCCTAATGGAAACAACTTGGTGGAACTTAACTCTACATAAAAATATAATTATACTTTGAAAAAAAAAAGAATTATTATATTTATTTATTTGAAAAAAAAAAAGATTTCTTCTAGAAAAGATACGGTCTAAACAAAGCACGTGCCTGTCACGTGGTTGCCATTTAAAAAAAGTGATTAATAACGTTAGACTTCTGTGTCCAAAGAAAATAATTAATGAGGCACGCCCTTTTATTATTGCTAAAATAGTAAATGGGGGTAATGGGAAACACTATAATATTTTAATTAATATTATTAGTAAAAAAGAAAGCAATAAATTATTTAATATTTTATATAATATTAAATAACTATATAAATTATTTATAAAAAAGAAATATTTTTATAAAGGTGGTAAAATAAAGGGGGCAATGGATGGGTTCCAATGAGTAAAGAAATGACGGTGAATTGTAGAAAGTGATTAGAGCAATTCTAAATGAAGATCAACATTAATGAGGTGAACTGAAAGGCATCAGATAAATTATTTTTTTAAACGTAATTTACGTGCGAGCATGAAATTAAAAGTGATCAATTGTTTAGATCTCTTCTTACGTTTCTTACATTCATTATGGATTAAAAGGATGGATACTTTAAATGGATCCAAGCGGAAAGCAATTGAATTCCATTTTAATGATAATAGTTAAAATGAACAATAATTATAGGAATAATTAATTAACCTTCTATTAGAGCATTTCCAACATGATCGTTAGAAAAACCATTTAAAATCGCTAAAACACTAAAATTGATAGGAACTTTTAACACTAAAAAGAAACCAACTCTACTAATCCTTCACTAAAACAATACACATTACAATTTTTGTCTATATGACTACATTTTTTATTATTAAATCTCGTGAAATACCAATTACCTTTATGTAATTCCTAAATTCAATATTTTTGGAATCTAATTGAGATCATGGGATTACAATTATGGGTTTTTTAAACCAAATGCTATGAAACGTAATCATATTCCAAATCCCATAAGATATGATAGAATTCAACTCCAAATCCTAGAAATATTTGATTTGGAAACCCTAGTTGGTATTTAATGAAACTTTATATAACTTATCTACAATAATACTTTAAAATATGTTGAAAATATTTATTTTATAATAACGAACTAATAAAAAGTAATTTAATTAATAAATTATTTTTATACCCATTTATAATATTTTTTGTTATAGATTATCCATGCATAAAAAACAATTTAGTTCCTTTTCAAATATTATAACTCAAACACACCAAGTATTTCCAAATTACTCAAATTCCACTAGCAATTTTAAATCATTCCATAAGTTAGAATCTTCTAAAACATTTCATCAAATAAGAAGTCTCCTTATATATCTGCTTATATAGTCCAAGGATTACAACTATTTTGGATCAATTATAATTATTATTTATATAAATTTGCTTTATTAGACAATGAGAACAAAAATCTGTCAAAAAGAATAAAGAAAGTCACATGAATTTCAAGTTAGCATCATTTATTACACACACAAAACGACTATAATAACATTGTGTTTAATTTTAAATTTTGTATATGAAAAAAATATAAATTTCAAAGACTATTTTGAAAAATCTAGAAGTTTAATAAAAGTGATTTATCCTATTAGTGGAAAATATAGTGGAATTTAAAATTATTCGGTAGAAAAGAAAGAAGAAAAAATCACTAGCAAAGAAATTGATAAACACCATATAGTTAATGAATGTTTGATTGTTTTTATTAAGTATTTTATAAATTAGATTAGAGTTTATTTATTAGCATCTTAATGGGTTTAATGAGACTCACAACTTATTTTATTAGCTATATAGAACTGTTTGTAGTGGCTTAATTATATAGAAAATGGCTTATTTAGTAAGCTTAAGGAGAAGCTTTATGCAAAAAGTAAGTTTTTTCTAAACTTGTCTCGTTGAATGAAAAATCACTTCCATTCCATCTATGAAAAAAAAACCCTCATAAACAAAAATCTTATAATCTACACAAATAACTTTATATGTATATGTAACACCCAGATTTTTGGTAAACCAAGATATCATTCTTTAATTGACCTAACCTAGAATGAAGCCTAAGACCCTGACTTATTTGAACTGCTAATCATGAGAAAGTAATCTGGTGCACGAAACATGCTAGAAATGGACCAAGCCAGGCTCAGTACAAGGACGACGACAATGACAGGATGTCATAGTCGTGATGGAAAGTTCACGGGCCTTAGGGAACCCGCGGTACAGTCGAAGCAATTGTGCTTGCAATTGTGACACTTGGTTAATCTCGCAGGGGACTATTGCGAGGAGCAACCAGGCAACAGTACATAGTGGGTGATTGTGTCTGCAATTGTGACAAATGTTCTTTGCTAAGAGTGTTACCTAGTGTAAGCTTGGACTAGTGGTAGGCCTGGGGACGCATTCTGAGGAGGGGCTTGACCGGGCGCATGTAGCAGTCGGGCTTCGGCTAAAATGCCGAGATTAGTTGGCCAATGTTGGATACCTCTTAAAAGTGTTCTCTTGCGGTCCGAGGAAGGGATGAAATATAAATCATTTTCTTATCATTTTTGATTAGAGCTAGTGTTGGACGTTTCCCTCTCTAATTTTTGGTAAGATTTCTCCTTCAAGTCCTCTCCCATCATTGAATGCTCAACCTAATACCTCTATGAACAATTAATGCTCATCTATATTAAGTATAGATGGTACCATCTAGCATCAAGATCAATGATCTCAACTTTCTCAAAGGCTTCACCCCACTCCTTGGTTTTAGGTTTTAGGATCTAAAACACCAAGTAGGTGAATTCATAGTTCATTTCTAAATTATATACATGCTAAATTTTGTATTTTAAACTCCTAGATATCCTTTTGTTTATGATTTTTCATTCGGATGATTTTGACCTAATTAACATTTTGGTGATTTCTAGAGTTTTATCAAAGGTTTTGGGTTATGATAAAGTGTATATTAATTATTAAATGATATGTTGTATAAGATACACTTTGTGATTAGATGGTTTAAAATGAAAGGAAAATATTTTGGTTATATTTCTAAGGTTTCCCCTAATTTGAAAGAGTTTAATGTTTGTTAGCTTTGTGACAAACATCAATGAGGTTTTATTAGTGTTTTGGTAAGCGTTGGTGTCAAATGGCCATTCCTTTGGACATCCTTGAATATGAGTTGAAACCCACATTTTGGTTGAATGTGAATTGTTAGACTAGTGTAATAGATCCATAGGCACGAGGCAACGTTTAGTGTTATGTATTATCAGTGGTTGGCCATATTCCACTTATTAGCTAGATTTGGGTATCAATGTCCGGAGAACCCAAACTAAAGACCGATGGTGGTTGAATTTGATGACCGCAAGAAACCCAATATATTGGAGGACTTGGACTACAGAACGAGGGTGGTTCACCTCAATGACCAATATCTCACTTGTATATTTGTAAAATGGCTTACAACTTACTTTTGTGTTTCGCCACTTCCCATGGAAACCGTTCTCGTCTGCCTTGGTAAATTGATTGAATATGTGCATACTTATACTTCATAAAATTCTTTTACGAAGCTAACTCTTGCATAAATTAGTATATTTTCACTAGGCATTAACCTGACATTTTTTCTTAAATGTGACATGAATATCAGTCCTAAGGGTAACAGGACTGCAAACCAATAAGAGAGACGCCATTTGCCAATGAGGCAACTTTAGGGAAAATACATTGGAAATGCTATTGCGTAAAAGACAATATTTTTGAAGACCATGTTGACACCTGTTTGTAATCTAGGCTTGATGTATTATAGTTTCAATTAGTAGGTGATCGTTCATTAGTCAACTTACAGTTGTAAACTCCTTAATTATTTCCCCTTTTTGGGTGATAGTATTACTTAGCATGTCATTTCCGCTTCTAAAATCCGGTTTTAATTACCCTTTTTTGGGAGTTACAATATAGGTCTTAATGAAAAACTAACCAAACAACCTTTTAAATTGTTCTTACTGTGTTGAATGACCTCCAAACCAATTCCACTGTTTTTTTCTTCTTCAAACTCATTTACGAAAAAACCTATTCAATAGAGGTATGTCATTTAAGAACCTTAAATATTTTAAGAACGTCAGAACAACCTATTTTTTAAGTATCATCATGGACATTCGGTCACATCATGACATTATCATGAATATTTTAACATGTTATTCTTCATGAACACTTACAAAAAAGATGGTTCCTTAGTTCCTAAACAAACCTCTCTTTATTCAGCAATTGTCATCTAATCAATTAAAATATAAACAGATAAAAACATACGATAATATTGAGATAGAAGATATCGGAAAACCATGGTGGCAGCCACCCACTTACCACCGGCAGCCACCACCTCCCTCCACCCCACCACCACCCCCACCCGAGTTGCCGGCGGCTACAAACCCCTCGATCTTTAACAATACGCTTTTGGGCCACCAAAGTTTAATCTTTATGTTTAACCACAAAACAAATCAAAGCTAAAGAAATATTTTGCTTGCAAAGCAACTTTTTCACTTATTTAACTTCTACATGAGATGATATTTCATGCTTAATATTACATGTTGAACAATATAAATCCCGAAAAATTCATAATCGCAAACGGTTAACCTTATAACCGTGCCAAAAATCAAATACAACAACATTTAATCAGGTCAAATGATACAAATCTACGCGGAGAATAAAAAAATTTCATCAAATGGGGATACGAGCGAATGAATAAAACTCGGACCTCAGTTTCTAACTATCAAGAAATAGCATCCGATATGGGAATTTTTTTGTCTAAAAAAACGAAGTAAATTTTATTTCCGAAAAAAAGCTTTCGGGTGATCATGAATGGAGCATTCTACTTAAAAGGATGCAAATAAATATGGAGGCGATAGTAAGATGATTGTACCATAGATTTAGAGACTAGATGGCTTTTAATCCGGCAAGTTCGCGTAGTTTCTCGCACAGTATGAATGTGATTGTTGTTTGTGGACCTAATCGTGCAAAAATTGCGAATCCGCTGCAATAGTTCGAAGTCAAACACTCGATAAAGGTTTGGAATCAAAAATCTGTTGAGCGGCTTATTAAAGCGTAATAGTGCGTTTGGTACACTGACAGGGTTGGACTGGACATGGGAGAGTGAGGTAGACATATGAAAGAAATCAAGAATTATGTAAGGTTTTAGAGTTTTAATTTGATATGCGTAGTTTAATAATTTACCGGTCTTGTCGCGTCTTCCTCATTTTTTTGTTCTGCCTATTTTGGTGGCACGGAAAAATACATCTTTGTTTGACCTAATAATGTCCAATGTGGAACAACAAGTTTTTATTTCCGTCTTGTTCTCCATAGGGGTGCATTTGGTAAATTACTTAACTACGCATATAAAATTAAACTTTCAAAACGTTCTATAATTCTTTCACATGCCTACCTCATTCTTGCCGTCCTGCCGCTTGCTCACGTACCAAATGCACCCTAAGGAAATATGTAACATTGAGTTCTCACTCTCACCCTTTGTATAGCCCTCGAGGTCCCTCGGTGATCAAAACCTAGAATTGGAACATAAGAAGAGGGTTAGCCAATGCAATTCATGAAATCGTTTTCAAGAAACCGAGATTTGAAATCCAAAGCATCCTCCTTCCTTTAGAATACTTGAAATAATTCTCTTTAAGTGGAATAGGATTGGTTATAAATTGTGCTCCCGAGCATCAAGTGAACTAGTTTAAAAAACATGCCTATTGTTTATTACCAAACGAGCCCTATATATCCCACCGAGCATGGATCATGGGTGGAATGTATGTAGACCTGACCTCTACCCATGAAGCAGTGTGGTTGTTTTTGTAATGATGCTTATCGATTATTATTAACAAGAAATAATATAGCGACAAGATGGATACAATAATTAAACCTTTTCATGATCGCATGTAGGCAATGTTAGCCTAATCATCAAAATAAATGTTCATAATAATAAAGCACACTTTTAGAAATGTACAACTACTTGGGAACTAAGTTGATTACTGACAACCCTAACCGGCCCCACATGGAACCCACGCCTGATGTGAGGGGGCATTTTATGGGTCACTCAGCGGCTGAGGCTAGTGAGGGTAGTTTAGTAATTTACCAATATTGTCCCATAATTTTGTTTCAAGCCCTAGTCTAAATGTCGCACCAGACACAGGACAAGTTTTTATTCTGTCCAATCACATCCAATGGGTCTCAACTCTCAAGTACCAAACAACAATCTTAAGAGCGAAATAATAAGTTACCTTATATGCACAATGGAACCCATTTTTATAAGCTCCATCTCTCACAGATTCTCGTTGCAACATGAGTCGGGTTTTAACCATGTCCATTGGTGCAGTTATGAGCGTGCTCACCGAGCCTGCTACTGTACTTGAGCTTCACATAATGCATGTCACAGTTAGAATCAGATGATTAATTAAGACAACGTCTCATACTACCTAATTTGTGATCATTTGTGCCTTCAATGCTTGACGATCTCATGGAATAACTAATTTACATAAAAAAACACAGCTTTTCAATGAGACAACTTGAAAATTATACATACATATAGGGTCAAGTTCAGAAGAAAACATTAAAAGATGAAAAGTTGAGGAACACCATGGTAGCCCATCATCTAGACGGTATGCACTTGTGCATACAAGTAATTTCAAACATGCACTCATGCATAAAAACCAAAAAACAACTTAATTTACTTGTATTCACTAGTGCATATACTCTAGATGAAGGCCTACCAGGGTGTTCCTCAGTTCTCTATTTTTTTTGGAGGTTTTCCCCTCAATCTCCATCTCTCCCTCTCTGTGAGATCCAATTTCATCCACTCATTTCACTAACTAATGGCTTTAAAAAATAGAAATTAATAACAAAAACTCCCCAAAAAACCATCAAAAATAACCACCCCAAAAAACAATTAATATAAATGATTGGCTGAAATTATTCTCACAGTTACCACAAACTATCGAGTTCTCGTTTGATTAGACCCCTATATGTGTGTGTATATATATTTTTAAATGTGATACTTTTAAATGATATTGAAGCTTTCCATGTGTTACTTAAAAGATCGTAGGTAGGGATGCATACCTGAGATGAAGATAGAATCCTTCTTCAAGAGATGTCCATTTTCTTAGAACCTACATTCATATCCAGACAAACAAAAATGACAACAGGAAATCGTATACAAAAGGTTCCAGCAAAATACATCCATATGATGCATATGCTTTTTGCATAGATAGAACTCCTTAAAAACTGTAGAAGATACTTTAATACACACACACACACACGAGCTTTGCCTAACTAGAACTCCTTAAAAACTACAGAAGATACTGTTATACCCTGAGTTTAGAGGTCAACAAGTCAAAGTCGGTAGGCAGGTTAGGAGGTCGGTTCTTAGTAGTTAGTAGTATAAATAAGAAGGTAGGGTTGTTAGTAGATTCATTCTGTTTTGGTGATTGCTTTCAGCGGGAAACCATTTTGGGAGAGACCAGGCCTCTCGAAAGCCTGTGACTATCAGTTTCTGTTCGTAATAAATACATACAGCCCTCTGATTTGATTCAGTTCACATCAGATACCTTTTTGAACTATATAATATTTATATATGGAAAAACTATCAGACCCACTCCTTATCGTTGGGACTTACGGATCTACCGGCAACATGGGTACTCTAGGCCAACGACCATTTGGTTAGAAAAGAGATAGTTTTGAAGTATATAATATTTATATACAAGAAAACTCACATGCACTCCTCACCTTTGGTGAGGCTTGAACCGCTGATCTTGGGTAAGGTTATCCTTTTGGTTACAGAAGATACTTTGTGGCTAATAAAAGTGAACATAACAGGTTTAGAGCTTAACCTGCTTAAACTCGTCATATGTAGCCAGCTGTGATGCCGTTAAAGCCCCTGCCCTGGCCATAGCAGGTCCAACCCCCTTCCAAAGGGCTGCTATGCCCTCTTTGGCAGCAATTTTCCGCAGTTCACCAATTGCTCCTCTGTGCACGTTGTTATGGCTCATTTGCAAACGCACCTGTTAAACAACCAATGTTTCCTCCATAAATTGAATTCAAATGTTCAATAAATATGTAATTTATGTAAGACTGGCAATTCTCTAAGTAGAATGTGCACATAAATGCCTATAAAACCTATGGGCCACTGGGAATTTTCCTGGATGTAATCTCTAGGTCCCCATGGGATTAGTTGAGGTGCCCGGACACACATGGTTACCGAAAAACGGAAAAAGTTAATAATGCCTTAAATTACGATTTTAATCCCTGTCGTTAGTTATAAATTTCAATTTTCTTCCTCATGGTTTGTAATTTATTTCTATTTTCATCCTTGGGCTAATTCCAACCTTTAAGTACAAGGAACCAAAATAGTAAAGAAATGTAAACCACAAGGACCGTAACAACAATAGATTGTAAATTGTAAGAACGAAAATAGCAATGAAATTACAAACCATAAAGACGAAAATAGCAATGAAAGCAATTTTTTTATTTACAAAAAAATTAGTTATGTTCACTTCAGTCCTCAGAGTTTATAGTTATGTTTAATTCAGTCCTCAAGCTCATGTGAAATAAAGTTTTATAGTATATCTGATCCTAGAAATTTGATTAATACCAAATGGAGGAGTTAATTGGTTCTATGGTTATGGGGTTACAAAAATCAATAAAATTGTAGTTTCCTTATGAACAATTATTTTGTTAAAATGTAAATGGAGATCGTTGAGATTATGTGAGATCTAGTATTTTATGAATATACACAGCTATACTACTCCAAGGCAATTGGTAGTAAGGTTTCTAAGGTTCAAGTTTTGTTTAACCCATCATATTTGTAGCTTTATTATAGATGAATTATTATAAATATTAAAATGAAGAAAGAAAACACTAAGTTGACGAAAATCGTAATTTACTCTAATGCCTATAATGTTCAGAAAGTGTTGTACATGTTTTTACCTTTAGAACTTCCACAGGGTTGGTCAGCAAAGTGGCGAAAGCACCAGAAACAGCTCCAGATGCAATCTTCATGAAGATGTTAGTGGACTCAAAGGCCAGTTCACAGAAATGTTTAGAAGGTTCATACAAACCTAAACGTAGACCTCCATAAAGAACTGACCTCGTCAATGCTGGTGTCAAACCCCGATACAAGGACTGAGGTCCTTCTTTTCTAACAACCTGAACAAAAGTTTGTCCCTGAAAACACATAAAGCACGAGACCTATCAGTCAATTCTTTTTGTTGAAGAAATTATTTATGACGATTGACGAATAACAGAGTTCTTCATACCATTCCAATTAGCGGGCCTCTTTCCCCAACAAGTTGCATTTGCAGTCTAACTTTGAGTACATCTGCAAATGAAAAACAAATTTCCCTGCTTGATAAGATACAATGTTGTTGCCTCCAAATGTTTGTGGCTATTACTAAATTTTCTCTCCCCTACCAGTTCTGCTCAATGGTTTAGCCTAACTAGCAATGAACCCACAAAATCCCACTCGAAAGTAAGCCTTTTGTTTCTTTCTTTGGAGGGGGAGGGGGGGGGGGGGGGAGGGGATGTACATAAGCCCGATCTTTGAAGGACCAAGATAAAGTACAGACTTTAGCGTGCCTAAATCATTTACATATCGCTCATAACTGACGAACTGAGTACAGCAGACGAGAAATACTGATTCTCTTTAGACATTTCATGACTATGGCATATAATTTCACATATACGTTCTATGCTGCTTTTAGGGGCACTTGATCATACATAAATATGTAACTATAGTTCAAAGTTCAAACACTTTTACTTCCAAGTTTGAGATGAATAAGCTTCAAGCTTTCAACACAAACTCCATATCATCGAATTCATGCTAACAAACAATAGTTTATCATATCAAAACTCAATATTGCATCCAAACAGGATATACAGCAATCAAATTCTGTAAATAGAGATAGATTTACACAAAAAGTGCAGCATGCAAATATAGGAAATTGAAAGAAGAAACCTAATGGATGTGTGATGCCAGTGGCTGCAGCAACAGCAGCACCACTTGTTCCAAAGTGAGATGCAACTTTAGATGGCGAAGCCCACCAACTTTGAATGTCCTTCACTCCCATTCCGCCTGAAATTATCAAATTAATCAATCAAATCCAAAAAAAAAACCTCATTCACATGCCACGTATACACCGATTTCAAATGCAAATCTCATATCCTAATGATAAAAACACTGATTTCTACTCAAATTCACTCCCATTTCGCGTGAATTATCAAATTCACCAATCAAAGCCCTAAAATATTCATTAACATGCCATGTATACACCGATTTCAAATGCAAATCTCATATCCTAAAGATGAAAACACTGATTTCTTCTCAAATTCACTCCCATTTCACCTGAACTATCAAATTCACCAATCAAAGCCCTAAAATATTCATTAACATGCCATTTATCATTTATACACCAACTTCATATACAAATCTCATATCCTAATGATAAAAACACTGATTTCTACTCAAATTACGCTAAGCAGATGCACAAATTCGTCAGAATCGCATAATTTAACCTAAAATCAAACACAACAAGAAATCTGGATCCAATCCTTATGCCATTTATACACCAATTTCAAATATAAAAATCTCATATTAGTGAAAGAAAAAAAAACACTGATTTTTACTCAAATCACGTTAAGCATATGCACAAATTCGTCAAAATCTCAGGAATTAACCTAAAATCAAACACAATTTCGATGTTTAACCAGATTTTTTGTTGAATTAAACCTATAGATCAAAACGCATAAAACAACCAAAATTATGACGAAATTGAGCAAAATTGACGATGTTTAACAAGATTTATTGTTGAATTAAAGCAAATGTTTACGATTTAGGGCTCGAAAATTAAAGGAATTTAGGAGATAGAGAGAACCTGTTGTATTATTGGATGATTTCTTGAAAGAGGAACCATTTTTGATTCCTTTTTCAGGCATTTGTATATTTTACTTACTTTTCCCTCTTTGGATTTTGACTTTATATAAGAGATATGCAACTTATGGAATCATTACAATAATGATCCTTTAGCTTGTTGATAATTTCACTATGCCCCTTATAATTCAAAGAAAACATACATCATGCACCCTCTTAATTTTTATTTTTATTTTTGGACGGTTTTATTAGGAGCTTATTGGGTAAGTGCTTACAAGCAAGAGTAATCACTCTTTACTTATCTTTTCGTGTAATATTATTGGTCATCAATATAGATTGTTGGTAAGACCATCCACATTAAGGTTGCAAATACTGCTTGCAAGTGATGTGACATCACCATATAGAACATATTCTTTGTAAAGATTTGCAAACTAATATATGTGGGTCCATTTCATATATTTTTTTGGGTTAGGATTATTGCACCCCATTTAGTTTATAAATTGACGTATTTTCAATTTTCCAGACAGTTTTTATTATAAATAAGTTGATTTTTTTTATTTATTTTAAAATAGCATTTTTCAAACTTTTAGATGGTTTTTGATTGACTTTATAGGTAGAGGGAGATGTTGGTAACAACACCTTGTTTTTTTCCAAAATATATAATTATAAATTATAAATTAATTGATGGGACCACTTTTGAAAGATGATTTGACATATGTAGAGGTTTATTGTATATCTGATTTAACATTTAGAAACATATACACAAATAAAACAAACTAAATGGGTGTGAAATGACTAATGTTGAAACCCAAAGGGCCAAATTTATCAACTTCAAGGTATAATAATTACACACTTCTCGCTTCGTTTAATCGCAACGAAAAAGCCTTCATCTTCTTCGTGAACATTCTAGGGTTTCACTTTTTTTGCACACAGTCTCTGATCTACAACTTACCATTATCGTAAGTTAACCTAATTACATTTTGATTTCTAATGTGTTTTCTTTTGTTAATGCTACTATCAGTCCTAATCGTTAGTTTTGTTATAAATCATTCTATGTTTTTTGTTTTTTTTTTTTTTTGTGAACAAAAACGAAATTGTTTATATGCTCGTTTAGGTTTAGTTTCTTCTTACGATGATGATTGATGCTTGATTTTATAGCTGATGTAGTGAAAATTGTTAGCTGATTATGTGTTTTTGTGATGTATAATTCACAGATCATACATATAGCAACCAGAAGAAGGCATGCCTCGGTGAGATTTTGAAAGATGTTTTCTTTTTTAAATTTCTCACTGTTAATTGTTGAATTTGATTTATGTATGGGGATTATGAGTGTATTTTGGTTGAATTTGCAGGTATTATTGTGATTACTGTGACACTTACTTGACTCATGATTCTGTAAGTCGTCTATATCGTTAATTCAGGGTTTACTTTTTGTTATTATCTGGTTTTAGTGTGAGATATATGGTCTGCATTATGGAGGATTGCTAATTTGATGATAATTTGGGGCTTTAAGCATCTTGTGGCACACAAATGCGCGATACGGATATGGTTGTTACTATTAGTGTAAAATCATAAATAGATTACACCCCCCCCCCCCTAAAAGTATATTTCTTGGCTGTATTCTTACTTGTAAGCCCTATGCCCAGTGTTTCCGAACTTGCTTTTTCTTTCCCAACTTAAGTTACATTTTCTGATGGAATACAATTCATGAAAAAAGGTCCAAGTTACTATAATGTGTTAGATTTAACTGAAGTGCTATAGATTTATCGTGTCCTACACTACTCCTACCCAGCTATAGTTTCTAATATAACAAATTGAAGACTTGTACCGTTGTACGCAGAACATATACTTGGTTTATCTTAAATTGCTTAGAAACTGAAAGGTAAAGGTTACATGTTATGTTGGTTGGTGGAGTGTTAAGTACCAGCAAGACTAAGGGGATGCTTGGTTGGGTTATTAGATGGTAATGAATGGGAAAGAGAATGTGCCATTACCTTGTAATGGATGATGAGCCATTCCCTTGTAATTTGGGGGAAAGAAAACTCTTAAATTGAAGGAATGTATGATGTATCAAAGAGCATGAGAGTATTTATCTGCTCTAGATGTGGCAAAACAGATGGCTTGGATTGACCCACCAACTTCTTTGTCTTCTTTAAAATTTGATTTAATAATTAATGTTTAGATTACAAAAATGATGCTATTAAGATAGTAATCTATTATTTTAATAAAGTCATCCTCAATGCGAGACTAGTAACCGGTCGTATGTTAGTATGACTAAATAAGTAAACGAGTCTCTTACTGCTGTGAGATATTGTTTGCACAGTACTTTTTATCCATTATCTGTAAAGATATATTTAGTAGGGAGAAGATCAACCAAGAACCATAAATATATTTTGAAAACCGCTTATGCATTGATGCATATAAACATGCATGCATACCGGATGCACATTGATGAATATACCCATTGACAGAATACGTATTTTGATAGTCAATTCACGTATCTGTTCTCACGGTTCTCAAAATATTTAAGGTTCTCAATTCAACCCACCCTTTATTTTGTCTTACCCCATAACAATTTCAGCATGTAATTCAGTCATTCTCTTTTTTCTCCAGCCTTCTGTAAGGAAGCAGCACAACGCCGGCTACAAACACAAGGTAACGTGCCATTATAAATCAAAACAATAATACAAACATTTTAATCAAGATTCTAATATTAGTAAATTCACCACAGGCAAACGTTCGAATCTACTATCAACAATATGAAGCACAACAAAACCAGTATCTAATTGACCAAAAGGTGAAGGAGCATCTTGGGCAAGCTGCAGCGTATCAGCAAGTCGGTGCTGCTTACAATCAGCTGAGGCCTCGTCTTCCTGTATTACCTAATCCGATGATGCCGATGCCCGGGAATCCTCAGATGGCCATGATGCCCGGGATGAGACCACCTATCTCTTTGCCAAGACCTATGCCTGGTAAACGCTTGCCTTTTTTATTTTTTATTCTACTATATTTGTTGTTTGTTTACACACGCTCTCATCTGTAGTCTGCTAGGCTGTTCCATATGCCTTCTGTTTTGCAAGTTGAGACAGACTCTCTACCCCGTTGTGATAGAGAGAAGTTTTGCATACATGCCGTCCGCCAAATCCTACCATTTGTCGGTTGGTTTGGTTTTGACACCTAAAGCCATGTTTGGCAACTGTAAGCTAGTTTCTTTTTCTCTTTGAGCTTATTTGAAAAAGCCCGGTTTGGCTAAACCCATAAGCTAGATTTTTGAAATGCTGCTCAAGGTTGCTTATTTAAACCAATACCTAAAGCCATGTTTGGCAACCGTAAGCTTCTTTTTGAGCTTATTGAAAAAGCCCGGTTTGGTCAAATTCATAGGCTAGATAATATATGGTTTTACTAAAATATTTGATTATTATTTTTTTTTTTTGAAAAACTATTAATTAACTATTGTTTTTAAATATAATGAACTTTATTACTGATTTTCTTTAATTATATTATATAATGTTAGAATTAAGTCATTTTAAATTCATCTTGTAGCTTATCAAATATGATTAGTTTATCAGTGAATTTGCCAAACACAGTCTAAGGGGCTTTTGGTTCATTATAACTGACAAATAAGCAGTGAGACCAACGAGTCTCATAAAGCTCATTAAGGGTCTTTTTGTTAGCAGCTTAATGAGACTTGTAGCTTATTCAGTCTGCTAGACATGGATGTTTCTAGACAATTAACTAACAATCCATTCCACTTTTGTTGATTTCTCAGGATATCCAGGGATGCCTCAAATGGTGACACCACCCGGTGCACCATCTATGCCCGGTCAAGTCAACCCATCCATGCCCGGTCAAATGAACCCATCAATGGGTGGTCAGGTTAACAACGGTGTGCCAAGGCCGATGGGTATGAGTGCACCAATGATGGTCCCAGGGAGCACAGGACCACCAACTTCCGGTGCACCACCGATGTTTGCACCACCATCCATGTATCAAGTTAGCCCAACACAACCACCACCACAAGCATCATCAGGTGGTTTTGAGGCTTCAAATGCTAATGCCCAATCTCAGGAGGCTGACCATTAATGTCTTTTTGTACTGGTTTTTGTACCCATGGAAAGTATCTTACTTCTATTTTGCTATGCCTACAGTTCTTGTAAGAAGCCAATATGGAAACTATTGATGGGAAATATTGTTGTTAATTCTACATTTTTTGATCTTTTTTTGGTTTGAAAGGAGGAAAAGAAAAAAAGAACTTGGGTTGAGTTTTTTTCATCCATTTCTTTTATTTTCTTCTCAAAATCAAGTAAGAAGGTTTGATTACCTTTTTCTTTTTTTCATCCATTTCTTTTATTTTCTTCTCGAATTAAAAAATACAACGTTACAAAAGGAAAGAAAATAGCACATGTTCTCGAGTTTCTTTTTAGGATAGAAGGAAAATGAAAAACAAAAAGAAAGAAAAATAATGTTAATCTATTACAATAATAATAACAAATAATGTTTACAAAATTATGCATTTTTTTGGACGGCAGTCAAACACACATACATGCCTCGATCGAAGTCAAAGAAGTATTCGGAATCCTTTCGGACACATTCACCCTCACCCATTACAATCCATTGTAAAATAGGTAATGCAAATTTATAAAAATGACATCTTTCATTTTCTCATGATAAAAATCATAAACCTTTATCTTTCTCTTCATCCTTTCCCTCTTACAAATTAAAAAATATATATATTCCCTTTCTTTTCTTTTCTTCCCATATTTGAGAACACAAAACTTTTTAACCTTTTTGTAATTATAATCATATAATTGATGTCTGGTTTAATTCAAAGCATGAATAATATAAAAATTATGTTGTATTACTTAAATGATTAATGTTTCTAGGTAATTTACAAAAACTTAAACGATTTATTAAAAATATTAATCTAAAAATATAACCTCAAAAAATAATTGATTGTTAAAAATTTCGTAAACTGATTTTGGTTATTGAAAATGTAATTGCTTGTCATTTGTCAAGATCATTGGACTCATTTTTACATAACGTTTTTTAAAGATATGGGTTTCATAAAAAAAAAATTTTAATTAATAGAATTCAAAATATTTGATATGTTTGGTTGGTAGAATTTTTGAAATTGATTTAAATTTTGTTATTTATAGATAATTTACAAAAGCAAATAAACAATTAAAAAAATAATTAAATTATCTTGTATTTTATTAATTAGTATAGGGGACATTTTTTAAAAATGTATCAAATTATACCGGAAAAGTTAGTGTGTGTATTCACTAACCAAAAATGCTTTTTGTTGTATTAAACTTTATTTTTTCTTCTATTTTGTCACAAAATGACTTGTAACCTGTTGAGCAGGTCACCTCCACCGCTACCACCGCCGGGAACCACCGTCGCCGCCGGGAACCACCACCACACCCACCTCCATCACCCACCTCCACCGGCGATCTCAAGCGCCACCCACCGCCATCCACCTCCACCGGAACAACCCACGTTCACACCTCCACCATCACCACCACCACCACCAACACCATCGTCGTCGCCATCAGCATCACCATCGAACCATCACCGCCGAACCGCCACCATTACCATCGACCCACAGCCACCCAGAACCACCATCCTCACCGCCAAGAACCTCCCGCCGTCGTCACTAACTACTGATAACCGGCTGGTAACCGGTTGTGCAGGTCACAATACACACAATAACAAAAAAAGTAAAGTTTAATACATCAAAAAACATTTTTAGTAGGTGGATACACACAATAAGTTTTCGGGTATAGCTTAATACATTTTGGAGCAACAAATGTTTTTAACGTATTTTAAAACAAGTTATATTCATACCCTTCCCAAATCTCATAACACATTTCTTACCCCTTACTTTAGTAACATACCCCCTATGGTGAGATTTTAAAATTATTACAAACAAAATCACAAAAAACCACTTGAAATACCAACAAACCCTATGAGATTTCTATATCCAATATGGAATTACATTAAAATCCCGAGATATCAATTCGGAACTTTCCTTTAAACCAAAAAACAGGATTGAATTAAATTCAATTCCAAATCCCACAAACCAAACATACCCTAAACGCACTGGCAAAAAAATTGTGAATGTAGCAGGGTGACTTTTGGGATTTGTAGCAAAAGATGGCCAAATTCATGTTTTGAAAATGGTCATTCACAAAAAATATGTGCATATATGTATAAAGAGATGTGAATGTTGGATGTTTAAGCTAACCATCATGAAGATGCTGCCTTCCAAGTTCCAACTTTCTTTCTGGCATACCTCTTCATTTTAACATGCTCATTAAAGAGTTGATGCCTGAAATGTCAAAAAACCAAAGATTCAACAAGATATTTGGCAACATAAACAGTCTAATTCACCAATGGATAAGAATTTAAGAGGTTATTTGTTCATAACATTTCCTCTGTTCACCAAAGAACCTTTCACCTTTGGCCTAGCGGTATCAGCTCCAGGGGGCAACTGTATATTTCTTAAAACTACAATAACGATGATTTTGTAAAAAGTATTTCTTAGTAGAGTTGGATTGGACGGTCTTTTCTCCTCTTCTGGGAGCTAGTTTGAATCTCATGTGTATCCCGCTCTACTAAGAAATATTTTTTTACAAAATCTGAAAATCATCATCATCATTATTATTATTGTAGTTTACAAACGAGATTTTGTAAAAAAAAAAAATTCTTAGTTTTTTAGTTCTTATTCAGATTTATTATGTTTCTGGAAAAAAAAAAAAGGATAAAAGATTTGAAATTGGACCTCACATACAAAAGAAAAAAAAAAACTAACTACAGAACAATGATGATTTTGTAAAAATAGTATCCATAGCTTCGTTTTTATAGTCGAATGGTGCCAACACTTTGAAATTCTTTTTGGGTCCGCCTCTGTTTGGCCACCCAAGAAGTCAGAGATCCATGCCTCGCCTTTGTGACTTCGGAACTAACGAAGCGTTTGTTTTGATGGAATTGGAATCCATCAAAGAAATATGACTTTGCAAGAATTGGAATGGAATTTGATCACGCATCTGGGTTGTTAAGAATTCAATTCCTTCACTTAAACCAATGAATGAATTCATTAAACTGTGGAATTCAAAGGACTCCATCAAGTTCATTTCGCAAACCAAACATGACAAATTCGGTCAAAGAAATTTGTCATTCCAATTCCATCAAATTCCTTTGAATTCCACAAACCAAACATCCTCTAACGGAGTCGCATTTGCGAAAGTGTTTCAACTTACCTCGCGTATTCTAGCTTCTGAATGATGATCCCGTTTAGCAAGAGCTCTGAGCTGTAAACTGCTACGCCTGCAAGTCCATGTATGCACCATATTTACGTCAAATGACCAAACAAACCAAACATAGCTAGTAAATCCCACTAAAAAGTAGGGTCTTAGGAGGGTGAGATGTACGCAGACCTGACCTCTAAACCAAACGTAGCTAGTAAATCCCACTAAAAAGTAGAGACTTAGGCAATGTTTCAAAAACTAGCTTATGGGTATGTAAAATGACTAAAATAGGTATATTGGGGTATAATAATTAGAATTAATAGGGGAAAAAAGCTACAAAAAGCTACCTCCAAGTAGCTTTGTAAGTTTGTGGGGTTCCAACTCAAAACCAATTGGCAATGAGTGGAGTAGCCCAGGACCCTTATAAGCACATTACAAGTTCACTTTGTGTCCGATGTGGGACATTGCTCAACACGCCCCTCACCGCCTCACGTGTGGCTTTCTTTTAGCCTAACACGTGGATACTTTGGGTTACGTGGAATCCGTGCGGCTTTTTTTTGACCAACCACGGGTGAACCTTGCTCTGATACCATGTAAGTTTGTGGGGTTCCAACTCAAAACCAATTGGCCATGAGTGGAGTAGCCCAGGACCCTTATAAGCACATTAGAAGTTCACTTTGTGTCCAATGTGGGACATTGCCCAACACGTCCTCTCACGTGTGGCGTTCTTTTAGCCTAACACGTGGATACTTCGGGTTACGTGAAGTCCGTGTGGCTTTTTTTGACCAACCACGGCTAAACCTTGCTCTGATACCATGTAAGTTTGTGGGGTTCCAACTCAAAACCAATTGGCAATGAGTGGAGTAGCCCAGGACCCTTATAAGCACATTACAAGTTCACTTTGATGGAATATCCTATCTACCCCAGGTTCAAGTCCAAGTCCAGGCGCTAGCATCCTGTGGCGAGGCCTAGTCTCAAACGGTCGTATCTTAATTACCAAATTCCCAAGGATGTAGTCTAGGCAAAGCCTAGATGAACTTTCTCCAGGAAAAAAAATCCCACTTGAAAGCAAGGTTCGGGAAGGGTGAGATGTACACAGACTTGACCTCTAACCAAACATACCCAGTAAACCTCACTTGAAACTTGAAAGTAACGTCCAGGCAGGGTGAGATGTATGTTGACCTAACGAACACCGTATGTTTTTCATGTAAATTTTTAATAGTAATGACTATTGGAGGCATAATCAAATATGAGTCCATACCTTTGTCTAAAAATGGAACACATGCTTCATAATCTTCTTCACAAGAGAGTATTATCAAATCACCTGAGCTATTGCACTCCATGCTAGCTTGATGGATGTTTTCCATGACCTGGGGAGCATTTGATTATTACATGAGCATAAATGTAATCACATCAAACTTGATACTCCATCTGTCCCAAAAATAAGTGGCCACATTCCTATTATAGTTTGTCCCAGAATAAATGTCTGCTTTCAAAGAAGGTAAAAAACTACTTTCCGATTCTACTTTAGGCTATGTTTGGCAAACTAGCTGATAAGCTAGCTTATGACTAATAAGCTAGCTTATGATTGATAACCTACTTGATGAATAAGTTGCGTTTGGCAAAAACTAGTTGAAAAGGTTATGACTGTAACATGACAAAAAAGGTATGTTTAAAAATTGGTTGTGTAAAACTTAGTAGGGGTATATTTGGAATAAAAAAAATAATGTCCCATAAGTCACCAAAACGCTAGTTGATAAAAAAGTGTAATAGTTACATATTTCTAAGACAGTGTACCTTTTTTCATCGTGGACATTTACTTTGAGACAGAGGAAGTAACACGTAAGACGTTTGTATAGTAGTTTTATGATGAGGATGATGATGAAATGTAATCTATATTTCTATTAAATAAGAGCAAGATAGCACCTCGCCATGAACTGCCTTGACCAAGTTTTCAACCATTTGTCTATCGGGTTCTACATTTGGGGTAATGAAGACTCTCTGATCCTGGTACAACACCGAACAAATCATAAGGGAAAATAACAAGCATACTTCTAGCAACTTTTACGATTTTATGGGAAGTTAAAGAGAATCCCAAAATAAGTGTCCACTTTCAAAAGTATGTACCTACCTTACAATTCTATCCTTAATTATGAAATAAAGAAAGTCATTACTTCCACTGTTTTTAAGAGTAGAATTGTCATTTAGTTAAAAGTAAATTACATATTTGGTCCCTATGGTTTACACTTTATTACACTGTTGGTCCCTATTTTAAAATAATTATAGAAAAGGCCCCTGTGGTTTACACTATATTGCACTGTTGGTCCCTATTTTGCCAATAGGGTTAGGGACCAATAGTGCAAACCACAGGGACCAATAATGTAATTAGTGTAAACCACATGAACCGACAGGCAATGCAATGTAAACCACAGGGGCTTTTTCCATAATTATTTCAAAATAGGGACCAACAATGCAATAAAATGTAAACCATAGGAACCAATATGTAATTTACCCTTCAGTTGGGTTAATAAAAAAAGTACAGTATTTACAAGGAGTCCCCTTCTTGTGCAAACTCCTAATTACTACAAACCAATCTCAACCACCCTTCTAGTCTACTGAATATCTAGTTCCATAAATATTTCGATTGTTCCCCAATCTAAAAATTTGATGATAATTAATGTACTTTGATCATCTTCCTTAGAGCGTCTCCAACAACGTCCATAACTTCTCTAAAATAGAAAGCCAAAAGTCAGAATCTCTAAATAAAACTACATTTCACTCCAACAGATTCTCTATATTAGAGACTTAAAGATTGATTATATTATTAAAAACATTACATAGTTTTATCATCCCAATGCACTTTATTTTTAAAAATTATATTATCAAAAATAGTTTAAGGTTATTGGTGGAAAAAATAAAATTAAAAAAAAAACTTCTCACCTCCCATCAAGTTCTAGAGAATCCTCTAAACTTGGAGGTTTTTCTTGTTTTCTCTATTTTAGAGAACAAGATAGAGAATTTGTTGGAGCCAAATAGAGAACAAAACCTCCATTTTCTCTATTTTAGAGAATCTGTTGGAGATGTACTTAAATACCCTGATCATAATAAATGAACCCTCCATTTTCTCTATTTTAGAGAATCTGTTGGAGATGCACTTAAATACCCTGATCATAATAAATGAACCCTCGTCATTTCCATAAATATCTCAATCGATTGGTCTATAACAATTAGGTGGTTTGCAAAAAAAGGGACCCTATTCACACATTCTTAAACCTGTGTTCCTTTTTCATTATGGACATATACTTTAGGACAGAGGGAGTATCTCACAATCTTGAAAAACTACCTTCAAAAGTGGACATGCTCTTGCATGATTCAATGAAATAGGCATGCTGAATCCAATCTCCTTTTCCTTTTTAGCATCCCTAAGGATGTAATTTTTCTCATCAATAATACACTTTGCTTCTTCGCAGCTCTCAAGCCACAAGGGTGTCACAATTGGCTTACCGAAAGCCATTGCTTCCAACATCTTTTTCGTTCTTGCAAATCTATCAGACACATAATGTGTTGCATCTGAACAATCTTTTGCCAAAGAAATTCCCAATTTTCTCATGATCTGCACAAGAGAAATAGAAAATTTCTATAAATCTATGATCCAATACAAAGACTTGAATCAAGAAAAAGCCATTATGATAAATAAGGTGATTTGAAAACAGATTATAGAACCTTTCTAAGCTGCTTAACCACATCATCCTCAAGGCTTTGGCTGAATAAGACACGAATTTCTACTTTATTTCTACGTCTTCTCAAGTCCTTTGAACTAAAATCAGGGAGAGATTCTGTAAATCCCAATTGCTTCCTGTTTTCAGCACTACTCACCATGATAGATTTCGGGGTTTTTCTTTTGAATAACGAATCTTTCATCTTCTCTTCACCACCTAATGATTGTATACAGCCCTCATTGGTTAGCTTTCTAGGCTGATATGAGGCTTCAGATTGATCTAAAGCTTCTGGAATCATCTTTGTGCTCATTAAGTAAGATTTGGTGTTGGTAACATCTGCTAAACTTGATTGGCCAGATTTCTGTATTGCCAATCCTTTCAAAAGATTCTTTCTAGAGCGAGCTTTCCTCTTTACACTCGACATCGAAAAAGCTTCTTTGAAGTTCCCTTCAGTCTCGGTGGGACCCATGACTGAGTTTCCGATGGCACTTCCAACTACTGACGATTGGACGTAATGGGTTTTTGACAATTTTGCATTTTGTCTCATATTTCGACATGTTCTTTTCTTTTTAGGCCACATCCATGTATCAAACTTCAAATGACCAGAAGTTGTACTTGCATCTAGATGAACATGACCTGGCCATTTTTGGAACAATTCCCTCTTTGTAGCCTCTAATTCGCAAGAATCTGAACTTGGGCATTTAGTTCTCTTCCTCGAGAAAGTTGGATCTAAATCACCCAGTTTTCTTTTATGAAAGACGTCAACCTGCTTACCATCTGTAACATATCCCAGATTACATTTAGTGTCCTCGCTCCTCTTTGAGCATTTTAATGATGACCCACGTCTAGTTCGACAAGCCACAGGTGAAAAGGTTTTCACTTCATGTTGTGTGTCGCATTTGTCTACACGTTTTCTGTAACCACCTCGAACATTTTCCTTGTCTGAATCTCGCTTTTGCTTCTTTCGGGTAACAACTTTCAAAGATTTTTTACGGGCCTTCTTCTTTGGTTCAGAAAGATTGTTCCCATCCATGCAACTTTTAGTTGATGACTCGCCTCTAGCTGCCAATTCTACATTCGGTAACTCAAGATACAGCTCTCTTTGGTTTTGGGGGTGATTGTGTAAGAAAGTAGATGTTTGATACCTTTGATTAGTAACCCTTTTTTGCGTTATTCCATCATTTCGCAAATCACAATCAGCCCTTAAAGAAAAAGAAAACGGTTCGGATGCTTTCTTCATGTTTGCACCTTTGAGTGTATCATTTGGCGTCATCTTGAGACCTTCATGTTCATTTGCATCAATTTTGGGAGGTGGAAGATATAGCAAGGCTTCCATAGCTTCAGCTGCCATTTGAGTGTCAAAACCAACATCAAACATCTCTGGTTCATCTTCGTTAAGCTGTTCAAACTCATTTACACAAGTTGCATCCCTTTCTGTTTCATCGGTTTGTAAGACCTTACTGAAGTGATTAGAGTTTTGCGCAGCTGAACTTGACAACGTTCTTTTTGAATCAGCCAGAACCAATTCTTGAAGTTCCTCTTTACATCTTCCACCCAAATGTTTCTC
Organism: Centaurea solstitialis; assembly: GCA_030169165.1. Lineage (NCBI taxonomy): Eukaryota > Viridiplantae > Streptophyta > Magnoliopsida > Asterales > Asteraceae > Centaurea > Centaurea solstitialis. The sequence continues at coordinate 2,336,217 of CM058045.1, forward strand.
TCTTTGGATGTCGAGTTCTTTTTTCTTTTTTAAAAAGAACTCCCCTCCATGCTCAGGCTGATCATCATCCCAGTCAAAGGTTGATACACCACCAATTTTGGCCATGAGACTGGCCTTCATTGCCAAACTCTGGGACCCTTTTGCCCCTGAAGCAAGAGGTGATCTTATCCCATCAAATTTCGGTATCCTGACTTCTGGAGACGAGTTCACGACACTAATTGACAAATAATGGTCAACAAAGTCCAACGCATTAGCTTGTGATGACTCCCCTGGTTCTTGAGATTCAAGATAGCATCCAAGTGCAAGCTTGCTGTCACTTACGTTTGCTGAGACATTAACTTCTCCATTTGCGTTCTTAAAATCAACAGAAGGCGTTTTCAGATTGACAATCTCATCTACTTTTGAACTTTTTGTCTCCATGTCCTTGCTGCCAATGTTATCCTCTCTGCATTGCCTACCATACCAGTCCTGATCAACGATTGCCACATTACCATTATCTAATATTAAGTTCCTCTCTTTTGAACTCCCGAATAACAATTCCCGATAGTGAGCTTCATCATGTACGGAACTGGGACCATTATCACTTACCTTTTCTGTCAAATTGCTTCCTGCTGAAGAACGAAGCTCAAGTGATGGTGTACCGGCAACACTAGCACGGCGCCATAGTCCTGATAAGAAATATAGCTACAAATGAGTCAAGAGCATAACGTCTCAAGAACATAAAACTACGTGGTGTTTGGTTCATTGGAATCCGGCGGAATTTGAAGAAATTGAAATGGTCGATTTCATTGACCAGATTTCTATTCTTGCATTTGTTTCATTCTTGAGTTTTCATAAGGACTTTGAATTCCTCAAATGGTGGAACGTAAATTCCTTAGGTTCTAGTAAGGACCTTTGATTCCTCCCTACCATCTTTTAAGAAAAAAACTATCATACTCTTTATATTACTCCATTCAATTCGTGTCAACCAAACCGACTTCAATTTTGTTGACATATTCCACTCCAATTCCTGCCAACCAAACGCATGGTCAAACATAATTAAACTCCATTCCAATTCCGACAGATTCCATTTTATGAACCAAATGCCACGTAAGTCTCACAGGGAAAAGTTCACACCAAGATGCATAACAATGTGATGAGACTAACATGTTTAGACTTTTTTGCAGTGCTTCTTCATGATTGCCATGAAAAAGGAGGTTCAACAAACGAATTGTATACTACTAAAAGAGGAAAACATATTTGGGCCCATCTTTAGTCATAGCATACACAAAAATTGATAGCTAAATGATATCCGCATATATAGCATTCTGAAGACACAATAGATTGCATACACTTATACAAAGTACAAACACACTACAGCAGCAATATATGTGTTCTGCAATCTATGCTCCTTGGCTTACCCCTAACTTTTCCCTCTTTCGGTTCAGTGATTAATTCATCTTCACTATCCAACACAACTTCATCATCACTGTCATCAACCATTAGTGCTCTTAGGTCACCAACAAAATGCGAAATATCCAACTCCTCAGTATCTTCATCCAAACTCACAAATTGGCTATGAATGATGGGGCTTTCCACTTCTTCAGCGTAATCAAAAGCCCCAGCAATAAGATGACCACCATCCTCAACACTTGCATCAACCTCATTGCCTGTTAAATCAAGAACAGATGACAAAAGATATAAGACCTTATAAAATCACACTATTGTGTTATGAACCTTTAAATACAATTTCTAAAAGTCATTTGTGTGGAAAATCATAGTTATCACATTCATTTGTATCCTTTTCTAATGCTAAACAAAACATCCATAGCATTTTCCTCTTCTATTACTATGAAACTGAAAATTCAAGCAAAAAATAGTATTATCTTTGCTACAATTTCACAATCAACATTATTCCAATGACATTTCTTCATATAAACATTCGATACTTAACCTTACACAATCAGAAAACGAAAAATACATAGCAAATAGTCGTATATATTTATATGTGTATATATATAGAGAGAGAGGAAAGTTCAAATGTGAACCACTTTTTGGTTGTGAACGTGAGGACAGCAGAGAGCGCGCCACGTGGCAATCTGAAAAACACGCGACTAAGCTTTATGTATACTGCATAAAGCTATCATTCAGACTGAATAAAGCTTTATGCACTTAGTCTAGTCGCACTCTGACGCGGGCGACTTAGCGCGCGGGTTAGCTTTATTCAAGCTTTATTCAGTTTGCATGATAGTTTTATGCAGTATGAATAAAGCTTGAATGAAGCTAACCCGCGAGATTTATGCAGATTGAATAAAGCTAAGCCGCGGAAATCAGATTGTCACGTGGCACGCTCTCGCTGTCCTCACTTTCACAACCAAAAAGTAGTTCACATTTGAACTTTCCTCTATATATATATATATATATATATTGTAAAAAAAGGAGAAGACATTTTACCAGCTTCATGATCGTTAAACTCATCCATAACTTAAAAACTCCTTTTCCACAAAAACCAAAACCCTAACCAGTTCTTCACCTCACATCAAATCAAACACCGATTCGAAACAACAAAACCGCCATTGTTTCTCCAGAAGATACAACAATCAATCATTAGGAAGCTTAATCGAGAAGATAAACGATCAGCTACAAAATTAACCAAAAAAAAACGAAAAACAAAAAACCTAATCGTAGATGAAGAAGAAAATCATGAACTTAAGATCTCTATCAAAAATGGCGGAAATTCGTGGTGAAAATTGCGGTTTTGAGAGATTGCATTATCGATTTGAGTGTGGAATTTGGGGGAAATTAAGGGAGAAATTGGAATTTTGGAGGGAAAATTATGAAGAACTTTTTTAGGGCTTAAAAAATGATAATTTTGGGGGCATTCCGAGAATCGAACTCGGGACCTCTCGCACCCAAAGCGAGAATCATACCACTAGACCAAATGCCCACACATGTTATAAAGTACACTTGTTTTTTTTCTCAATAGACAAAAAAGATTAGGTTTTGGTTACCGGATGTTTATTTATCTGATAAGTGTTTACTGGTAAGAGTTGTTATCGTTACTTAGCTTATCAGTAACATTCTTGGATATCAAAACTGATTTTGTTGTGAGTTTTTTTTTACCCAATAATAGTTTACCAGGTAAGAGTCTTCTTATTCACCAAACACATGTATGGCCGAGTGGTAAGGTAACATCGTTGGGGTGGTGGTGTCGGTGGATAGTCATCTTGGTTCGAACCCGTCGTGAGCATGTGGTGATATCCAAATCATGGGTCTGCCACATAGTGGTACTTTTAATTGAGTTAGGTCGTGGTCGACAGGGATTAGTTAGATGACTTTGTGAGCCCGGGTACCTCATGAACATGTGTTTGTGTGTGTTAGTTTGTCGTTAAAGAAAAGTCTTCTTATTCACTTGCAAAGTAAGATTAAAAGTCTTTGTTGTGATTTTTAGGGTTGTTTGGCAGTTGTTGTGTAACACCCGTTCTCACTTTTTCCTTTATAACTCGGTTTATGCAGTTTATTTAATTAGTGTCATGTTTTAGGAGTTGAAGGACCGAAGTGTCATTTTTGTAAGTGCAAGGGGAGGGGATGGAGTGTATAGAAAAGAGAAACCCTCAGTTTTCTCTAGGCAGTTCCATAATACGTAAAGAGAGAGAGAAGTAGCGACTGAGAGGGAAGGAAGCAAATGAGTCAATTGGAGTTTTCTACCAAGCAATTGGGGTGGTGATTGCACTAATTGCACTTAAGGTAAGAGTTCTGCGTTAGTTTTGTTGTCAATTTCGGTTGATTTTGGAGTCTAATGATGGTTAGGGTTGGGTGTGATTTGGTGGTCATTGGATCATCAAATTGTTGTAATTGGGAGGTTCTAGGGTCGAATTACCGGTAAGTATTTGTTAGATATCGACCCTAGTTGTTAAGAAATCATGTTTTGATGTATATGGTATGAAAAAGTGGATTTTTGGCACAAAGTTCGAGGCAGGTCGCGAGAGAGTGCAGGCTGGAAAAGCCCGCGACCTGACTCTCTGCCCATTATCAAAAATTATTTTTTTTTCTTTTCGGAGATTGGGTTATGGGATCATGCTAGGGATGTTATGAGAGGATGAGGCCTATAGTTTGGGGTCAATTGGACTAGCCTAGCTATGTCTAAGGCTAGCTTTTCGGTATGGAGTGTCGAGCGGTCCTTTTTGGACTAAGTTGATGAGTTATGTGTTTATACTTGGTTAGGTGTTTGCAAGTGACTGTTTAGATTGTGGAGGAGTCTTGTATTGCTAGCAACTGACAGGTGAGTACCTCGCTTAACTCTTAATGTTATGTGTGCATGGTTATGTTTGCATGTGTGATTGTGTTATGTGTTCCTTCGGGGACGTATGGAGAGTACCTATGGTGGTCGTAATACCCCTAGGGAATTTGGAGAGGCCTGGTACCAGTGTCATTTACCTTTCCTTGACGGTATTGAACCGTAAGGAAGGTTGGAGTTTGCATGTTTTTGATTGCTATGTAAATTGATCGTGTAAGCATGATAGTAAGTAGTTGTGTGTGTGTGCTCACTAAGCTTTACGCTTACCCCGTTGTTGTTTAATCTTTTAGTGGCAGATACTTCCCGTAAGGGAAAAGAGAAGGCTACCGTTTGAGGCTCCGGGATAGCAGTTCAGTCAGGATAGTTGAGAGAAAAGGCTTTGCTATGATGTCAAACTCATGGGTGTTTTTAAAACTAAACCATTATCATTTTCCTTAAACTCTTATCTTAAGTTATGAGTTGAACTATGGTTTATCGTTGTAAACTCGTTGGTTTTCAAATGTTGTTGGACAAGCTTCCGCTCATGTATGGTTTTTGGTTACTTTATGTTTAAATGGATGTTTTGAAATTGGGATGTTACATGTTGAATGGTTTGGAGTTGGATGATTAAATGGTCGGGATGGTTAAGAGACTCTTATGATGTAGTGCAAAACGAAATATGTTTGTTTGGTAATTGTTGACAACGAAATCAGGCCGTTGAATGGTTAAATGTGATCCAACAAAACAAAATCATCTAGATGGTTTTAAAACCATTAAGAGGTAGACCTTTTTTTGGCAAGCAATATTTACCTCTTAGCGGTTTAGAGGTTGTCTGTTAATGGAATGAAATTGTTAAGAGGTAAACAAATATCCATTGCTTTGTATGATTCTGTTCCTTATCATGTACTCATGTTCACCTATTAAAGCGAGTGACGTCGAGTAAGTGTTTATCCAATAAGCAATTTTTCTCTCGTCTTGTTTGGTGTTTTCACATATTTCGTCCATGTCTTTAAATTTTTATAATGAAATGTGTCTGTGGGTTGCATTTGTTTTTCTTAACGAGATGAGTTTTAGTGGTTACATTTTCTTATTAAGTTGGCTCTCTAAATAACTTAACGAGTTGGTTTCTCTAGTTGCTTTAAAGAGCCATCTTGTTAATGAAAATGTAAATCACATGGACCTAACTCCTTAGCTTTTCAAAATAACACATTCAATGAAAATACTAAATCATAAGAATAAAAATATCAAATTTTTACTTTGTTAATAGATTAACAGAAAATGATCGGTAACAAGTCAATTCAACCCAAACAAAAACAGAATAAAATATCTAATTTTCAAGAGTTAACAAATAATGTTTATTTAAAAAAAAATATCTTTCTCATCCTTTCAATTTAAAGAAAGTTTTAGAGAATTTATTTAAGTTGAAAAAATACTTAAAACTTTATTTATTTTATTTTGTTGAATCGGTTGAAGATAATGTTGATAGTTTATTGATAAATATTCTAAAAAGATAAATTTTGAAAAAACAAAACAAACATTTTGTTAAATAAAAGATCCACATGCCACTCAAGTATTTCTTTTTTAATAATAGGAAATTATGTTAGCCAATAAGAATTGTTAAAAGTTTGATTTGAATAATTGTATTTGCTAATTTATGTTAATCATTGACCTTTTTCAAAAAGGCCATTTGCCTTTTTTTGGCTCTTTAACCAATCAAATCAAGTTGGATTAATAAATAAATTGGATACTTTAAAGGGTCTAATTTTTGAAATATAAAACAGAATTAGCAAAATGTAATTTTTTTTTCAATTTTATACAAATAAAATATGCTTCTAAAGACTTATTAAAATTTTATTGATATGTAGTTTTTGCAAGATAAATCGATTAATAAAGTATTTTTATTCACTTAATTTAATATTTAAACTCTCAACAAATAGTATAACTAATTATATATTTATTGTCATAAAGTTATTTTAAAATATAATTATATCGCCAAGAGCACCGTCTTCTTTCCAAAAAGTATAACTTTATTAGTTTAAACTAATTTGATATTGATTAGTTTTTTTAATACACTAAATCATTTTTCTTTTAAATGGCATTTAGTGGAAGAATATTTGATTAAAAGTGATCAGTCATTTAAAAGCATTTCTTACACTTTTTACGTTATCTCATATGTATGTATTATAAATTGGATAAAGTTATAATAATTTGCAAACTTTCTAATCTATACAAACTAATTTCAACCATTCATTTAATAATATGTTGATCGTTTTCCAATCTAGCTACAACCTTGACCATAATCTTCCATATAATATATTTCACTCATAATAAACGAACACTCGTAATTTTTATAAATGTTTCCATTATTTGGTTTGTATGAACTAGAAGGCGTACAAATAATTGAGATTATATATAATGTATTACGTATCTGATTAGGGTTGGGTTAAGATGTTAAGTTGACATGCGAGTCGTGGGAATTGATTATCAACTATTAGATGCATCGAGATGAGATGCACAAAATCAATCACTGTTTCAATACGAAAAGCAATTCATGGGTGGGTTTGAGATAAAAAGTGACAAATGATTCAAATCCACTTCTCATGTTTTTTCATATCAACTCAACTTCTCATACGATCATTCATTTATCTAATTTATATATAAGACTTCACATCAAAACATTGTGAAAGTAAAAAAAATCTTAAACTCCGCACCAAATTAAAAGAATTGTGAAGGTTACTTTCACACCAATATTTTGCTGCGAAGTCTTAAGTTTAAAAATAGGGCGAAGCTAAATAAACCAATTGACTTGCTATATACACCACAGTTCATCTAAAAAGATTAGATGAACTGTGTCATACACACATACGTCAACATCAAAGACGATTTTTTACATTTCCAAATGCATTCATTTCAATTCCCGATGCATTCACATGCTTTGCAAATTGGTGCATAGCAACCCGCTTAAAAATATGGTTTCACGGATTTTACGAAATCAATTTGGTTTCATATGATCCAAAGTCATATTATATATCATAAATATATTATATATTATATGATATGCATAATATATACATATATAATTACTAAAGATGATGACTTGCCCTTGTAAGCTTTGCAACCCCTCTCTCTCCTCCAAGCTCCATCTTTGTCTCTCTCTAAAGGGGGGTGTTGGTGTACTCAAGATCAAAAGATGTTCAGATCAATCAGATCCACCTGGTTAGTAACTTATTTCCCCTATTATATCTATATAATTATATATATATACATATACATATATAGAGGGAGGTTCAAATGTAAACTCTATATTTTGTGTAAACTATGTAAACCCATCGTGACCCTTGATCAAAAAAATCAAAGGAGGATATGGATTCATAGAAAATATGGAAATGTGAAATATATGGTAAGTCAATGATTATGGAAATATGAAAATGTGAAATATGGAAACGTTTTTGAAAATCAATGGTGTGGATTGGTTTACATAGTTTACATCAAATATAGAGTTTACATTTGAACCTCCCTCTACATATATATATATATATATATATATATATGAAAATTCATATAATAGTTTTGGGTTATGATGAAGCATCTTCATTTCAAGAGGAATGGTTGCTCCAAGTTCCTGGTTCAGAAGCCTATCTTCCTCTCAAACTCCAAGGTATTATTTAAATAAATATAAATTTTATGAATTTATTTTAATTTCTAAAAGTTATTAAAGCATTTATCTTTATAAAAATCTTTTAATACTCTTTAAAGGATCTATTTGTTTCCACAAGTTTTCTAAAATCATTATCTAAACTGTTAGAACTTAGAAGTAGGAAAGAGTGTGTCTGAACTTAAAGAACTTTCTAAAGCTTGATATAAAAAAAAAAAGAATTATGAGATTGAACTATTATAACTCTATATAAGGTTTTATAAATATATTAAAATATAAATATGTGAACATCTTTAATAATACAAATATTTTGAAATCTCTAACCTACAGAATCTGAAGAATTAAATTATAAAATTTATAAATTTTCAATGTTGATCACTTATTTCCAGTTATATAAATATGGATATTTGTAATTGTTATAGTTATATTTCCAAAAACTAAAAATGAAAAAAGGTGCATGTGATGGAAGCACTGATCCAATCATGTTTGTTTGTAGCCTATAGGCCACTTTCTATTATAAAGATTCTTTCACACAAAGAGGGTCAATTTTCAATTTTATTTAAATTATTTTATAAACTTTTCTTTGGACATTATTCTCATAGTTATAAACTTTTCTTTCAATCTATTTTGTTGTCAAGTCATGATATAAATTAATGAAAAACATACAAAATTTTGATAAACATAGGCTAGAAGGCAAAGTAGCATTGATCACCGGAGCCGCTAGCGGCATCGGCAAAGAAACCGCGGCCAAATTCATCGACCACGGCGCCACGGTGGTGATCGCCGACATCCGCCACGATCTCGGGAACGCCACTGCCGCCGAACTCGGCCCCAACGCGTCGTTCGTCCCCTGCAATGTCACCAATGAGTCCGATGTCGCCAACACGGTCGATTTCACAGTATCCAAATACGGGAAACTCGACATCATGTACAACAACGCTGGGATACCCTGCCGGACCCCACCGTCCATAGTTGACCTCGACCTGGCCGACTTTGACCGGGTCAACTCGGTCAACGTCCGGGGGGTCCTGGCCGGGATCAAGCATGCCTCAAGGGTCATGATCCCCTGTGGACGTGGGTCCATCCTGTGCACCGCCAGCGTGACCGGTGTGCTGGGCGGGTTAGCCCAGCACACGTATTCGATATCGAAGTCCAGCGTCGTCGGGATCGTGAAGTCCCTGACATCGGAGCTTTCCCGACACGGTGTCAGGATCAACTGCATATCGCCGTTCGTGGTCCCCACCGCGTTCGTGATGGAGGAAATGAAGGCGTATTTCCCGGACCTCGAAGACCACGAGATCGAACGTATGGTGCGGAATGTCAGCGAACTGAAAGGAACGTATTGTGAGCCTCGAGACGTGGCGAACGCCGCCGTCTTTCTCGTTTCTGATGAAGCCAAATACGTCAGCGGGCATAACTTAGTGATTGATGGCGGTTTCACATCCACCAAAACTCTCAAGTTTACGGCACCGGATAAAGATCACTGAAATCAACCGTCCTTTGGTTAAATGACCTTTTTGACAATTTTGACTTTTGAGACCATCTTTTCTTAATAGAAGAATGTGTAAAAACCTATCGGAAGGTCATGGATTTAAATTGAGAAATTGCCTCAACTAGCCATTACACCCCTTCAACATTGATCTTTAGCTAATTTTCTCTTACTTTTACTCAAATATCACTCTATCCGTAAATTTCGTGGACCTGGGTAAAGAGACATTAAAAAAAATAATCTGGTCCATTTTTAAAGAAAGATTTTTTTACAGGTCTAATAATACAGAGAGAGAGAGAGGTGGTTCATATGATGACGGTCAATTATTTAAGAAAATTTTTGTCAATGTACAAAATTATATGTGATTCACGTGACTTTAAGTCGTGTTTTAAATCATTTGCGTCCAGTTTTTTCCATTAGCATAAAATCACACGTGATTTTGTACATAAGTGAAACTTTTGTTATTTTCTTAAACAATTAGTGTTTCCGTTTACACACATACATACATACACGTTCACAACCATAAATGTTGAACTAATGCATGGTAATTCATATTATGATTACTTTTTTTTGAACGGCAGATAACTCACACACACGTCCCGACACGAAGTGGACGAGGTATCCAAGATCCATACGGGCAGCCGACTAATCCTCGGCAACCATGGAACGACCCGAAAGCCGAACCATGGTTAGGGTATCGCCACATGCTCAGTTGCTCACCCCATGAATCGAACCCGTGTAGACATGCAATGATCTCATCCACTGTCCCTCCCAATGATGTTACCGACCACTAAACTACTAATGCTTTGATCATACTATGATTACTTGTTTAACTCAAACAAGTGTGGTTTCTATATCAAACATTAGACTTGCACATGGAGATTCATACTGTTAATACTCATCGATCCAAAAGTGAACATTTCATGTCGTAAACATTTAATGTATACATGATAATTCCATATCGTGAACGTACATTACAAGAGCGAATATGGTTGGATCTCATATTTCTCACGATAAGAGGGTTCTCAAATAATTACCACCCTCTATCTACATTATATATACACTATTAATGTGTTGATTTCATTTTGATACCAAGTTGAAAATATCTTGGGCTATGCTTTGGCCATCCATGGCAGATCCAAACAGGCCTCTCTTTGCAAGCCCAGCACAATAAAGCCCATTTTCTCCTTTCCAATGGTTTGGGTACATGGGCTTTGCAAATCCATCTTTATTTATAAGATCATCACCTCCCTACATATTTAAAAAAAAAACAATAGTTATGTATTTATATTTTCATAAACATATATATACACACACATAAGAATAATAATAGTTATTATGAAAAATATATGAGAGATCTCCATTGGAAAAATCCCAATTGAGAATTGGTTTAATCTATCATAGACTACTTTATGGGTTATTATAGGACTAGGAACATGTTTAGGGGTAGTAGATTTTAAAAAGCCAAGGAACACCATGGTAATCATTTATCTAAACGGTATCCACATGTGTATATAAATAATCTTGTAAAATGCATATATGCATAAAAAAGCTAAAAACAGCTAAAACTACTTGTATGCACATGTGCATACGTCGAAATAAACAAGTGTGTTTCTCAGCACTTTATCCATAATTTAAAGAAAAAACCGTTACCTGGAGCCACAAATGGGTTGACCTTCTAAACCCAGTCGCAAACAGAATAACATCGAACTGATAGCATTTCCCGTTCACAAAGACAACTTCAGTACCGTTGCTTCCTATACTTTTTAACCCTGGCAAGACCTGTTTATATTTTAAAAATATCAACAGAGAACATTGTATGTAATGAAAAAAGTACAACTTCAACTAAATATGTGAAAATTATACCTGTATCTCTCTAGATCTGATCTTTTTCGCTGTGCCAACGTCAACAATCGGATACCTGTTGTCTCTTGCTTTTATAAACAACGGGCCTTCTTTGGGCCTCTGGATACCGTATTTGGTTAGATCTCCATACATTATCTTGCTAGTCCATACCAAGAACGAGTCCACCCAACGCCATGGTATAAACCTCATGTGAGTCATTAGCTTAAATCCAAAATTTATCGACCATCTTGGTGTTATATGAATCTACATCACCAACATATATTACGTTAACTATTACTGTATAATATTTATGCACCAAGGAATGCATATTAAAATTTCAATCTTTTGAAAACTTGATAGGATTTTATGATAATATGACTTGTGTTTATCGGACTCGAAAAACACTGCCAAATTCATGTTTTCCTGAAAACCAGTACGTTACAAATAACCAAGTTTTTGGCAAAAGTTAAATTGGAGGGGTCAAAAACCTTTATATACTTTTGAGCTCACTGTAAGGACTTTATAGCATGTCTAAATTGTATAAGTGTGTTAATATAATGCTTTATAGGTCTAAACAGTATAATGTAATACTAAAAAGTGGTACAATAAGTTTATAAAATATTTTTTGACGTTTTAACAAATTTTTAAAACATTTTTCGAACGAGTTGTTGTATTAACTATTTTATATGACACTATAAAAAATGTCTCATATAAAAAATAAATTTGCAAAATATTTTCTCAAAGGTGTCGTATAAAATAATTAATATAAATATTATTAAAAAAAATGTTCTGAAACACTTGTTAAATCCCCAAATTTCTTTTATATAAATATGTTGGAACACTTTTAAAATAACACGTTATTGATTGGCCTTATTAACCGAAGTCATATAAAACATCATATTCAGACGTTGGACAAAAACATCTATTGACATACTAATATTCGTTTTTGGGCAGGGCCTCAAAATTATTGCATATGGATATGGGTATACATATAACTCACACATGTGAACCTAACTCATTTTTTTCTAAAATCATAAGTTGCTATTTAATTTCAGAATTTATCAATCAAGAATATAAACCACTCTTTAATATTCTTCTCACTTTAGCATTATAAACATTTTTGTTGTTTTAATTTGTAAGATTTTTTTAATATGGTATAAACTTTTACATTATGTTTTCTTTATCACTCATTTTAAACGATCTATAATTTTAATGAAATTGTATTAAAATTTCTATAATAATAATATTATTATTAGAGAAATTAATTATTATAGCCAAATAGAAAATAGCAATTTACCTCCTACCCATTCTCTCCTAAAAATACACCAAATACCCACCGGTCCGCTATTCGGCAGCCGCTAATAGCGGCTCCGGCGAGTAGAATAGCGGCAGCTAAATAGCGGCACATATGTGTGTATATATATAAGGCAACAATATATGTGTGTATATAATAGCGGCAGGTCATGTATATAACTCATCATGTATATATAAATTGTGTGTGTATATATAACTCAGAAATATATGTGTGTATATAAATAGCAGCAGGTATATGCAAATAGCGGCTCATCATGTAATTTAATGGCAAGACTTAACTCATCATGAATATGTGTATGCAAATAGCGGCTCATCATGTATATATATATATGCAAATAGCGGCTCATCATGTATATGTATATGTATATGCAAGCAAACCCACCATAAATCACCGCTGCCGCTATTGGCGGTTGCCGGATAGCGATCCGGTGGGTATTTTAGACAATTTTGGGAGAGAATGGGTAGGAGATAAATTGCTATTTTCTATATGGGTAAAATAATTAATTTCTCCTAATAATAACAGGAGTGATTTTTATTTTTGTTTTTTGACTTGTAAAAAGACAAGACTCTTCTAGAAGAATAAACCTCTTATCTAACATGTTGTGGCACAATTTCATCCATTCTCTTTTTCTTTTCACTTTTTCCAATTTTCTTTTAAATTTCTTAATATTTAAAATTATTATCAAACGTACAATTATTTCCTTTAACGTAAGACAACGATATTGATAGTTTTATTTTATTCAACTATTTAATGTTTATTGATTTTATTTATTGATACTTATTATTATTAATTTAATCATCACTAATTATTAATTTTTATAATAAATTTTTTAAACTATTATATTGTTTTTAATTATCTTAATTACTGTATTTCCTTACTATATAAATTTTTCATGCCTAAAAGTAAAAGATTTATAAATCTTTTGATAAATAAAAAGTTAATGCAGCAGACACAAACTTGATACCACAATATAAATCGCCTAATATTTACCTAAGGCTCGTGTACCTAAACATTCTCCAATAAGCGTTTAAGAGTAAAATTTGATACTATAATTTACTCTATATAGTAAATTACAATTCATCAAAATGGTATTGTATACAATAATTTATTCGTAAACGATTACTGAGTAAGAGTTGCCGCCACCACTTTCCGGATAAGACCATTGATCCTTGCATTTTCTACTAACGGGAAAGATTCTCAGAACACGCTTACCCGGTAAGTGTTTATCCGTAAGATTCGATATAGTAAGTTACTCTATCGAGTATAATTGTAGTCCATCAAAACATTTTTAATGCAACAATGATCAATTTACATGGTAAGCATTTACGAGTTAAGAGTTGTCACTTTTGGAAGAGGTATCCCAGACCACATTGGGCCCGGACTAATCCTCGGCAATTTTGGGCCGAAATCCGACTGCTAAAGCATGCAGCCCGGGGTCGAAGCCCCCGTACCTCCAGAATGCGTCCCCTAGGGCTCGAACTCAGGTTCACCACTATGTAGTGCCCAAGCCTTACCACTAGTCAACAGCTAGCTTATCAGCTACTAACTAACTTATTGGCTATGTTTGGCAAACTAGCTGATAAGCTAGCTTATGAACGAATTATGTCTGGCAAAAACTAGCGTATGAGTATGTAAAATGACTAAAAAGAGTATATTTGAATTTAATAATTAATATTAATAAGGGTATAATTGGAAAAAGCTATAAAAAACTCTTCATAAACTACTCAAACTAGCGTTTCAAAAAGCTAGCTTATAAGCTAACTTCTGGTATATATTTAGGCTGTGTTTGGCAAACATAAGCTAGCTTATAAGCTAGTCCATCCAAACATGTACCAGGAAGCTAGCTTATAAGCTAGCTTATGCTTTTTGAAACGCTATTTGAGTAGCTTATGAGGAGCTTATTGTAGCTTTTTCCAATTACACCCTTATTAATATTAATTATTAAATTCAAATATACTCTTTTTGGTCATTTTACATACTCATAAGCTAGTTTTTGCCAAACATAATTTGTTCATACGCTAGCTTATCAGCTACTAGCAAGCTTATCAATCAACAGCTAGCTTATCAGCTATCCGCTAGCTTATAAGCTATAAGCTACGCTTGCCAAACATAGCTTTAGATGGACTAGCTTATCAGCTAGTTTATTTAATCAACAGATGGCTTATAAGCTACTAGCCAGTTTGACAACCTTAATAACCATCTTCAAAAATTTAAATAAAATATAAATAAAAGCTCTTGTATATATATATATATATATAGTTACCGGACTCCGGACAACAATGGAGGTTTTGGCGCCAAAATTACACAAATCCAATGCAATCTCCATGCCGGAATTCCCAGCTCCGACCACCAGAACCTTCTTACCTTCAAACCCTTCGCCGGATTTATACTCCGTGGAATGCATCACCTCCCCTTTAAACCCGCCCAACCCCTCGACCTCCGGAATAAACGGATCGCTCGTTTCTCCGGTGGCCACCACGAGAAACTCCGCCTCGTAAAACCGCCGGGCCCCGCCGCCGTCCACCGCCTCCGCCTCCACGTTCCATTTCCTCCGATCTTCGTCGAACTTCGCGAGCTTCACGAAGTTCCCGAACATCGGGTTAATTTGGAAATGGGACGCGTAGTCGTTAAGGTAATGTAGGAAGTCTTTTCGGGGGACGTAGGCCGGGAAGTCGGACGGAAAAGGCATGTGGGGAAGCTGGCAGGCTTGTTTCGATAGGTGGAGGTGAAGGCGGTTGTACGATTTGTTGTTGAAGATCGAAGCGATGCAGTTTTCTCGTTCGAGGATTATGTACGGGACGGAGAGGCGGTGGAGGGAGGCGGCGGTCGAGAGGCCCGATGGGCCCGCGCCCACGATGATCACCTTCGTTTGTGTAACGCCGACGGTCATCTTTTCCGGCGAGTGGATGAAAGGGAAGTGGTGGTGGTTTTGTTTTTATGAGATGGTGGTGGTGGTTGAGAGATGGCTTTTATTGGTGAAGTGAGTTATGGGTTTCGGGTTTTGGTAGGTGTGGTTTGGTGGTTTTTACGAATTCGGAATGAAGTTTTTTTATTTTAATATTTCGTAGGATAAAGGGACGAGTTTATGAGAGAAACGTAGTGTCTCTAATCCATCACTAAAAACATGATAATGATGATGTTTTCATCTATAGCGTTACATTAAAACACAAAAAAAAGTTATATTATAGACTAAGGTTATCTTCAACTCAATCACTTAAAAAACACTAAAATACAGAGGGAAACTTTATTGACTTTTTTTAGCGTTGGGTTGAAGATGAAAACAATTTTTGTGTTTTTAGTGTTTTAGGTGGTGTTTGTTTACCTCTTAACAGTTCCATCAAGAGGCAACATCTGAATTGTTAAGAGGTGAATTCTGTTTGACAAAAAAATGGACTGCCTCTTAATGGTTCCAAAACCCTCTGAATGATTAAGTATGAATGATTAAGTATCCTAGATGTCTCTTAACCATTCAAAGTCCTGATTTCATACTCAACAATTACCAAACCCACGTATTCCATTTTTCACCATGTCATAAGAGTCTCTTTATCAATATGACATCTTAATCATCCAGCACCAAACCATTCAGCAACTGCCAAACAACCCCTTAGCGATAGGTTGGAGATGGTATGAGAGGGAAGGAGCCGCTCAGAGGGGTGATTGTGGATGTGTCCGAGGGGTCATGGGGTAACACTGCCCGCACCCCGTCAGGATGACATGTATCAACCCCGTCGGATTGGCTACCTCGCAGGCTAAACCCCATCTTTCTTTTTGCTTTTTGACCTTTACATTAACGTTACAATTTTTTTATCTAATATATATACATTATCTTATATTTCTTTCATATTTCTCACATTACTAGTAGTATTTTTTTTAAATGTAGTTTTTTAAGGGTTAATCTAGTTGTAATTTTTAACTTTATGTAATATTTGTTTTTCATTTAATTAATGAATTACAAATTTAAGTTATATATGTTTTAATATATTTAGTAAAAAAAGTTGGAAGGAGTAATAAAGATAGAATGGTGAAATAGAGAGAAAAAGAGGGTAAAAGTTGATGTGGTAAGAGGCATGAAGAATGACTCCATTCACCCTAAAATAGGTCTTTAAAATTATATGTAAAATATTGTTTTCTAACTTTTATAACTACATTTGATAACTTAAATCATATTTTATAATAAAGTTATTATTATAATAATATTAAGGACCAATTTCTTAGAGTAGAGATATGAGTTAACGAGAAATGCACCATCTTCAACGTAACGCTAAAAAATGAAAGTGTTTTCATCTTCGGTTTAACGCTAAAATACTAAAACAATGAAGGTCAGAAATTGTAGCATCTATATTTAAAGACAATAAACTAGACATAACATATATATTGATGTAATATTAAGGTTTTGTAATTATATGTACATATATTAATTAAAAGTTTAATATATTAAGTTGTTTATTATTGTTATAATTTAAATATGGTTTTAATGTTTAATTTTGCGTTATCGGTTAAAGTTGAGTTTCTTAGTGTTGAATAAATCATCATGTTTAATGTTTGGGTTAAATATGATATTAAACAAACAAAAACACTAAAAAAAGATATCATAAAGTTTAAGGACCAAATTTATCATAACCACTAAATAGCAATGACCAAGTCCATAACTTATGTGTGTTGCTTCTTGATCAATAAATTGTTGAGTTTGACGTGAAATAAACGGACCACACAAACACATTAGAAACGTATGTGTGTGACCAAAAGACGATTGGTAGGTCCGTTTGTATGGGTGGGCACGATTTGGTTCAGTTCGGTTTAGTTAAAATGAAATTGAAAATCAAACTATTCCGTTTTTGAAAACCTAAATCGTTCCATTTTCGAGGTTTTTTTTTTCCGATTCGTTCGGTTTTAAAATTGAATGATATATAAAATGTTTTTGTTTTTGTATTTTAACTTTATCAAATAAATGGTTTACATATAATATAAAAAACGAAAATAATATTTGTTTTTTTATTAAATAACCAAATTATATAATTTTATACATATATATATAATACTTGAAAAATAATATGATTTAAATCAATCCGTTTTTATGAGAAGCCGAGTATGTTCGGTCTAGTTTAAATTTTATCGGTCGGCATGCGAACCAACCCGAACCGTTTGGATTTTTAGGTCGATTCGGTTTTTCCTAGTTTTGCTTTTTGCTCACCCTTACGTGTTCCTGGCATTTTGTAGATATTGGATGTGGTGTAAAAAAGGCCATTGATAAGTATAAGAAAAATATTTAACATAATGTTTTTATTGTATGAAATAACATTGAATTAAGTAAATACTAATAATCTATATGAAGCCGTTTTACTAAGTATGTCTAGGCGCAAAATCAATCAGTTGTCATTTTTAAGTTAATATAATCGATCAAATCTATTTTACATAACATTCTCAATATGTTTCATCATTATTCTACAATATACCTTTGAAATATAAATTATCATTGTTTGATATCACAACATACTCTAATTAGAATGTCACTCTATGTAAATCAATATAAATCAATTAGATTTCCATCTCACCTAATATTGATATTTTTCATAACCATTTTAAACTTTAAGATTAAAATAAACATTTTTGGAACCACCAACCTTAGAATCAAAATCTTATGTTCATTTATAGCTTGAGATCTTATTCTTGTTACGAAAAATGTATGAAAAACATATGTAGTTTCTCAATAGGTAAAAATTTTCTTTGTTAATAACAAAGCACTCAGTTAAAAAAATTCGACCTCCAATTTGGAACAATCGGTTTTTGGAAAACAACTCAAAACCTATTTAAATCAATCGATTGCCGGTTCTTGAATGACAATCCAAAACTCTTTAAAAGACATTGAATCCATCGCTTTTTTTTATGATAAAATTGTCAAAGTTCGTGGGACCGAGAAAGAAAGAGAAAATCATAGTATTGTGTTGGAAGATTATTCTTTTGGAATTAAACGAATACATTATTATATCATTGAGAATGACTTTTTTTAAATGAAGACAAAAAAATGTTTTTAATGAACCTTTTGGTATAATAGAGTGTTCACGAAACTTTTTTTTAAATAAAGGGTTAAGTACATCAAAATGTATCCAAGTTGTCACATTTTATTATTGTACGTACTCAACTTAAAAACTTACCATTGTATGTCCTCAACTTAAAAAATTGTCATTTTTGCAGGTTCAATACATTAAATGGTAAGTTTTTAAGTACATTAAATAAATACATAAAATGATAGTTTAGTACATATAATGACAATTTTAGCAGGCTCAATACATACAATGATAAATTTTTAAGTTGAATACATACAATGATAAAAGATGACAACTTAAATATATTTTGGTGTACTTAACCTAAAAACAAACAATGGGAGACACAATGTAAAATAATCAAAATTTGAAGGATTCTCCATAATTTATTATCATCAGAGAAAAATATTTTTTTATGATCTTATGAATTAAAACATTTAGGCTTTGTTTGGCAAGCATAAGCTAGCTGATAAGCTAGCTTATAAGCTAGTCCATCCAAACATGTACCAGGAAGCTAGCTTATCAGCTAGCTTATAAGCTAGCTTTTTGAAACCCTACTTTGAGTAGCTTATGAGGAGCTTATTGTAGCTTTTTCCAATTATACCCTTATTAATATTAATTATTAAATTCAACTATACCCTTTTTGGTCATTTTACATACTCATAAGCTAGTTTTTGCCAAACATATTTTTTTCAACAGCTAGCTTATCAGCTACTAGCAAGCTTATCAATTAACAGCTAGCTTATCAGCTATCCGCTAGCTTATCAGCTACCAGCTAGCTTATAAGCTACGCTTGCCAAACATAGCCTTAGTTCTAAAGCTTATTTATACACAAAAGCATTAGAACTAATTGGATGCTTGGTTCGTTTCAGGGAATAGGAATGAAAGTAAAAATGAGAATGCAGAAGAATGAGAATAGAAATGAACATTGTATTGATGCTACTTGGTTAATCTAATATAATTAATGAAGAAAATGTTTCATGTTAAAAAAATATTTTCTTCCAACTTGAAAATATAAAAGATGTTACATTTAACCTTCAAGAAATGGTATGACATATAAAAGATGTTACAATTATATAATATCAGACCAAACAACAATTCTTATTATCATTCTTATTCCTCACTATACAATACCCCCAACCAAGCACCCCCTAAATGTTTTTATAGAAAAGGATTATATTTTAATATAGAGTAAACTCTAATTTTGGTCGTCAAAGAAATATTTAAATTTGAAACATAAACTTTGAGAGCATCTTCAACAATTATTTTAAAATGGAGATTTAGCCACTATTTTGTCATAAAGCTTCTCCAAAATAAATAAAGTAGGAGAGAGATGTTTTTTTTTCTCCAAATATGAAGATAAGTCAAAAAATGATTATTATGCAAGAGAACCTATAGAAAATTTTGATAATAAAAAGTAGGAAAGAAAAATCAATATTTTAATAGATGAATGAAATAGTTTAATATTATAATATGTTGAAATCTCTAAAATAGAGAATCTGTTGCAGCTGAATGTAAATTTCTATTATAGATTTTAACATTTGGTTATCAAATTTAGAGAATCTGTTATGTTCTGATAAAGGTCTTAGGACCGAGAGGTTGAAGACTTGACACGTAGAAAGAGGAAGAGAAGTCTTCATGTGCTGTGGCGGATCGGTTATCGCTCAGGGAGTTTATAGCGTCTTAATCGAGTTCGAGCCTTTCCATGCGCATGTTTGGGGACATTTAAGTGAGGTCATGTTTAGCTTCCAAAATTGTCGGATATTAATCGGGATTTGGCCGGACACCCTTCTAAAAAAAGAGGAAGAGAGGGAATGTAACAACAAAATTCATTTTCTTTAAGAATCATTTGAATAAATTATGTTTTATCATTATTCGATTTAGTTTACATGCATCCGGTAATTCTATTTTAGATAATTTGGAGTTATTACAAAGGATGTCTATGTCTATAATGTCTTCTAGTTAATTACCGGCTAAAAAATTCATATTGATAACTAACAAACTCTAACCATAACAATTCATACTGATAATTAGCGGCTAAAAAATTGTATAAAAAACTAACATGAAAATTAGGTTTAAAAATAGGTAAAACGATAGCCTTTTGGGGGTCGAAGTGTATGTAAGTTTATTAAAAAAAAAAGTTTATAATATCAAACACAATTTTTTTGAAACTTTATGGTAGTCATTTGACCCTCCAACTCAAACCATAAATCCGTCCTTGCTAACCCTTACCAGTAGAGATAGCCAAATGGTGAGCAATGTCGGGACTTAACTTGGTCCCCTAAAGGACCGGGCCCAAGCAGTGTTGTCGGTAACCGGGTCTTGTGTATCTGGCCCCGGGCTGGGCCGGGCCTTGGAGAAAATGTCTATAACCGGTTTAGCTACTTGTTAACCGGTCAAACTCGATCAGGCCTTGTCATAACCGACTCTTTTTATTTTTTTTAACATATAATACTAGAGTTCTTTTATAAATGTAAATTATAAATTATAGTTATACTAAAAGATACATTTAATATTATTTCGATACTATGATAGGTGATACATCATCAAAGAGAAATAGGTCAATACATTTAAAAATACAACTATTACAATCGTGTTTTATAACCTGGTATCTAACCACAAACCTCAACTAAAATATATATAGCCATCGGAACCCCTTAGAACAAAAAAAAAAAAATCTATTTAAATATGTATATATTAGCCTACGTTATGACTATTTATTTAAGTTCACATATATATCTTTATATAATTTTTTTTCATTGATTAGCACATAGACAATCTCTTATTACATATTCTAACAATATTTAACTTTTATATATGAACCTCTTAATATTATATACTTGCTATCATGTGAGATAAACTTGTTTTCACAAGACCCATTAGACGACATAAATAGCACTGAATCTTCATAATAAAACACTGTGAAGGTAAACCTTCATAGTATTTTTTTGTGACCAAGGTATCGAACTTTTTGTATTTTCACAGTATTTGATGTGAAAGCTCAATGTTATCTTTTGGTCTCCCAATACATGTTGGTTTCACGTAAACTCAACCCTATATATATATATATATACACACTGATAGTCTTGAAAATATGGTGATTTTATTTTGAGAGAAGGTTGTAGATGTCATGGGCTATCTTTTGGGCATCCATAGCAGCTCCATACAGGCCTTTTCTTGCAAGCCCAACACAATAAAGTCCATTTTCTCCTTTCCAATGATTTGGATACTTGGGCTTTGGTAACCCATCTTTATTTAAAAGAAAATCATCTCCCTGTATTAACAATTGAAAAACTTGGCTGAGATCAAGATTAACAATGAGGTCTAGAATGATTAAAGAACCTAGGATCAGTTTTACGATATGTTTGGCAAACTAACTGATAAGTTAGTTGTTGGCTGATAAGCTAGCTATCGATAGCTGATAAGCCAACTTATGAATAAATTATGTTTGACAAAAACTAGTTTATGGTCCATCCAAACACGTACTAGCTTATAAGCTAACGGACAAACACGTACTAGCTTATAAGCTTAGTAAGTTCAAAAAAGTATATCTCATTACCCGACTCGTTCATTTTGTATGAGATAATCTTATAGTTATATAATATCCGGTAAAACAAACTTATGTATCATGTATAAATAAAAAATAACAATATTACTTTCATAATTTACATCATCTTTATCAAGGACTTTTGTTTCATTCATTTATCTTTTTTGCAAACTAATTTTGTATGTTTGTATTTAAAGTAATATAAATATAAGTATAAAGGATGAAACTGTTACCTGAAGCCACAAATGAGTTGATCTTTTGAATCCTGTAGCAAACAAAATTACATCAAACTGATAACATTTTCCGTTCTCAAACACAACTTCATTTCCACCGCCTTTTATGTTCTTCAATGTCGGCAAAACCTGTTTACATATTAGAAATCTCAAGATCATGTTTTTACATAAAAGAAACTCACAAGTTATTTTAACAGTTGGGAAAAACCATACCTGTATCTCACCAGACTTGATCTTCTTTATTGTGCCAACATCAACAACCGGATACTTACCATCTCTATCTTTCAGAAGAAATGGACCTTCTTTGGGCCTTTGAATCCCATATTTTGTTAGGTCTCCATACGTTATCTTGCTGACCAACACTAGAAACGAGTCCACGAAATGCAAAGACATAAACTTCAATGACATCAACCCAAGACTTGTGGACCATCTTGACACTATATGAACCTACATTATCATCATTTACAACATTAATTAACTGGTATAATTTTAGGCATGTAGTTTAGTTGGAAAAATGATAGAGTGATTATGCCCAAATGCATAACAGGTCTAGGGTTTGATTCTGGCCCTGATTAGCCTAAGCCCTGTGTGAGTAAAAACTGACCCCTCACAATTATGTCCTTGCAAGTGGGTGTTGTATGGCCGATTAGGATTGACAGTAATAAAAAATTTTGCCCAAATTAATGAATATACTACAAAAGTTTGGCAACCAACGTCTTCTTAATAAAGTAATATCAATTTTTTATGATGACATGGCTTGTATATGTCTCACTGGAAGGGCATCGTAAAATTCACAAATTGTTGACAGCCTGACACTGATGACTGATGCATTATTACTGACCAATGCTTTTGGAATTTGTTGAATCATAAGTGACAAATAGTAGGTGGGACAGACGGGTCAAATAATAAGTTATTGCAAATATGGACGTCTGAGTTAATCTACCGAAATATCTTTTGTCTAAGTATTATATTTTAAATGTTCGCAAACAATTATTGTATCAAACATGTATGATCACAGGCATATCCAAAGGATGACAATAAGTTGACATGGATTTTATGATAACATAACATGCATCTGACTTAAAGGGAATTGCTAAATTAGTGTTTCGTTGGTGCCAACACAAATAACTAACTTTTGGTATTAGGATCATCAGAAGCGACAACTTACATAATAAGTAAAGACGAATTTGGCTGGCAAGGTT
The DNA here is from genome assembly GCA_030169165.1 of Centaurea solstitialis. NCBI lineage: Eukaryota > Viridiplantae > Streptophyta > Magnoliopsida > Asterales > Asteraceae > Centaurea > Centaurea solstitialis. The sequence continues at coordinate 2,359,799 of CM058045.1, forward strand.
ATTATACTAACACACTTTTTAGAAAATTGCAAGGATTTGAATTTTGAATCTACTTTTCGACCAGTTTGACTTGTTAACCTTAAGGTTGGTGTCAAGTCGGTTGAGCCCCAACGGATGAGGATGGCATCCCTGATACTCTCCTAGCTAGAGTTATGTGGGACACATGCTCTATCGTCTTAGTTTTACCGAGTTCGACAAAATGCTTAAGATACTTTCAATGGATTCTACAAAAAAATGGATTTGGAGCAAATTATTGCTATAACAAATTCTGAAAATGAAAAATAGAATGATCGAAAAATGAGAAATGTCGAAAATTTCCAGATTTAAAGAATACTAAAGAAACGACAACTATTCGAAATAAACATATATTTTTATATTATATTATTATCAATAAAAAATACTTATAAGAAAATTATATATAATATTTAATATCATGATATATTATGAACTTTAAAATAAACAAAGTATTAAAGTTAAATGTTTTTTAAGTAATAAATTTGATCCTACATTTTAAATAACATTAAAGAATCTCTTGAAAATGCTTAACACCCTCCCTAATTTGACTTACTTTTAATTTTAAGTTCTTTTAGATCTTTACCCTTTTAACTTTATAACTCGATCGTTTGAGATTAACTGATTAAGTTTAAACAAGTTTACTAAAAAAGGTTTATATACATGTTATTCAATAATAGTATCAAATCTAAAATAAATACACAAATAATCATCAATCATCGTAAAATCAAACCATTTTCGGGAATCAAAACATGTAATAAATACGAAAATCTTAATATAACAAACATATAAATCAACCACACATATATAGGAAATTTAAAATAAAAATTTATTTTTCATTACGAACTTAAAAACAGCAGAGGGCATGCCGCATGTTATAGTAAATATGTATTAATATAGTAAGCCGAATAAGACACGTGGCCCTCTTTAGCTATTTTTAAGTTTGCGCGCAATCATATTTGAGTTTACATTTAAACCTTATCCCATATTTATCTATATATATAAATATACATCTCTCTCTCTCTCTCTCTCTCTCTCTCTCTCTCTCTTTATATATATAGGGGTGGGTTCAAATATGAACCATTTTTTTGTTGTGAACGTGAGGACAGCCGAAAACGCAACACGTAGCGGATGACTAGGCACCACGTCAGGTCCATAACGGATGACTAGGCGCGATTCATGTGAGGGCATTGAATTAAAGGGGGGGGGGGACCACACTCAAAGCCACATTTATTGACTAGTCTCCGCCACGTGTTGCGCTCTCGTCTGTCCTCACGTTCACAACCAAAAAATGGTTCACATTTGAACTTTCCCCTCTCTCTCTCTCCCTAAATATATATATATATATATGTGTGTGTGGGGGGGGGGGAGAAAAGTTCGCATGTGAACTCATTTTTCATTGTGAACGTGGAGAGCATTTTAAAATCGTGTCACGTAACAATCTGAATCACACGCCTAAGTTTTATAATGCGCTTTGACTCGAGTGTATGCAGAATGAATAAACCTTAGGTGCAATCAATCTGAATCACACGCCTAAGTTTTATTCATACTGAATAATACATGAATATTCATTCAGACTGAATATTATCACGTGACGCATGATACCATTGGTCCTCACGTCCCCAATAAAAGATCGAGTTTCCCTTAAATAGAAAAACAATAAAAAAAACCTCACCGGACTCCGTACAACAATGGAGGTTTTCGCGCCATAATTACACAAATCCAACGCAATCTCCATGCCGGAATTCCCACTTCCGACCACCAACACCGTCTTTCCTTCAAACCCTTCGCCGGATTTATACTCCGTCGAATGCATCACCTCCCCTTTAAACCCGCCCAACCCCTCGACCTCCGGAGTAAACGGATCGCTCGTTTCTCCGGTGGCCACGACCAAAAACTCGGCCTCGTATAACCGCCGAACCCCACCCTCCATTTCCTCCGCGTCCACCCTCCATTTCCCCCGATCTTCGTGGAACTTCGCGAGCTTCACGAAGTTCCCGAAGATCGGGTTAATTTGGAAATGGGACGCGTAGTCGTTAAGGTAATTTAGGAAGTCTTTTCGGGGGACGTAGGCCGGAAAGTTGGACGGGAAAGGCATGTGGGGAAGCTGGCAGAATTGTTTGGATAGGTGGAGGTGAAGGCGGTTGTATGATTTGTTGTTGAAGATCGAAGCGATGCAGTTTTCGCGTTCGAGGATTACGTACGGGACGGAGAGGCGGTGGAGGGAGGCGGCGGTCGAGAGGCCCGAGGGGCCGGCTCCGACGATGAGGACCGTCGTTTGTGTGATGGGTACTGTGGTCATTTTCCGGCGGGTGGGGGGAGGGTGGTCCTTGGATGGGGATTATGTGTATAAGCAAAGTCAGTGTGTATATATATAGAGAGAGAGGAAAGTTCAAACGTGAACTACTTTTTGGTTGTGAACGTGAGGACAACTGAGAGCGCGACACGTTGCGGCTTTGAGTGTGGTCCCCCTCTTTAATTCATTACCCTCCCATGAATCGCGCCTAGTCATCCGCCGTGGACTTGACGTGACGCCTAGTCATCCGCCACGTGTCGCGCTCTCGGTTGTCCTCACGTTCACAACCAAAAAGTGGTTCACATTTGAACTCACCCCGATATATATATATATATATATAATTAGGTTCAAGCAAGAACTATTGCATTTTATAGGAACAAATGAACTAATTACAGTCACATATGATATATGCCCATGTGATTCCCACATATTAAAAAATCATATATGATATAGATAAGTCACACTAATAAATCATACGGTATATTATTTTTAATATGTGAAATCCACATGGGCCAACATGAATATGTGGCTCAAAATCAGTTTCCTTTGTTACTATAAATTGGGGTAGTTCTTGTATGAACCTATTTATATATATATATATATATATATATATATATATATATATATAGGGGTGGGTTCAAATGTGAACCACTTTTTGGTTGTGAACGTGAGGACAACCGAGAGCGCAACACGTGGCGGATGACTAGGTGCCACGTCAGATCCACGGCGGATGATTAGGCGCGATTCATGGGAGGGCATTGAATTAAAGGGGGGACCACACTCAAAGCCGCCACGTGTCACGCTCTCGGCCGTCCTCACGTTCACAACCAAAAAGTGGTTCACATTTGAACTTTCCTATATATATATATATATAGATTTGACTTATTTTGTGCAAACTTTGTAAACCAACAATCCACATAGATATGGTTAGGTTCAAATGTGAACTCAAATTTTGGTTGTGAACGTGAAAAACCATTAAAATCGCGGCACGTGCCAATATTCACTTTGAATGTGATACATTAATTATTCAAAGTGAATAAAGCTTAGACGCATTTATTCACTCTGAATATGATATTCAGAGTGAATATCGACACGTGACGTGATTTTAGTGGTTCTCACGTTCACAATGAAAAATGAGTAGACACGTTCATACGAGAATCCTAACTATTTATGAGAATTCGAAAAGCCTTTTGAATATACAAAAACACATATCATTCACACGACTTTGCCAACGATTTTAAGTCCCGTCTAAGGTCCTTTGCATCCCATTTTTCTGTTAATATAAAGTCACATTTGTGTATGGATATATATATATATATATATTCACACTCATGACACATACAGGGTTTGGATACGATTTTATTTTTGTAAGACTTGTTAAGGATTTAATCATTTAAAAATAAATTCTTCTTTGGGTTTTTTTATAAACTTCTCCATTCTTGACTTCTTGTTTGATTAGTATTATCTTTTTTTAATCTTAACATAAAAAGATGAGTAGAAGAAAAGGTTTATCGTTAAATTTCTTTGCAATTTCCTCTTAATTTTTTTTTCTTTAAGAAATTTAATGCAGATTTTGGTTTGTGGTCAAGCAATTTAATGCATACTTTTGACATTTTTATATATATTCAGTATATTTAATAATAAATTTGGTTATTTAAATTGCGTCTTTTGCCAAAAGTCTAGTTGTTTGGTTTTATAAAGAAAGAACGTTTAAAGTATTATAAGATAAAAAAAGAAATCAAAAAAGGACATTATGAAATTCACTTTTAATTCAGTAGCAAGTTAAAATTTATGCATATTTGCATTTTATAATTAAATATATTTAATGGTACATTTAGTTGTTGCAAATAAGATGGCTACATTAGACCATCCACAATGGTCATGCTCTTTGTTAATGATACCGGCTGGCACATCAGCGTTAAATCAACTTTTAACTATCTCACTAACATCTTATCAATCCTTACCAATTCATCCACGATCATAAATAATTAATCAAAAAAAGAAAAGAAGAGAGAGATAAAGAGAAAGGAGAGAGGGTAGGGTAGGGTAGGGTGGGGTGGGTAGCCTTCTCAACCGGCATGGCTGTGCCGTTTTTCTCCCATGTCGGTTACCCTCGGCGGTGTTACTGGGGGTACCGACCGGTACTAGTTGGCTTGACGTCTTCCTTCACGATGGGCCGCGGATGGTGTTATAAAAAAATTTGGTATGCAATTAAAGACAAACTTGATTCGAAAAAAAAGAAATCACTAAAATTTCAAACATCATAAAATAACAAAAAGCTTGGTAGCTTTTGTAAAGTAAAAAACAATTTTTTTCGAGGTTTTTTACAAGTTTTTTTTTTTAATATAAACTTATAAGTTTTTTAAGATTTTCAAGATGTCTCAAAATTGCAATAACCCAATTAAGGAAAATGTCCAATTCAAACTAGATATTGTTCTTTGAAAAAAGTTTTGGGACCAATTTTTAGGCTTGGTTAGGGACAACGGGGATAGGCCGGCAATAGGGATTGGGGTTTGTTCATGGAGTAGGTATAGCGTGTTTTTGCTCGGGATTGAGACTGGTTACTGAAGTTAGTTTTCGATCTAAGATCGTTGTGCGTTCGACCTGGTCCGTGATCATTTATTGGTCATCTCTAGTTAGAGCTAGTTGATTAACTAATTATGTTTGACATACACTTTCTTTTGGAAAAAGTCATCTAGGTTTTGCCATTATACATTCTTGATAATTTGGTACTTAAGTTACGGTCTTTTGAGACTAAGCTTAGCCACAGGTTGCTAGCGTTTGGACTCGAAGTCAGGTAGATGGGATATTTCACCACAACTCCTATGCATTTTGCTAATACGTCACTATCCTCGTGGTCTACGTTTAACAAACACTTACTGATAAACTAGAATGTAAACCAACAAAAATAACATTTTGAAAATTTAGTTAACCACGACATTTCATAATGAAATCGAAATGAACCATTAATAATATAACATGTTAATTACAAACAAGATAATTAAGAAAATTAAATACTATAGTATGTTTATCAAAAAAGAATCTTCATATGTGAATGATTGAAAAATTTTAGAGTAAATTATGGTTTTCCTCCTTATGGTTTGTTGAAAATTGTGATTTCCACCGTATAGTTTAAAAATTAATGTTTTCATTCATATGATTTGTGATTTATTGTTATTTTCATCCTTATTTATAATCTATTGTGGTTTAGTCTCTTGTACTTTAAAGGTAGGAACTATTTCGATGACGAAAATAGTAATAAATTACAAATCAAAGAGCGAAAATGGGAATTTTTAAACCACAAGAATAAAAAAAACGAAATATTAACAAACCATATGAACTAGACCCGTAATTTACTCAAAATTTTGTTTGAAAATGCATATGTAAACCCAACTCATTTATATAAACTAACATATAAAAAATACAAATATGCTTTTTTCAATAAATTTATATATGAACCTTCACTTAACATTCTATTCTTACGAGATTAATTAAGCTTCTTATTTCAACCTCTCACTTGTTTTATTTATCGTTTCAAAATTATACCATAAAACTGCTCTTTTCTAATTGTATTACAGACGACTTTTGAAGAGTTATTTATTGCTATGTAGATGACCGTTTTAACCAACCAATATTTACACTATAACCAATGGTAGACTTATTAAGCCACAAGCATGGTCTCATGCACTTGATTAACTTATTTTTATGAGTAATTTTTTATGGGTACGAAAGGTGCATCTCATTGCATCCATTAAAACTTAGAAGGGTATTTCATGATATTAGAGAATACAAGAAACGTTAATTAAGAATTTGGGAAAAAAAGTCTCTCGAAATTAACTAAAAACCCAAAAAGATTTATCGAAATCAACCAACAAAAAAAGTGATCTCTTGAAATCAACCAAAAATAGAAAAATCTTTTGAAATCAACAAATAAAACTTATCAAAATAGTGGAAATTTGTTAAAAACATATCGACTAATATCGTAGGATTTTGATCCCCTTAAAGGTAGGGGTAAGCAAAGGCAAATACCCGTCCAAAATTTCTGTAACCGATCTTGGAACTAGAACCGGAGGTTATTGGAATGAAGGAACCGAAACTAGTTACATCGGTTCTTAATATTTGGGAACCGTTACTAGAACTATCGGTCCAGTTCCGATACGAATATCTGCCGTCTACTTTTTATTTGAAAATTTATCATTTCACACTATAAAAAAGTAAATATTAGTCTATTACAAAGTCGCAACGTAAATAAAATAATACTATAAACAGAAAAGTAATCCAATAAAAACTAAAACCAATAAATACTACTAACATTGCTTTCAAAACATTATAAACGATGCTTTCAAAACAAATAAATACTACTAATGGAACCGGCCCTGTGAGTTTTCAGTGGTTCAAAAAAAAAACCAATCTCAATCGATTTCGTATTTTAAGAATTTATACCGACGTATTCACTTTTATAAATACATGCTTTTAATGCTCATCCTAGGTAAGATGCATTTATTAAAAAAATAAAACGGATTGAAATGGTCCAAAAAATCTAGGACTTTTTTTGTGTGTATTTAATTATTTATGTATAAGGTTATTATTTGTATAATTAATTAATTTAGTTTTGGGTTTCTTATTTTCTTGCGTACGAAATTGTGGTTGCTTAACGTGTAATTTTGGAGTGCCGGTTGTCAACGAATCGAATTGAATGTAATCGTCACGCCTTTTTAAATAAAACATTTATACATACAAGAAAAATCTTGAACTATTAAAAATATAAAAAAAAGGTCAATCAAATTCTTATATGATAAATTAATAACCAATTGTTTAAGATTATTTTTGGTAAACTAGTTAATAATTTTATAAATAAATTATGGTTATGTATGGCAAACTATGTAATAAGGTATATGATTAATAAGGTAGCTGATAACTGATAAGGTAATTGATGACTGATAAGCTAGCTGATGAATCACTGTGTTTGAAAAAACTAGCTGATAAGGTAGCTTATGATTGTTAAATGACAAAAAAGACATGTTTAAAAATTAATAGTATAAAACTTAGCAAGGGTATATTTGGAATTAAAAAAAATTCATAAGTCACCAAAAGGTTATTGAGAGTATTTTTTCAAAAATTTAGCTTATAAGCTAACTTATAAGTTAGTTTATTTTTTTCAAGCAATGTCTATGTTTGACAAAACCTAGTTTATGAGAGTATCTCCAACACTTTTCCTAAATTTTCATCAAAATGGAGAATTAAAAGCCAAATCTTTTTTAATCTATAACAACTTTCTCATTTTGGAAATTTCAACATTGATTTTAATATTAAAATATTCATCAATCTATTAAATCAACCTTAAAATTAAAATGCAGTTATTGATTACGCAAAAATGTCCATCAAAATCAATTGATACAACACATGTTGGAGTACTTATTTATCAGATAAAATGACCAGACTAAATGTGTCTTTCATAGTGATTTAGAACAAAGGTCATGGTTGTACGAATTCAGAACGAATACTTTTCATATAATTTTGATGAATTTTTCCTTAGGGAAAAACGTGAAATGGAACGCGATCAAAGATATAAATTCACACTCTTTTCATTGAATCAAATGGTTGAAGATTTCAAATTATTTGCGTTCATATTAATAAGTTTTTTCCTTGGTACTATTGAAGGTTGAAAATTCAAATTGTTTCAGTTCATATTATTTAATGGGTTCTTTTTTCTTCTTATTTGATCTAGCCGTGTTTATATGTTTCCTCTTTTGATAACGATCAAGATTTTTTCGTATTAAAAAAATAAAATAGTACAAGACAGTTATTCAATTATTTCTAGGTGTAGTCTCTAAAAGAAGACAATTATTCAATTATTTCATATTTTTTTAAAGAAAAAATGAAATAAGATATTAATTTATATAAGTTATAATGATACATTTTTCATCGATTTCAATAGAATACTTACTAGCAAAAAGTCATAAAAGTTAATCATATTTAAAATGTTTGAACTATAATAACAAGCTTATCTGGTTTTAACTTTTAAAAAACCATTGTAGTATAAGGTTCTATCACTCTAAATACGATATCAACATGACACATACAACTCTAAATAAGGCATTAACTTCTTATAGATGATGAGAACATCATTTTATTATTAAACAGAACTATGACTATCATTTTTCTAAGGTAGGGGCCTAACTTACATTATCAAGAAGGTCCATCAGACCATGACCATCCCTGTTAACATTTACTTCTCTTTGATAATTTTTTGCCCCGACCCTTCTAGCTTTGTGTTGTGTTTGGTATGTGGGATGAGACATGATGGGATGTGACAAAATTCACTGTCTCACGTTTGGTGTGACATGGACAAGGACTGAGTGTGACAAACAACACTTCTTTTTGTTCCACAAAAATGGGCAGAACAAGATAAGACGAAACAAATAAATTATTAATCTACCTTCATTTGAGATAACCCTAATATAATATTTATTTTAATGGTTACCACTACCACCAACCACCATCGACCACCTATACACAATTCTTCCATGTGTATCTAAAGACTAAAGTTCTCCCCACTTCATGAGTCCACAGGCACATCTAGTGACCAATTAATCTCGCTGCCCCCTTTTTCTTTGGAAAATATTTATCTAAGTTTTGCCTAGACTACATCATTAATTAAGATATACGATCGTTTGAGACTAAGTTTGGGCAGAAGATGCAAACACTTGGACTTGAATTCAGGGTTGTTAGCATATTCCACCACATCCTTTTTAGACCTTTTACTAATATGCTACCATCTTTTTGATGAATTTAGTTGAAGTTTTTATTTGGAAGATTGAATTTTCATCAAGTTGTTCCCTTTGATGTGAACAAAAATGAGTTGGTTTTTTGAAAAAGAGGCATGGCTCATGAGTCATGGGATTTTGTGTCTTACTTTTTTGCTTTTTTTGGATTGTTTAATTCTCTATTGATATGAAGCATGTGCAAAGTGCAAATCTTGTAACTATGAACCCTTTTCTTTGAACCAAAGAGGTTTGATATGGTTTTCAATTATTATGTTGGTGTGGTACCAAACTTGGGATACCAACATCTCCATAAATTCATGTTCACTTCTTTTACTTGTTTTCTTATAACTTGTATTTTTAATGATAAAATGATAATGTTGAGATTAAAATTGGGTTTTAAAATAATTATGTCATTATGGGTTTTTTAGTTTAAATACTGTTAACCAATATTATATGAAATTGAAATAAATGAAATGAAAATGATTGGGTTTACGTTAACCGGGAAAACATTTTATTCAACAAAGCTAGATATTGACATATTTTCTATTACAATAAACCATATACTAACATTTAGCTGTCTTGTTTGAATGTTTTGAGTATTATTTAATACGTATAACAGACTATAACGATGATATCTCAAGAACCTCATTTGTTATATTTTTTCCTGTCACATTTTTGACATTTAAACAAAATAATAACCTCAATGAAACTCAATAATGGAGTTTTTTACATAAATCTCATCTACCATATCCTTAATTTACAAAATGTAATTTTATTTCATATTACTAAATAAATTTATATACTTTAAAAAATAATTTAAACATAATAACTTAATGAGATAATTAAAAGTTAATTTATGAAAACAAAAATAATTTTGTTTGGTATAATAATTCATATTGTTTTTGTGCAATTTTACCATATATGTTTTATAGATGAAAAAAAGATGGTTAATAAATAATTAAAATAAAAATAAAATAGAAAAGTATGCACTTTTAAATGATATATTTAAACACATAAAATTGTGATTTTTTTTTAAAGTTCATGATTTTTTTAGAGAACACATTCATTGGGATTTCATAAAATAAGCCCATATACTACCGGGTATAAAAAGTATCATCAAGCCCATAAGAGCATATTCGACCCATTAAACCTAAAGGCCATGCAAATATTTGAAGCCCAATTCTTTTAATTAAAAGTTCATTATGTTTTTGACATTAAATTATGTTTGAAATAAAATCACTAAATATTCAATACCAGAGGCGGATCCAGAAATTTTGGTAATGGGGGTCGGAGTTAGGTAGCGTAGTATAAATTTCAAAGTCGAGCTGCATAACACTAATGTTCGACTCGACTCTTTTAAAAACTCGATCAAGTTTTCAAGTTGAGCCAAACAATTCAAGCATACACTTTTTCGAGCAAAACATATTCTTTATTTACATAAATCATACATTCAAGATATAAAACCATTGAGTTAGAGTAAATAAATAAGTTAATATATCTAGAGTATGAACCCGTATACGAACACAGCTTGAATATTGAAATTTAAGCCTTACTTTGAATATGTTACTCAGTTAATTTTTGAGGGGAGCTCTAGTAACTTTCTACTCAACTTAACTAGACTCGTTACCCGTAAGAACTAAAGAAATTAAGAATTAAACATCATTAGCAAAAACACTAACAATTAACAATTAAAATCTAACAATAGACAATAGAAAAAAAATATCAATACTTCAAAAAAATAACAATAAATAGAAAATAGTAATAAAAAAATCTATTAGGAGCTTGGAAAAAGGTTGGGTTAAATAATCTTTTGGGTCAATACCTAATTTTTGGGGTGTCAAAGTTGTATATATATTTTTATAAACCAAAACTTATAATACAAAAACAATAGCTTTGCAGAGTTTATGGGGGTCATTTGACCCCCCTCTTGTACAAGTAGATCCGCCTATGTTCAATACCAACTGAGGTAGCTCAGTTGGCCACCAAGGAAAACTTTGGGGGGTTTTGCCCTCGTAGATCTCAAGTTCGAGCCTTGCAAGAGACTTTTCCTTGAGTGAATTTAGATGAATTATGGTGTTGGAAAGGGAGGCGATTGTGGGCCGCCAGGGTTACCCGACCCGCTCTAACGTTCCCAAGTACAAAGCTAACAGCTAACTTTGACTCTGCCGGTTCCAAAAAATCATATATGCTTAAAAAAACAACTATGTATAAGAACATAAAAATATTTGAAACAGATAGCCATCACATGTTACTTTTATAGAGACAATATTATGTAGGCGACTTAACTCGCGACTTAGGTTGCAGTCAAATTTAAACTTGAAGCTAAGATGTACACATACCTGATATACCGCATATATTTCAAAAGATAGAGCAGTTGTTTCTGTAAAGATTTTAATGACACTTATATAGCATCTTACCAGTAAACATCTTTCCCCACAATACCCTTGTGAAACTGCTGCCACTGGCCTTCTTCTTGGAAGAGTCTTTACTAATTCTCTTTTTAAGATTCATATTTTCTTGCTTAAGCAAATCAACTGATAAGCTCAGCTGTCTTATTGCTTCTCTTTTCTCTTCATCTTTCTGAACCAACAACTCCTTCTCAAACTTGTTTTCCTTTTTGATTTTTTCAATTTCTTCCCTCAGATTCTTGACTTCACTCGGACCGCTTTCGGCCCGGATTCGATCTTCTTCGTGTTCACGATCGTCGTGATTCTCGGGTTCACCGGAATCTTGATCAGGGTCGAAGTCGAATGACTCGGAATAGGTATCGTAGAGGTGGCTGCTACTGGAGTCGGATTTGGTGGCTTGGTCGTAACGTAGAGCTAGTGAACGATGGGTTCGATAGATGTCCTCGAGAAGGTTGATGAGCTCGGGTCGTTTCTTGTAATACATCTCGGCTCGTTGTGCGAAAGAATCCGCGTCTTCTTCGATGATTTTCAGCATGGATTCGGTTTTTTCGTCTAGTTCTGTGGATCATGGTTTATATAGATGTCATTCATCCAAACTGAATAAAAATACAAGTCAAATGAAACATAAAGGCCATAAGTTGTAAAAGTGGGACCCCACACATAACCGCAAAATCGGGATAGGACAGTATAAAAACTTTACGTCCCACATTTGGTGCTATATTAGACTTGGGCACGACTGGAACTGAGTGGGGAAAAATCACATTTTTTTCCGTCTAACCTAAATAGGTGGAACGGTAACTAGAGAGAGGTGACGTGTTGGTAAATTTACTAAACTACCCATGTCAAATTAGAACCCTAAAATCTTCTACTATCCTTTCAGCGCCACCTACCTTACTCTCAACTGTAAGAACACACATAATGAGCAAATAACGTGTTTGAAGAGTGCGATTTGATGATTGCTCTTGACTTTTTTCACTACAAGGTCTCGGATTATACCTTCAAACAACAACGGTTTAAGCGACTAAGGGAGACTCCGATTGTAATACCGTATGTTATTTCTAGCATTTTTTTCCGGTCTTGAACTCCAACCGACCGATAAAGAGAAGTTAATTTTGCAATTCATTGGAAGGGAAACAGTAAATATGTCGGCCTCCTATTCAAACGGCATAAATAGACTAATAGAGCGTGCTTAGAAATTAAGTGATTTTTAGTGTTTATGGCCCATTAATTTGCCATTTTAATGTAATAATTGAAGTTGCTCTAAGAAAAAATAAAAAATCAAAATATAAATAGTACATTTGTAAAAGTGAATCTTCCCCTTCCTTTTTCTCTAATTCTAGAAGATGAAAACTTATTTTATTTCCATTCCTTAAAGGTTTCCTTTCTTTTCTTTCCCAATTCAATAATAACACACAAAATTATTCTTAATGTTGAAGATAGCAACTACATATATCACAACACAAATAAACAAAGGCATCAAAAACAAAAAAAAAAAATGAATTACCTGCAAGAGTGGACCTTAGCCATGGAGACTTTCTTGTGGTATTATTATTGTTTTGTTTATCAAACCACCACCAGTATGCAGACAACTTCATTTTTGAATCAGCCATTTTGTCTTCACCTTCAAAAAAATCCAAATTTACAAAATCAGAAAAGCTAAAAACAGATGAAATTGCTTAATGACCATTGATACAGCCACACACCAGTAGCATTACTGTTACGGAATTGGGTATTTCGATTGTTTGGATTCACTGAGAGTCGTGATACACTTTCAGATTGAATTATTTCGATGGTACAATCAAAGGTTCAACCGACACCGGGATCTATCCCTTGTGATTGAAACTAACGGAAAACTTATCCAAAGGCAGTTAAAAACCCACAATTTAACTGCTAGAAACCGGGTTTAAATACAGAGTCAAAATCCGCCTTTGAGAACACAATTTCGGATTTTCATAAAGCAATATTGACCCCAGCCAGGGACTCTGCCCCTTGAACACCGCTACCTGGTAGCTGCACCCACCTTCATCCCATTACACTTAAATAATATTGGTGATACAAACCACTAACAATTACCGCATTTACCATATAAAAACGGAATTAATTTTATAAGAAACGAGATAAATCCATTCTACATATAAGGCAAGAGCATCAATTGCCAAATTGCTTAATGAACATTGATAAGCCACAAACAGTAAGCATTAGATTCAAGGTAATTAAGAAATCCTATTGATAAGACGAAATTAATTGCAGAACAACGACAAAAATCCTTTCTACATATAAGGCAACATTATCTATGCCAATCGAACTTGCTACAAAGTTCTTAGATCTTACAAACACCACCGAAAAATCAGATTTCGCAAAAGGATTTTCCATAAATCATCATCAGGTGGCCCGAGAACATCTTTTTATATTAGATATACATCGTGAATTGATCAACTGTTCGTATAACTGTATAGAACTACAAATTAACTCCTACAGATTCAAAGCCACCACGAAAAACTCCATTAACGAAAATATCCGCAATCAAATTCAAAGCAAACATCTTCATATACTTTAACAGAAAAGCGACTAACGATCAGAAAACAAGTTATTCCTAAATCAAAGCAACGAAAAACATATATGACTCCGCAATCAAATTCAAAGCAACAACTTCATATACTTTAACAGAAACGCGATTAACGATCAAAAAACAAGTTATTCCTAAATCATCGAAGCAAAAATCAGGTAACAGGAGAGTATATCATAATACACTTCGATTAATTTGTTAGACACAAATCGTAATTTAATCTGCAATCAAAGCCACAACAACTTCAACACAAACACGATTAACGATCAGAAAACAAGTTATTCCTAAATCATCGAAGCGGATAACAGGAGAATATCAGAATATATACACGTCGATTGTTAGACACAAATCGTAAATTTATCTGCAATCAAAGCCACAACAACTTCAACAGAAACGCCATTAACGATCAGAAAACAAGTTATTCCTAAATCATTATCATAATATACTTCAAATGTTAGACACAAATCGTAAATTTATCTGCATTCAAAGCGACAACAACTTCAACACAAACGCCATTAACGATCAGAAAACAAGTTATTCCTAAATCATTATCATAATTTACTTCGATTGTTAGACACAAATCGTAAATTTATCTGCAATCAAGGCCACAACTACTTCAACAGAAATGCGATTAACGATCAAAAAACAAGTTATTCCTAAATCATCGAAGAGATAACAGGAGAGTAGTATCAGAATATATATATATATATATATATATATACACGATCGATTGTTAGATACAAAAACCGTAAATTAATCTGAAATCAAAGCAGTTTTAGGCGGTTTCTTCGTATGATCTAAGAGAAAAACGAAGTTTAAAAGTGCGAGTAGAGAGAGATTAAGCTGTGGATTACCTTAGAGAAGAAGAAGAAGAAGAAGAAGAGAAGCAGAGCTTTAATGGCGGAAAGCTTCCTTCAATCTCACACACACACACACACACAAAGGATGAAGAAGAAGAAGTTGATTGTGAAAAAACAGTACGGAATGTTTATATATATACGGGAAGGATGGAAGGATTTCGAGGGTAGAATTGTCATATTACATAAAAATGTGAAAATGGCGGGTTTAGAAACCTTACGATTAATAGAAAAACGACGACGTTTTCTATATTACATAATTTTAGAAATCATTGAATTACATATTTGGTTCATGTGTTTTGATGCTTTGGTGGTTTTAACCCTGCGGGTTCCTAAAATGAAATATATGTGGCTTGGTTTTCGTGGTTTTCATTTTATAACGAATTGGGTCCCTAAAAGTAACGTTGTCTGTCCGTTAGGCCCGTCATGTGCAGTTCACATGATGGGTGATTTCTTCGTTTTAGCGTTTTGTTATATGTGATAGTATGAGTGTTAGGGCTATTTGTAAAGGATCGTTACCAGATATGAATATAGAACGTCTTGGAGGAGTCATTGCAGGTTTGAAGAAGGTTGTGTGAAGTAAACGAAGGAGAAATGATTTAAATAAAAAGTATAAACAGCGCATTAGATACTTGGCCCCTAAATATGAGATGATGGAATTACCCATCATGTGCACTGCACGTGATGGGACTAATGGAGTAAATATGGACGGCGTGACTTTTAGGGACCCAATTCGTTATGAAATGAAAACCATGAAGATTCGGGCCATAGATGTTTCATTTTAGACACCCAAAGTGTTAAAACCACCAGACCATAGGGACCAATATGTAATTCACTCTATTGTTTATAATCTATTGAAATATTAAAATGATTCCTAATTTTAAATAATCTTCACTTTCGTTTCTATTTTGAGAAAATGTTAATTTCGGTATTTTTGGGTAATTGACTACTTTTATGTGGGCAATCAAATTTCAATATTTGGTAATTTCTTAAAATAAAAGTATTTTTATTTTATAAACTTTATCATCAAGTCAATTGCATGTACAGAAAGTTGAGAAAATTAGTTACCTTAAATGGAGCTTTTGATTTTATCGAAATACAAATGAAAATAAAATTAATTTCATTTATATATAAATCATCATTTCAGAAAAAGAAAAAGTTTTATAGTACACCCAATTTGGCTTTTTTTTTTTCCTTTTAATTTGTTTAATTAAATATATTAGTTTCCGCCATTTAGGCCGTGCGTATCGCACGTCTAGGTTCAGCGGTTTGGATGTCGGCGGGATCCGGTACGCGGTGAGCGGGTTGGGAGGGTGGCTTGGGGAAGCCGTTAACCAGAAGAGTGAACCCTCTCTCTCTCTCTCTCTCTCTCTCTCTCTCTTCCTTTCTCTCTATCTCTTTATACATTTTTTATTAAAAAAATATATATATACTGGGTATTTGGTTTGTGAGGGTTGAGTACTAATTAGAGAGGGTTCCGAAAGGTTAATGAGAGCATCCACAATGGAGATTCTTTCTAAGGGTTTTCATGGGGTTTTTTTATAAAAACCTCCACTGTGAGACAGATGTTCTTGCCTAGTCACTGGATCTTATTGGAACCCGGGTGCTTGAACAAGAACCCAAGTTCTTGTAATAGTTTTTTTTTCTATAATATAATAATTTACATAAATAAAAGTTATACTATAAATAAGAAAAGGGAAGTGAGGTTTTTGTAAGAACCTCCATTGTAGAGTTTTAAGGTGGTTTTTGGTTTGTTGAGATGACAATGATGTGGTAGAAAAAAATATGGTAAGTGGGGTTCTTGGAGGTTCCACCACTCTGGATACTCTGAGAGGGTTGAAGAAAAGCTGATATGACAGTGGGGTTGGGAGGGTTGCTAGTGATAGCCTTACTCCTAAATTTTTTTCATGTAGGCAAAGTAAAATAATGGGTTTATCCCTTTTTTCCAATTACTCATCGGGCTGTTTACTAACAGCTTAATGGGATGAATGGAGCTTTTGGCTTATTCATACAGACACTTTTGGGTAAAATAATGAGTATCTAGATTTTTTATGTTTTATATTTAATTTTACTTCTTTGTTTAGATTTTTATTTCTTTGTTTAAAAATCAATTTTTTTTGTTGTATGTATATTTTTTTATTTATATTTGGAAATCAATTTCTGTTATTGCATATCAAACAATATATAATTTATGTAAAAAGTAATTTGGTCATTTTAACTGTTCAAACTATTGTTTCAGATAAAAAGGTAAACAATAATAGAAGTTTATCTATACAGACAAATTTATCCAGACAGATAAATTTATCCATACAGAACTTAATGAGAAATTTGGTAAACAGCCCCTAACTGTTAAAATTTGTTCTATAATTTAAAATATGATATTATAATTAAAAAGATAAAGAAAACACAAGTTTATAATAACAAATATGTAAGTGGATTAGTGCTTTTTACGTATCGTTACCAAATGTTAACGCATAAGTTCTTATTGGTCAAACATTAGGAACTTAATCTAATAAGGAACTTAACAAAGACCAACAATTTTACTCAGTAAAATAATTGTTTTTACCTAGTTAACGTTTGTATAATACAAATATTCAATACTATGTTACTTTGATTGCCAAAAATCTTAAGAAATAAAATAAGTGGGAATGATACTTCTACCATAATCGAACCCACGTTGGTCGCGATGGCCTCTAAAGAGTTCGCGATGTTCGACACGCTTTCGCTTGACGCGGCCGTATTGGAAGACCCCGCACGTCTCGCGGCGTTTCGACCCATCGGTCGTGGCCGCTCGGTTGGGGAGGGGATGTCATCATTGCCGACGTTCACATGGTGAGTACGAGCGTCGGATTCGCCGGGGGAGTCGGTTGGGGTTTCGGACGTCTTTGACCGTTTATATGTGGGTGCACGGATGTTTTTTGGGTCTTGCATCCTAACGTAATCGAACTTCGGACAGTCTTTGACTTGTCTCCAAGCGTGTTCGTGCGTGAAAGCCTTGTGGTACTCGGAGTGGAATCGGTCCTTAGCTCGATTAAGAAGGTCAATGTCGGTTTCGCCACTTCGTCTATAGTTCGATGGATTATTGTAAACACATGCGAACTTGGCGACGGTAGATAAGAGCATTTTTGCCTTGGTCGGAATGGCGTCTCCGGAGCGGACGTTGAAGTCGTAATGCATGCGTTTGTCGAAGTCCGCTTTAATCGCCCCCCAAAAGTTATCTACTATCCAAAACGAAAAAATTAAAACCACATTAGAAAAAAATTAAAACAAAATTATTAGGTTTTTTATATACCTTTATTTCGATAGTTACCTATTGTTGAGTCCTCCGAAATTGTGACCCATGATCTTGCCAAAGCTATCTCCTCGTCCAACGACCACGGTTTACACGGCGCTTTACCCGTGCTTGGATTCTCACTCGTGTCCGTAGCCGGAGCCTTACCCTTGCGTTTGTATTTACGTTTGGTTTGTGATGGTTCTTGCGGCGGCGGCGGCGGTGACGGCATTGGTTGGGTTTCGGGTACCGTGTCGTCTATATCGTCGTCGTCGAGATTGATGTTATCGTCTCGTATATCCCACACTCCCGGCGGCGATGGGTTGACGTGTTGCTCACCGGAAGGTTGGGGTACCGTAGGCCATGTATGTTGCGCAAGCAAATGAGCATAAGCCCAATCTTGCGGGAATCCCCATCCCTCGACCCCAATCGGCCTCATCATTTGGGGTCGGTAGCCAACCGGTGGAGGTGTTGGAGACGTTTGGGTAGTCGGTACCGAAACATTTGGTACCGACTTACCACGCCTTGACCCGGAACCGGACCCTTGTTTATCCATGGAAGAGTAAAGAGTAAAAGGATGAATAGAGTGTATAGAATGTAGAAGTGTAGAAGAGAATGTAGGAGAAGGTGTAGAGGTAAAAAAAATGGTATATAAAAGTTTGTATTTATAGTTGGTAAAAAGAAAAAAAAAAAAAGTAAAAAAAAAAATAAAAAAAATTAGCCGTTACATAGCCGTTGGGCGGGGGGGGGGGGGGGGGGGGGGGGGGGGGGGACGCGTTTTCTCAATCGGTAACCGGGTACCGACCATCATCCCTACCGGTCCGGTACCGGCCATCCACGACGGTGTTCACCGTCGGTAGTGGCGGTACCGGGTGCACATGCCGGACGCGCTAAGGATGGCCTTAGAACATTATAGCAATTCAACTTGTGCTTCTTGTGAAGGCTTTCTATTTTTTTCCCATAAAAGATTTGTTATATTTTTCATCTCAAGGTTTAATATTTTACTAGGAAGGTTTAGGGGTTGTATTTTTTTTAGAAAATACCCTTTAAAACCTCGTAAGTCTGAAAATTAAGAGGTTTGCAGACTAAGATGTTTTATTTAAAAAGAAAAGTCTAAAAAAAGAAAAGTCTAAAAACTCTTACGATCCTTTGAAACTTTAAGAGGTTCACCATTTATCTCTTATTTGTTTAGATGTGAAATCAGACTTCAGACCTCTTAAAATACAACGACACGCAAATGTTGGGTTGTAAAAATATCATGTGTTCAACTATAAAAATCTTTGACAAGAATAAGGGGATGCTTGTTTTTCAAAAGATACACCTGAAAACCTTTTATCATCCACTAAATATTTTAAACGTGCACCATCCACCTCTTTATTTTTTAGACCACTTAAAAAACAAACACCCCCTAACTCATTAAAAAGCTTCAAAGATAATCTCACGGGTATGACAAAAACTAGAAAAATCTCATATAAACCCGAATCAACCCCAAATCTTCCTTAAACCGAGCATGGCCTTTAACAGTCTATTGAATTGGGCAAAAGCCTGGCTCGGCTCCAATCACTTGTAGCCGAGACCAAAAGCAAAAAATAATTTTAGAGCGTTTAGACACGGTTTGGACTCGAGAAAAGTCCAAAACCTATATATCATAATGTTAAAAATCCAAGTTAGAAGTAAATCCATCCCTACTATTATGTACAAAAACAACCCTAACTTAACCTAAACTCAATGAATAACATCCATATCGCGGGTTCCCGTGGCATAAGACACAAACCCCCGACCACCGAAAATCGGTCGCATATACGAATCATCGAACCTCCGCCAGTAGTGGTGAACCGTGTTTGTTGGACTATTTAGTAGCATCTTCAGACTCGATGTCGTGGGTAGCGTTCCGCGATTTCCCGTTTCCGCCTCGGGGTCCGCTCCGTTCCCGAGAAGCGGCACCGTCAACGACCTTGGGCTCGACGGTTCGGTTTCCTCCGGCTCCGACGGGTGAGGTAGCAACTTCTTTAGAAACGGCTTAGTCAGCAATCCGAATACCTACAATCGACAGTTTCAACATTTGCAAGATTCAAGATTTACGAATCCAAAACAAAATAAAGAATCTTATAGATCTTTTCCATAATGTCCACAACAACGGGCTACACAGTTGACCACAAGGGTTGTGGCATTGTGGTTGAGGCTCAGGGAAATGTGGAATATTTCATCTGCCTAGGTTTCTAATCCAGACGTCCACAACAATTGTGACCACTGAGTTTTCAGTGGCTGATGTCTAACGGCTGTAATTTGCCGGGATTAGGTTGGGCATACAGGACACCTTTACAAAAAAGGGTACATGGTTTTTATGAAAATATGTAATCATCACACTTCATAATTAACCAAATGCCGATTTTACCCTTCATAATGAAGGGAGTAATGAACTTCTCCGTCCCATAACTAAGGGTAAATTGGAAAATATACACTTCTAGAAGTGGACAGTTATTTTCAGACAAACTAAATTAGAAATGTGAACACTTACCACTGTACTAAAAAGAACAATAGTAATGGTGCTGGTGATCAAGAGAGCATTTGCAGGTTGTACCGTTTGACCAGATCCCGTAAACTGCAAATTGATCAAACATCATTTTGAAATGCCGATTAGATCATTGGAACGCCTTTATATACCTTTCATAACCATATGCCTGAAATCTTATCGATAAATTTTGCATAAAACCATTCAATTTGAGTTCTAACTAAATAAAGTTTGACTTCCCGAAAAAGGTCAACTACTTCGTATTGAAGCTTTAATCTCCACTCAAAAACATGTTCGAGTGGAAATTTTCTTTCTCGAATCCATGTAATATCATCTTTAACGCTGCTAGGAAACAAACCAAATCAAATATATTTATATTTTCATATTGATTTCAACGCTTCAAACTCCATCGCCATTGTTTGACTTTTAAAGATAGGCAAACGGCTGTAAATTTTCGAAACTACTATCACAAGTTTTTACCTTTTTATAAGCAAGTGCAACAGAGACGGCACCGCGCATTAGACCGGCCCACCAAATTATAACCTGCGAGATAACATGGTCAAACTTGCAAAAATATAACAATCGAGAAACCTACGTGTGCGTTTGGTATTACAGACAGGACTCGAGTGGCAAAAATGAGGTAGGCAGATGAGAATAAAAACATGTTGTCCCAAAATCCCACGTGTCAGTCTTACCCACCAACCACGTGAATACACATCATCAGATATAAAATGAACATGAAAAATAAATTTATATTAACTAAAAGAATCCGATGTGTCATCTCATGATTGGTGGGACATGACTGGGAATAGAAAATAGGGTCTCGTGATTTTTTCCAAAAGATTGTAATTTCATATGGGTATTTTAGTAATTTGTCTATCTAGTTCAATATCCATAATATTGGATATTTTTGTCCCACTCGGTCTTGTACTGAAAGCCGGATAGCATCTCCAACAACTGTGCTAAAAATGGTAGAAAGAGAAATTTCTAGCAATTTGTTGCTCCAACAGCGATATATCTTGTATGTTAAAATAGAGAAAAGATGAGAGGTTGTAAAAATCTCTAAATTTAGAAGAAATCTCTAAGACTTTATAGATGAGAGAAAAACAATATTTTATTATTTTTTAACCAATAAAAGATACTCAAATTAAATGTGTAGGAGAAAGAAACTATATTTTATAAAACATATTGAATATTTTATTAATATAGATAATTTTAGGATTGCTAAAATAGATTAGTTGTTGGAGATGAATATATTTTTTTAGAGATTGACTTTTCATACTCTATTATAGAAAAACTATAGCGTAAGTGTTGGAGATGCTTTGAAACAATATATGCCTGGTGTGTCTTCACGTGATTGGTGGGAACTGACTGGAACAAGAAATTGGGACTCGTGATTTTTTTCCAAAAGATGTTAATGTGATATGGGTATTTTACTAATTTGCCCATCTTGTTCAATATCCATAATTTTTGCTTCATTTTGGAGCTGCACTTTTGTCCTACTTAGTCCTTTACCGAAAAAACGGGTGTTTATTCTGTTTTGTCTTGCATACCAAACTCACCCTAAAAGGATACTTCAAGTCACTTACTTGTTGCTTAAACCCGACCTTTTCGCCCTCCTCACGTCGGGTTAAGTTGGATAAAAACGAAAGAGGGAATACAAAGCACGCTCTTCCGACCATAATCAGCCCGAGCAATGTAGCACTTGCCCCAATGGATTTTCCGGGACTGCATTACACAAATTGAATATCGGTTTCAAATTTGTAACGTGAAAGTAAGAGGTTAGTGATTTAAAGTTGTTTAGAGTGGTTTTACGTGTTGTCTACAAATCGCCATTTTTCAACGTCCAACGAGTCCATACCAACATAAAGGAAGATAAACACTTCTGCAATAAATGACATCGTTGCAAAAGTATGCCTGCAATCCACATAAGCGAATGTCAATACTTCAGTTACCTAGCACTTAAAAAACAAACAGACCCGGTATGTCCAGCCTGAGGTGGCAAGGTGGGTTTTGATGTCGGTAAGAGTATGCAGATATGAACTTTGTTCAAAAGAGTGGGGGTGATTGTTTTGAGAAAGATAGCCAGCCCTAAAAACCAACTAAAACAACACGAACAAACCCAGTGTAATCCTCCCTAGGTGGCCGGTCATGTGGGGTAAGATGTATGCAGACCTGACTTTTATCCAAAAGGTAGGGGGAATTGTTTTGTGAAATCTAGCTAACTGTAGAAGTCAACCAAATGAAAACAAACGAACCCAGTATATCCCACGTGGTTTTTTTTATTTATTTTTTTTCCTTTTTTTATTATTATTATTATTTTTTTACTTTTTTTTTTGTGTGTGTGTGTGTGTGTGTGTGTGTGTGTGTGTACAAAACAAACCGAGTATGTCTCAGGTAAGGTGGGTCCTAAGGTGGGGTCTTGGGAGGGTAATATGTATGCAGACCTGATCTCTACCTCTAAGAATAGAGTACTTGCTTTTTGGTGAAAGCTAGCTAACCCTGACAACATAACCAAACCAAACCAAACGAACCCGGGGATATCCTACCAGAGTGGGAGTCTAGTCTTGGGAGGGTTAGATGATGCAAACTTGACATCTACCCCAAAGATTAGAGCGGTCATTCTCGTAAAAGCTAGCTAGCACCTAAAAAACAACTTCATAGAGAGAATTCATTTCGAATTCTGAGATGGTTACACACCTTGTAGTTACTTGTGATTTCACTGTGACATTATGCCAAGCATAGTGCGACATCAAGATCCCACAAAAGAATACCGTAAGGATTCCACTTAATTTGAACACCTGAGAAAAATAAAGTTAGTTTAAAATAACATTCAATATTCATATATATATGTATGTATTATGAGTTAAAGAGGTGGCAAGGCACTTACTTCGGCTGTAATGTATGAGAGGTAAGCCATTAGTATCATGAGGGCTATTTCACGATCCGTTGAATGCCTAAAAAGTGACACAAGTTTCACTCAATGCATTCATAGGTAGTACTCAAATGCAATAAAGATTACTTGAAGCAAGTCACAAACATGAGATGCATAAAACCAATCAAAAGAGCACAGTATATCCAACCCAAGGTAAGATGTACATAGACCTAACCTCTACCCAAAATAGTAGAGCGGAAATCAAGTTATGTGATAGCAATATAACTTGTATTTAGAAGTTAATCGCAAAATAAAGTCAAGGATAGGGTTGGGATTTGTCTAGAGACAAACCTGAGCTTTAAAAACAAACTCACTACATACCTTCCGAAGTATAATGTTCTAATGATGAACGCACATAGAAGCCCAACCTATAAATTGCAATGAAAATTGAATGAACAATATATAGCATAGAAATTTAACCAATCAATTACTAGCTAAAAAATATATACTCCCTTGGTCCCAAAATAAATGTCTGACAATGAAAATGTATCCGGTTTTAGAAATTTTTAATTATTACATTTTTAATTAACTAAATGACAATTTTACCCTTGATAGATAACAGAGGGAGTAATGACTTTATCCATCTCATAATTAAGGGTAGAATTGGAAAGTCATCACATATTTTAAAAAGTGGACATTTTTTGGGACCTCTTGGGACAGGATAATGTAGATAAAGATGGTGAACTTACAAAAACTCCCAACACAGTGCTAAAGAAGAACAACGATAAGAAATTGCACGCAAAGTTATATGCAACGCCCGCGTTCATATCAGATAGGTCAAAATTCATAATTGCGTTGAAAAGTACAACAGATGTGGCATCGTTCACGACTCCCTCCCGAACACTAGACTGTATAAAAGTGGTCTTTCGTCTTGATTAAGTACCTGAAGTATAAAATTTTCGTTATGGTGTTATTTCTTGATATCTAGTTCCTTCGGAGTGCGTTCGGTATGCAGACAAGGCTAGGCTAAACGTCAAGAATGAGGCAAGCAGGTGAAAGAACTGTGGAAAGTTTTAGGGGGTTTAATTTGACGTGGGTATTTTAGTAATTTACTTATTTTGTCCCATTTCCTTGATTTTTGTTCCAAATACTTTGGTAAAACAAAAAAAAAACGTTTTGTTGTCTTGCTCAGTCTTGTCCGTGTCTAATATCGCTCCAAACGTGGGACTACAAGTTTTTGTTTTGGCATGTACTATATACCAAACACACCCTTGAAGATCATAAATAAAAAAATACATGTACCTGCAAGACGCAAACAGAATCGGTGGCAGAAAATATGGCTCCGAGTGCTTCCAAAGATCAAACAAAAAATTAGAGGAATTTCAATTTTAAAGTACCGCAGCTTGTGCGTGTGTGTGTGCATATGTGTGTGTGTGTGTGTGTTGGCGAAAGTTCGGCTGCAAACTCAAATTTCAATGCAAACGTGAGGACAGCTGAGAGCGCGCCACGTGATGTGGCAGATTCACCATGAATAATCATGTATTATTCAGAGTGAATAATACATGATTATTCAGGGTGAATATGCCACGAGGTGCGGTCTCGGTTGTCCTCACATTTCACAATCAAATTTGAGTTTCCATTTGTACCTGACCCTATATGTATAGGACAATAATCAAATAAAAAGCAAATTATTCCTAAAAACCCGTGAAAACCGGCTAAAAGATAATCTGTTTACGATTTTTTTCCCTCTATATGCATCTTTGTGTGTGTGTGTGTGTGTGTGTGTGTGGTGTATGTATGTGGGTGTGTATATAATATGAAAGAATTGGAATAAATACCAAGATAATCCTTGATCTCGAGGTAACCAATGTCGAGTTTAGGAAACAAGTGTGTTGCACCTGAATCAAAAAGTTAAAGGTAACATGTAAAAAAAAAGGATATATCTCAACAAGCATATACGACTAAATCTAGTTTGCCAAATATCTGCAAGAAGAATGAGGTACATTAAGTCACTATACGGCTCATTTGGTTGAATGACCTTCTTTCAAGTTTTTCTTATAAATCCATGACCTTCTGACACGTTTGAGAATGCAACAATTAAACACAAGAATGCCTGCAAAACTTGTGAGAAGGTCACGGAATTAAAAGAACACTTGTCAAGAGGTCATCCGACTGAATAACATACCACTATACATACACATATATGCGAAATCTGGATATTACAAGTATATACATATGACACATACATAACCAATCAATAATAAAGCGGAACTTCAATAAATACCCGATGCCGCTATGTGCATAGAGTCATGTTTATTTGGAAGCACATGAGCATACCGTAGGATATGACGGCGAATGATATCAAAGTACCAATAGCCCCATATGACACAATGGTCATGAAATTGCGAAAAAATTGCTTCTTTTTCACTTGAAACCTGGTTAAAAGAGTGACCCAGATCAGAAGGACATACTATGACACTAAATCACAGATGAATATTATTAACATGTGAATTTGGGCAGGATGAAAATAACAATTTTATATAAAAAATCAAAATAATTGGTCGACAAAAATGCATGATACTCGAGTAATACTCCCTATGTCCCAAATTAAGTATCCACATTTCTATTTTAGTTTGTCTCAAAATAAGTTCTCATTTTCAAAAGTGTCTACTTTCCCGTTGTAGGCATTACTTTTTTATTTTATTTTAGAGCGGCCAACACACACCCACCCACTAAACCACCTACTCCTAAATCTATTACAACGTCCACAACGGGACTCAAACCCACAAGGCCACAACCACAAGGGAGGGGGCACCACAAAATAACACCAAATGCCGTTGGGCTACAAGCACTTTGCATTAATAAGGAATGGGAATGTGTATGATAAGAAATGATAATATTGTGGAATGAAAACTCATTCCCTCAATTTACTATGAAATGGATGATTACTGACATTTAAACAATCATTCGTTGTATACATTGATCCAAACAACATTATTTGTTCTTATTCTTGTTCCCATTTTGATTCCAGTTCCATACCCCTTAATACCAACAAACAAACGCCTGTAAAGCAATCGTGTCTACATCTATATATACAGGGAAGCAATCAAATGCAAACCACTCTAATTTTGCAAATTTTGCAAACCGTCAATTTCATTGCTTAAGTTAATGAAATTGTTTAATTTGATGAAACTGTTCATATAACTGTTTTCTTGATGAAATTGTTTCATATATTTGTGTTTTTTATGTAAAAATGAAATTGTTTCATATATTTTTTCCATTATGAAGAAATTGTTTCATGTATTTTCTCATTCTGTTGAAACTTTTTCATTTTTACATAAAAAAGCACAAATATATTAAACGATTTCATTAAAAGAACAATTATATGAAACAATTTTATCAAATTAAACAATTGCATAAAACAATTCCATTAACTTGACCAAAGAAATCGACGGTTTGCAAAGTTTGCAAAATTAGAGTAGTTTGCAAATGAAACTACATATTAGAAACCAAATGGGCCGATTTAAAAGGAAAAAGAGAAAAGAAAGACACATAACATACCCGGCATTGAAGATGATTGGTGGAAGAAGATAAATAAAGAAAAACTCTTGTTTGAACTCCAATATCCGAGAGCTTTTCCCGCCAGAAGTTAGTAGAATAACACATCCCGTGCCTAGGCCCTATTACCAAAAGATTACGATAGTGAAATCAAACAAAAGTATTAGCAAAACCTATAATTTTCATCAACAAAATTGCTTAGGGGTTGTTTGTTGATGGTCATTACCAACAATCTTACTGTATCAATTTGCTGACCAAGAATCTTACCCTTCTAGTGAAAGTGGCGACTCTTACCCGGTCAGTGATTACCGGTTAGAGATGATTGTGTTTACCAACATTCTTACTATCCCATTTTTATAATCGGAATCGTACCTGGCAAGGCAAGTTTGTGTTGGTAAACGGCCCCTTGGTAGCAAATGGTGGTTCCGAACATCCATGAATGTGGTTCAAGTTTAACCAAATGTCGGGAGTGTGTGAAATTTGTTGTATATAAAGATTATATATAGTTGGTTTCCTGTAAGCATAACTATCGTGAGAAGGTAAGAAGGGATCTCCACCCTTGGATCAATTCTAATTGAAGGTCAACCGAAAATTCCATTCTAAGCTAATTCACGGACTTACGCATTGTTTGGTAAACATAAGGTAGCTTATAAGCTATTTTCGTGTACATGTTTGGATGGACAAAAACTAGCTTATAAGCTACTTGGAGGTAGCTTTTTGTAGCTGTTTCCAATTATACCCTTATTAATATTAATTATTATACCCCAATATACCCTTTTTGGTCTTTTTACATACCCATAAGCTAGTTTTTGCCAAACATAATTTGTTCATAAGCTAGCTTATCAGCTAGTTTGCCAAACATAGCCTTAATCTGAACCATTATATAACATTAATTGAAAGTGATCACGGGTCCAAATCCCTTCTTACACTTCTCACCGTAAGTCCCATTCTCACACAAGCCTTCATGTGAGTGTGTGTGTGTGTGTATTTCAAAAAAAAATTGTTTAGTAACACTTACAATCACAAGTGCAGTGATTGACTGATTAATCCACCGGCTTTTTTCAAGAAGATGACCGATAACTATGCAAGCGCTTAGGAGGGCTGTAAATAAGGCGATCTGATCCACAAACTCAGCATCTGGATCTGATGACAATAAACCCATATCGCTGGCTGCCAAAAGAATACGAAAAAAATTTGAAAACTAAATTACACAAACAGATATTTAAGTATATAACCTTAAATAAGATTTTAATTAAACTCCATGACCTTTTGACGAATATAAAGCCATTTCTTTTAATAGGTCCGAAGGTCATGAATTTAATTAAAATCTCATTCCGGATTTTATCAACAAAAACAGATTGTTTATGTTTTTTTATGGAAATATGTTTTCTGGTTTTAGGAAGAAAAGGTAATCTGCAGACCACAATAAACTTTTTTTGGAAGGGTATCCTACGCTATACTTAGACTAATCCCAACAATTTATGATGGTGAAACATCATCCCTGATAACTCAATGGCCACAATTGTTGTGTACGTCTTGATTCGAACCTGGGCAAATGGGATATTCCACCACATCCCCAGGGCCTCAACCAGTACCCCCACAGCCCTTGTGGTCAGGGACAGACCTAGCTTAGAGTACATGGTGGCACTGGCCACCGTATTATTTGTCCGCCAAAGGGTACAAATTTTGAATTTTATGAAGGTGCAACCATATTATTTTATGAAGGGTACTAAGGTTGAATCGGGAACCGGGAACCGGCCACCACAACGGTTCGACTAAAAAACCGGTTTTTAAAACATTGCCACTGTATCGTTTTCCAAACTTCAAGGTGTGCACCTAAAAACCAAAAACTTCTCTCCAAATCAACCAAAAAATTCACTCGAAATCAACCAGAAAACCGAAAAATTCTCTCGAAAATCAACCCAAAAACCGAAAAATTCTCTCGAAATCAACCCAAAAACCGAAAAATTCTCTAGAAATCAACCCAAAAACCGAAAAGTTCTTCAGAAATTAACCAAAAAACCGAAAAATTATCTAGCAGTCAAACAAAAAACCCAAAAAATTCCCAAGTTGGTGTCACCGTTTGAACTGTCCAGGATCTTTCCCTGCTTGTGGTTGACCACAAGAAACTTCTACATGCTTCTATTTTTGGTTTCAAACAACAATTCAGCTAAAACAGATTCACAGTGATCCTCAAAAACCCTAAAATCATCAACCTGATGAAAAACAAGAAGAAAAATCTCCTGCCAACACAACAATGTACAATCCACAACAAATTGATCACAATAATTACATAAATTATTAATCACACTTCTAAGATGCTAAACAGTAATCCACATTCTACACCTACTCCCCTTCAATTTCAAAAAAAATCATCCCAATTTACTATAAGAACCCCAAAAAAAGCATCCAAAATTAAAAAACAACAAAGATCAAACAAACTTCATACCTCAAAACTCCGCTACCGGTAGTAGCAAACTTCTCCAACTGCAAACAGACAAGCACCAAAATTTACAATCCACAACAAATGATCACAAAACAATCATATAAATCATTAATTACACTTCTAACATGCTAAACAACTAATCCACATACTAACACCTACTCCCCTTCAATTTCAAAAAAAAATCATCCCAAATTACCATAAGAACCCTAAAAAAAGCATCCAAAATTAAAAAACAACAAAGATCAAACCAACTTCATACCTCAAAATTAGCAAATTTCTCCAACTGCAAATCAGATAGTACCAGAATTTAATCTCATATAATTAAAATAACAACAACTTTTAGCAATAGTTAAATTAAAACATTGATTTAAATTGATATTTATTAGGGTTTTGCTTATTGCTTAATGAGCAAGGGTTGAATCAAATAAGTGTAACAAGGCAACGAATCGTAAGAAGACAGGCTTGGAAAAACCCGCGAAAGAGCGGAGGGGGTATGATCAGGTGTTACCGTGACGATGGAGCATGGAGGTGCGCCAAGATGGTCTACGCCGTTGGATTCATCACCATCTACGGCAAAGATTGGAGGTTGGTGGGGTTTAATAAATCGTAATATTAAATGCTTTTGCAGATTTTTTTGGCGTTCGAATTCTCGTACTGAAATTTTCCCGAATCATGTTATAATATTTATCTATTTATTATTAAAATTAATATTTATCGTTTTTGTCTTTCAGTATTCTGGCAGATTAGTTATCACTCGAGAATTTATAGCACCTTAACTGAGTTCAGACTTTTTGTATGCATGTCTGGAGATGTTTAAGTGAGGCTATATGTAGCTTCCAAAATTGTCGGGGATTAATCGAGCTTTGGCCCGGACACCCTTCAAAAAAATATACATGTATTTATCATTTTATAGATGTTCATCTAATAGCTTCTTTGAGACCGATAAAATAGAGATTTTAGGCAATAATGGATTTCAATAGCTTCTTCGGAACTTTTTCCAA
Organism: Centaurea solstitialis; assembly: GCA_030169165.1. Classification (NCBI taxonomy): domain Eukaryota; kingdom Viridiplantae; phylum Streptophyta; class Magnoliopsida; order Asterales; family Asteraceae; genus Centaurea; species Centaurea solstitialis. The sequence goes on from CM058045.1 coordinate 2,390,368, forward strand.
GATGAAAAAGGTGGGAAAGAAAGTTTAATTTTCTTTGAATTTTGGAGATATCCCCAAAAATAATTACCAAAACGGCTTTTTCCTTTATTAATTCTAGTTTATCGAGTTCTTTTTGGAAGGCATAGCGGCATTGAACTAACAAACGACTATCACGAACATGCACACCTCCTCGGTGATATCGGGCATCCACGGGCAGGCTGCTAATTCACCGTTGTCTCGGCCCAACTTACGTTGGACCTAAAGCCCAACCACAGTCATAGACTGGGTTTGAAGCAGCCCAATCTATGACTAAACCAGCCCAAGAACTGGGTACTCCTCATGTCATCAAATTGACTTTTCTTGAAATCGAACCTGGTAAACTGGGATCCCATCCATAGTCCTTCAAGAATATTATCGTTCTTAGAAAAACCAACTGAGGTAGACATGATTTTCTAGTTTATATTTTATCGAAATGATAATAAATTTTGAATAAAATAGAAACATCCAGAAAGAAGAATTCTATCATTTTCAAATTAAACCAAACAAACGAAGCATAATAAATAAATAGTTTTACAAATAAAATATAGTTTGAAGTTTTTTTTTTTACCTACTATAAAATTTTGACCAAAAGAGCCGAATATATAGACTTGAAAAAGTCCCATGGCTTATATTCCGCCTATTCGTCCTAATAAGAAGATTTAATCATTAGACGATAATTATACATATAATAACACTAATAACAAATAACTTATTTTACATAAAAACTTTATTATCTAAAAAGCGATATATTAAAAACGTATACTTTAGTAGTTGCGTGGAAAATAAATTTACTAAAATATACTTTTTTATAAATAATAGACTACAAGTTTAAAATATCCTTGCACTGCTCAATATTTGATGAGTACCTCCACCTCGCAAATGCCTATGGGGCTCGTAGTTTGGGGACTATTTGGAAGATACGGTCCTGGGTTTAATTCCAACCGGCTGCGGGAGACCGGGACAGAGGGTTGCCAAGGACGCGCTCATGGAGGTAGAGTGGCGTCGGTCCAATGGGACCCGGGGTTAAAGTGTATCCGCCAGAACACACTTTTTGGAAGACTACAAGTTTAAAAACATTTATCTTAACAAAAATACTTAAATTTATTTTTAGCATATAAAGTGTTTGATTTTTAACTTTTTCCAAGTTATCATATTTTGTACGTGATTATTAATTGGATGAAAATATAAGATTCCACAATCCATGACTAGTAAAAAATAAAAAATATTTATATTATCGATATCAACAATGTTATTATTTATTGAAAAATAATTCCAATATATTTATATTATTTAACAATGTCCTTTTACCTCTCTTATCTCACCACCTACTCAGTGCTTTGGTAGGTAGCTTTATTGCTTGTGTAGTGTGTACAACCCATTTAGAACTTTTTGCTAGGAGGTTGGTCACTTTTATATAAGTCACAACTTTTTTTTTAGTATGTTGCTTGTTTACTTCTTTGAAGAATATGATTGATTTTATATAATTTATTTGTAATAGAGAATGAAAGGTTGATTTTTTTAAATAAAATTGTATTTTATTTATATAAATTTTTTATTATGAAGACTTCAACGTTAATTACAGAGTAAATTTTGGATTTGATCTCTATAGTTTGTTGGTTTTGTGGATTTCGTTCCTAAGATTCACTTATTATGGATTTGGTGCTTATTATATGCATTTTCTATTGCATTTGAATACTCGACCAAACATCCATCGACTAAGTCCGTTAAATTTTGGGCAAATTGGTAATTTCTTCATATTTTCCTATTTTAACATTGTTTAAATATGCTTTTTAAAGGTAGGGGCCAAAGTGTTAACGTAAAACCATTGAAGTGCCAAAATTAAATTTTCATCATTCCTAAACCTCTAACCCGTTGTTTATGTACCCCCTCTTCCCGTACCGGTAAAGCCTCCGGATTTCTAGTGACCCACCACCTGTAAAGTCTCGCCACCACCTGTAAAGTCTCGCCACCACCATCCTTCCCCGCAACCACCTTTTTCATCCTCATGTTCATCACCGCACTTACCCAGTAACCAGCATATACATGGCCTCCCCAACAACCTTCATTTTTATCCCTTACAACCTCCCTTCACTGCCCCAATCTCCCCACATAGCCCTCATCGTTTATCCTTCACTAATCCAAGTGACAATCCCAGAACCAACTACTCTGGTTTTTTTTCGACAAAAACCCTTTGGTGTTCTCACTGCAACTTTTGGTACCCGTGATGATTGTTATTGTTGCTCATCCCTATTGCTCTCCAACACACATACCCGGACAAAATTCATGGAACCAGTCTTCAAACCGGAACCGACGATCCCTTGAATAAAAGAAAACTGAAACCAGTTGCACCGGTTTAGGATATTTGGGAAACGATCCCAGACCACCGAGTACTTGGTGTTCATTTTTTAAATGTCTTTTTATCGTTTTATGCTATAAAAAATTTGATGAGCAATTTTGAAATGAAACAACAAAAAGCACAAATTGATATGTTAAATATGATATAAAAATATCAAAAAAGAAAAAAGAATAAGTAGGTCGTTGAAGAAAGTGGTTGTAAATATATATGTGTAAATGTGTAACCGTAAAAGGCAATACAGTAATTTCAATTTTAGTCTATTAAACATAATAATTACATAACATATTTTTTATTAAAGTAAAGGATCCAGTTCCGACGGATACCCAACGGTTAATGGTTCCAAAAAATGAGAACCGGAACTACTATCGATCGGTTCCACGTGTTAAAAACTAGAATCAATCACATCGATTTGGGATCTAAAAACGGGTATCCGGTTTCGATGCTCATCCTAGTGGCACATATCGCTGTCTTGTTACTCTATCATAGTGTAAAAAATTAGAAGGCTGTAAAAAGTGTCAATGCATCTATTTATTGTATGTCACCTTATCTATCTTCAAACTACAATAAAGGATATAAGTTTTATTTGGTATAGTTAGTTGGTAAAACTTTTCTTCTAATGGACGCAAAATATTTTTCAAATGATGAAACTATATAATTAGGTTTTTTGTTAACTTTGAGAAAAAAATTCTCAATTTTTTGATTGATTTTGATACATCCTTTAAGCTTCCTTTTTTTGGTTTTGGTGGATTTCTGATTTTCCTTATTGTTAAGCCAATAGATTTTTTTGGGTTTTTAGATTGATTTCCAGAGAAAATTTTGGTTTTTGGATGCACCCTTGAAGTTTCTAAGATAATACGACAACACCTTAAAAACGGTATGTTTGCCCTCTCGCAAAACATAAGATTTTTACCCTTCGTCGGAAAAAATAATACGGTGACATACATGTGCACAACCCAAGGTCCGTCCATGCTTCTGCCCATACCCGAGTTCGAATGACGTTAAATCACATCAGTTAAGTTAAATTGCCCGAAATTGATTTATCATAGCAATTTTTACATTCTAGCCATTCTCGTTTGAATCTCTTCACTACAAATTATTATTCTCAATAGTTAAGTAATATAAGCATTTTCATTTGCTGGTTGCTTAGGAATATAAAAGAAAGTGATAAAGTAGTACGATTTTACAAGGATACCTCCGACTCTACCATTGACACATCATAAAACTGACATGTTCGGCCGTATCTCATTTCGACTCGATCATACAGCCATTATGGCCTTCATCCAAGAGTGTTTTTTCTTTGCTTGTCTTCTACAAACATACCAAAAATTAAGAAATATATTGTCAGAACGAAAACAGTTACAGTAGTAAATGGTTTTGAAAGATCCAATGTCATGTACTATAACAAGACACTGACCGTAAAACTAACGATATATCTTAAGCATCCGATTCTTAAATGCCTGACACTCTAAATAAATTAAAATATAACAAATATATGGATGCAATGAATTAAGATATCAATGTCACATGCTTTTTTTGTTTTGAGACATAAAATGATCCCAAAATGTCACCATTTGGTCCCCATGGGGCCATGTTGATGAACCATGGTTTGCACTTGTGGTCCATGTTTCTTGGACCATTTGGTGTCTTATGGTCAATGTAAGGTGGGACTTGGGTCATGAGTCAAGCCAATTGTGGTTCACTTTAACCTTGTTCATGACCAATATAGGCCCATGACAACAACTCTTCAAATTTGGTCACATTTTTTCAAATTATTATTTTATTGTTTAAAATTGTGAGGAAAAAAACGTTTTTTGATAATTGAACATCAATATCCATCAGAAAATTTAAGTAGTTCTTTTAAATGAAATAAACAAAAAACTACTCAAGTATGTTAGCATTTACTAGTTTTATATTAGTAGGATAAAAATTTAGAAAATATTACATGTAAATGATGAATATCTAATATATTAATTACTATACTATATTGAATTTCTTAATTATTTATTTTGCGCTTTAAATTGTAAAATAAATTTCAACAATTTAATTTCATATTAGAAAGAAAATAAGCAAAGAAAAGCCAATAATTTTGTTTTAGTTTGGATCAGTGAAATTTAAACATACGTTTATAAGACATTTTATGATAACTAAAATTTAATAAAGATAATATTTCATCCAGATAACCATAATAGAGGATATTTTATATTTTAATGTAGTATTTATCAATTAAAAAATGTCACTTTCATCTTAAGAGTGCCGTGTTAAATAAACAATCTAAAAAGGGTGTTGTTAAGTAGACCCCTTTTGACCCTTCCTTCTCTCACATAAATGTAGACCCCCTTGTACTGGGTCCCATCTGTGTACTCACACAAATAACCCATTGACTTAGCAAGGGGGTCCATTTATAATTCCCCTCTAAAAAACATGTGATAATATTTGTTAATTATAAAATATTACACATCATAATTATCGTGATTCATAAAATATTTCATAATTTGTCCATCAAAGTAATATTTATTTATTATTTTATAGTGATTCCGTCGAAATTGAATTTTTAGTGTTAAATTAGCATACGGTTCTAGAGATGGATTCATACGAGAACCATGTCAATTTTAAAAAACGTGAGAAAGAATTTCAGCTACATATCTTCGGTTATGGTGGACCTGATAACGGAGGATTGACGCGATTCATGAGAGGGTGGAGATTATTAAAGGATCGACCTGGTCAAAGCCGCATTTATTGATCGGATGACTGACTGAGATTCGTTCTCACGTTTTCTTTAAAAGTTATGTTTATCGCGTAAACCTTTCTCTACGATTATAATATTTTTAATATTTTTATATTTTAGGTTTTAGTAAGCTGAATCTTGAATTATCCCTCTAACAAAATGTAACTTTTGTTTTATAAATAATAATATTTTACAAAAGCACTGTTTTCAATTTACTTATTTGCTGTACCAAAATATAAATAAATAAAAGTAAAAATTTTTGCAAATTAAATTCGAAAAAAACATAATCTAATTATTATTTTTATTTAATAGTTCGTGAATCATGAGAAAAGAGAGATTCGCGGAGAACCGTGCGTGGGGTTGATAAATAAATGTTTCGTTTGTTAATTAATTTCCTAACATACAATTTTGTAGTTTCATGTGTAAATTAATTATTATATTTATTAAAATATGAATAAAGCATTATTATATATTATAAAAATATATAGTTTAACTAACAAAACCACATAAATGGTTCAATATCATCACTTTCGAGCTTTCCTAAGTTTGACTTATAATCAATTTTGTAGTTACGCGTTTCCAGATCTGATTACGTGTATATAATTTGTGAAACGATGACAACCTAAAATTATTATAGGTAAGTGGCTATAACATATGAGAACGATGAATTTTCCATGAAGACACCTTGGTCTATTTGTGGTTTTTTTAATTGTTGTTGTTGTTATTACTAAATAGTTGTATTATGTCTTTTATGTTACACACACAATGCCAACGCCCAATGCCTTCACAAATTCGATCAAATATGGCTAACTTCAATGTTGATTGTCTCTAGTACCATGTCTCCGCTTAACATCTTCACAAGTTATTGTAAAAGGACATGGTGTATGACAAATTTCGATTGGTTGTTTTGATTGACGAAAGGAGTATGTTCGTCGAGTCTTCATCTTGTTTTGAGGAACAAAATCATCCTCGATTGAGAATGACATACTCATCACAATTCGTTTGAGTAAGATTATCATCCAATGTTGGTTTTCTGGTACAAACTTACATCTGATAGCTTAAGACAGAAGATCATGTGAGAAATTGAGTTAACAACAAAAAACGTGAGAAGTGGATCTGAATCATTTATCTTTTTTAATCTCATGTCTTCCCATGAAATTGTGTTTTACAAGTGAATTGATTTGGTGCATGGTAGTTCATCTTATCTCAATACATCTCATTCCAATGTGCATAATTTTCCCATCCAATGGTTGATAACTACTTCTCACGTTAAATAGAAACTCACACATGGTATATTGAAAAGCAAAGCACATAGATGTGTGGATTTTTTTTCGGTGGTGGGCTTGTGGCATGAAGGTGGATTCATTTTCGTAGTTCATCAATGGCGCACACACATAGAGAAAAGACAACGAGATGTACATGTTCGATGAGATGATCATAGGGTTAGAAAATGGGGAGGTGTCTGACAATGTGGGAAAGCTGGTAACCACAAGATTTGTGGCGTACTGGTTAAGACTTATGATGGATGTGGTTAATAACCCATATATCCAGGGTTCGAATCAGGAAGTTAACAAACCTGTGACCACCGAGGATTTTCTCATGGTTGCATGTCTAGCAGTCACACATTGTTAGGATTAGTCTTGGCTACGGTCTAGGATACCCTAACCCAAAAAAATATGGGAAGGCTGACTAATGGGGAGGGGACAACAAATGTGGTTTGATTCAGATTCAGATTTTAATTTTTTCAAAAATAATAACTGTAAAAATCGCATCCATATTCATAAATAAAATTTATTTTTTAATAAAAGAGGTAAATGATCAAAATACCCATTTACAAGAGCTATTTAAGATAAAATTTTAACGAAGTTAGAACGATATATTTAATTCATTGATCAAAACAAAGCTACAAGGACCATGATCCTAATTTTTTTCGGTTCTAAATCTAATTTGTAATATTCATGAAACTATAGGGACAAAATTTGTCATTTACTCTAACGATGGCCGTTAGATTTCATTATTTAAAAATATCACCGTATGATTGGATGGACAATAATCGTGTGATTGGACGGCTGTGATTTAACCATCATTTACCATACAATCACTTCTCATTTTTACTTTTACCATCGAGCGCCACGTTTAATTACATTTTTACCGATGGTTGATTTTCTAGTTTGTTTTATATTTTAGTTATTTTTAATTAGGATACATAGAAGAACAAGTATTTGCTAGAGTTATTATAATAATCTCATATGGTTTGAATTTTTGTACATAAACATTGGTTATTGCCTTAACTTGGTTTGATGTAAGTTGTTTATTAGTGTTTAATATTAGATTATTTTTATTTTAATCGGTATTGATGAGTAGCTCATTTGGTAATTTGGGAGCAGGAAGTTGTGTTTGTCCAAAAAAATTATTGATATTTTAATCATTATCGGTGTGGAAAAAAAATATGTAAAACATAGAAAGTTGATATTTATAAGAACTATCATTGACATGTTTATGTAGTTTGTTAATTTGATGATGTGGCCAACGGTGATCAAAAACTCAACCAACCCAACCCTAACCAACCTGATGTCTACTCAAGTTGTAAAATATTTAAAACTATGTGTATTGTTTGGAACTGAGTTATAGTCATTTGAACCCAGCCCATCTTTATTGTATTTATTATGATTGTTAAGTCCATAGTCCGAATATGTACATTAGAACCATTACATCACCAGGTACCCCTCTTCACACACACACACACACATATATATTATCTAGTCTCTATCTTATTCATATACATGTCAATGGACATGAACATATATATGCAAATCGAGAACAATAGTTGAATGTGATATATTTAAGACTAGATGAGTATGAATAAGTTGTTCTAATTGACTGATAATGAAAACGAAATAGAAGCAGAGAAAACAACACATTTAAGATTAGAAGAATATCTTGATGCATGATATAAGTTGGGTTGAAATCATGACTTTTCTCTAGCATGTTAAATGGGATAAGCTTTTTTGTTTTTTCACGTAAAACCACCGAAATATGAAACAATTTCAACAAAAATGTATCATATAATATAATTTCATCATATTAAACAATTTCATCATATAATCGTCTTTTTGGCTTGAGTTCACAAGTTCACACAAAGAATAAGTTCACAAAAGAAAATTCCTCTATATATATTAGTTGAGATTAACCTAACAACAAACTTTGGGTTAAATTGTTCAAATGCATTAAACCCAATCAATCAAACACGTAAACAATATGTGGCAAACAAAAATACAAACAACATGTTCTTATACAACAAACTGGGTTAGGCACCAAAGGAGTGTTAGCCTAGTGGTAAGGCTTGGGCACTACATAATGGTGAACCCGAGTTCGAGCCCTGGGGGACGCATTCTGGAGGTACGGGGGCTTCGACCCCAGGCTGCATGCTTTAGCAGTCGGGGTTCGGCCCAAAATTGCCGAGGATTAGTCTGGGCCCAATGTGGTCTGGGATACCTCTTCAAAAAAAAAAAAAAAAACAAACTGGGTTAGGCTGTTCAAATACGTTAAACCTTTATTGAAGATGATCTTAACGTTACTAACTTTTTAACTATTGTCGATGCCAAACGAAATATTAAAACACATAAAAACGAGTTCTTATAAGAATTACCATCGTAAAATTTTATACAAATTATTAGTTTTGATGGGGGTGGAAATATGAATAAATTAATAAACTTATAAGAAGAATATTCATTGAGATGCTCCAAAATGAAAAAAAATACTTTTTTCAAAACACAACAAGTAAATAAAATAAAAAATTTAAAGTACTTTTTTTATATATAAAAAAAAGTATCACACTCCAACAGACAACCACTGCCCTCTGCCCGTAGTATACACAAACAGTCATCATCTGCGGCCGCGCCCATTCGCGAAAGGATAAGCCTCATTCATCCAACGGCTGACATTCTTCACCATCCACGTGTCGATATCTCAACCGTCGATCTCTTTACCCCACCACTTCTGTAATATGCACCCCAGTTTTATACAATTTTAATCTCTCTCTCTCTTTCTCTCTCACCTTTCAAAACTTCACAAAGCAAAAATCTTCTTCACTCTCTCTCTCTACTCTCTCTCTACTCTCTCTCATCTGCAACTCGAAGTGCTTCAATCGGAGCTCTCGTCGTTAATGGCGGTTTTCGGTCAGATCTGAAGGTAATACGTGTTTTAATTGATATAGATATTGGAGTTTTTGTTTACGGTTGATTGATTGTAAAGTTTCGGACCTAATTTCTCAGTTTCCGGCGAGGTTGAGGCTAGTTTTTCGTTTTCCGGTTTCAGTTTCCGGTGAGTTTCCGATTTTCCGGTCTAGTTTCTCATTTGCTGGTGTGTTTGAGATAGTTTCTCAGTTTCCGGCGAGGTCGAAGTGTAATTTGTCGGTGAGGTTGAACCTAATTTATCATTTTCCGGCGAGGTGTAACCTAATTTATAATTTTCCGGTGTGTTCGAGCCTAGTTTCTCATTTGCCGGTGATTTCGAAGCTAATTTATCATTTTCCGGCGAGGTAGAACCTAATTTATCAGTTTCCGGTGAGGTCGAAGTCTAATTTCTCAGTTTCCGGTGAGGTTGAACCTAATTTATCATTTTCCGGCGAGGTGTAACCTAATTTCTAATTTTCCGGTGTGTTCGAGCCTAGTTTCTCATTTGCCGGTGATTTCGAAGCTAATTTATCATTTTCCGGCGAGGTGGAACCTAATTTATCAGCTTCCGGTGAGTTCGAAGCTATTTTCTCAGTTTCCGTGAGGTCGAGCCTAATTTACCAGTTTCCGGCGAGGTCGAGCCTAATTTCTCAGGTTCCGGCGAGGTCGAGCCTAATTTACCAGGTTCTGGTGAGGTCAGGCCTAATTTACCAGTTTCCGGTAAAGTCGAGCCTAATTTATCAGTTTCAGGTGAGGTATTTGTAGGTTTTTTTGGCGGCGGTGAAAGTATGGTGTACTCGTTACCGGAGGAGGTGTTGGAGCATGTTTTTTCGTATATAACACTCGATCGGGACCGGAATGCGGTTTCGTTAGTGTGTAAGTCGTGGTACGAGATAGAGCGGTGGTGCCGGAGGAGGATCTTCGTCGGAAACTGTTACGCCGTGAGTCCGAGTATCATGATCAGGAGGTTTCCGGAGGTGAGGTCGGTGGAGCTGAAAGGGAAACCGCATTTTGCGGACTTCAATTTGGTGCCGGAGGGTTGGGGAGCTTATGCTTGTCCTTGGATCACTGAAATGTCAATGGCTTACCCTTGGTTAGAGGAGATCAGGCTGAAACGGATGGTTGTTACAGATGAGAGTTTGGAGTTGATCTCTACGTCTTTTAAGAACTTTAAGGTTTTGGTTTTGTCTTCGTGCGAGGGTTTCAGTACAGATGGACTTGCTGCCATTGCCGCTAATTGCAGGTGAATTTCTATCCCTTAATCTCCTCAATTTTTGAAAGAGAAATTTTGGGGAAATGGTCTAAAATAGCTAATTCAACCCTCCATATTGGCTTTATAGTCAACTCAACAAATTGACAGAAGTAGCTGTAGATTATGCCAGTTGGACTTAAGCAACCTGGGTAATCTAATTTTGCACTATAATATTCTGGAAAATTAGTTGCTAAAGGGCTACTTTCGAGTGTCTAAGTCGCATACATTGCTTTGTAATGTCCAATTTTTCCTGAACATTATATTGTAAAAGTAGATTATGCAAGTAACACTAATGCAACTTCTGTAATCCAGGCTATTTTGGTTAATTTGTTGGCTACAAAGTGGAGAAGGGATGCCTGGTTGGCTATTTTGTGAATTTCCTGAAATTTTAAATTATGTGTTCTGAAATTGTTCAAAATAGCCATTTTTAGCTCCCAATTCACTTTATATCTGATTTTCTACATTGCTCCGACTGCCATTCTTGGCTAGTTTGGTCAATTGGGTAGAATGACGGCTATAAAATGAATTGGGGAGTCCGGAATAGCTATTTTGGACAATTTCCCTATTGGGTCTTATCCAGAGTAATGTATATTGTTTTTCAAATGAACTAGTAAAGAACTTTAGAATAATGAGGGCCCTTTCAAGAGGAAGGTTGATCAGTAATCACTAAACATGATGCAAGAGGAAATGCGGTTTTTGCTTTTTCAAAGGTTGTACTTTACCCATCTTGTCAAATGAATCGTTATTTAGATTTTCGGCTTTGGGTAGCTAAATGCACCTATATGCAGCCAAACAAAATGAACTTATTTGTCATCCTATACACTATCAAAGTGGTTATTTTCAATTCAGATCATCAGATGAATCCGACACTAAAAAGATAATATGAATTCAACTACTCGTATTTGACCATCAAGTTTGCGATTCAGGATCCTAGACGTAGTAACTACAAAGATACAACTCAAATAATAGTCGTTACCTTGTAGTCACAGGCATCTAGATTCTTTAATTGAAAACCTGATAATCTGGTGCCCGTGGCTAAACTCATATTATTGATGATAGCAATTTTGATAGTATAGAGGATGCTCATTAAGTTCATTTTGTTTGGTTTTCTAAACTAGTTGAATGAAGCATCTATCTACAGGCTAAAGTTAGTCGTAGAACGTCTAACTTGTTACCTTTCTTTCTATTAGCTTTACCTGCTATGTTAGTTACTTCATGTTAGTTAATCTAGTGGTGTAGTACCTTCTCGTTTATTTTAAATGTTTATTCATGCTTTAGTATCTTTCTTGCTACCTTTCTTTCTATTAGCCTTATCTGCTATTCTACCATTCACATGTTACCCTTTTCCACAATGTTAAACTTTTGTGCACATTTTGGAATCAAATGCTTCTTGCAAAATCATGCTTTCGGTATTTCTTTAAAGCCGGGGCCTTTACAGAAACAGCCTCTCTACCATAGACCCTACTGAGTGTGGGACTACTTGGTCTGTTGATTTGGTTTACGTTCTTATCTCTGCATTGCAATGCAGAAATTTGCGAGAATTGGACTTGGGGGAGAGCGAAGTGATGGATTTGAGCGGGCATTGGCTAAGCTACTTCCCTAATACTTGTACCTCATTGGAGTCTCTTAACATTGCCTGTCTGGGTTCTGAGGTTAGCTTCTCAGCCCTTGAACGCCTGGTTACTCGATCACCCAACTTGAAGACTCTACGACTCAATCGTGCCGTTCCACTTGAAAAGCTCTCCACCCTACTGTGCCGGGCCCCACAGCTGGTCGAGTTGGGTACAGGTGTCTACTCTTCGGGTATCAGGTCAGATGTATATTCGGGTCTATCCAAGGCTTTCCTGGGCTGCAAGGCGCTTAAGGGACTGTCGGGGTTTTGGGATGTGGATCCATCATATCTTCCAGCCTTCTTTTCCGTTTGTTCTAGGCTGACTTCGTTGAACCTGAGTTATGCTACTATTAGAAGCCCCGATATCACCAAAGTCATCAGTCAGTGTCCTAATCTGCAGCGTCTATGGGTACGTCTTGTTTGCATATCGGCGATAGATAAATATATATGAATTGTTGACACAAAACTGCTACCACACCCTGTTATATTGTTCTCTTAAGTCACCACAACAAAATAGGCTTTATAGGATGCCATAAATCTCTGAATTGATATTATAGACTACTAAATAGGGCTTAATTTCACGACTAAAACTTTATGTCCTATGTAAGAGCCTTGTAATAGGTTTATAGGACGTTTTTTGGGCTAATAAATAGTTTTTTTTAGGATACTTTTAAAATGAAGTGTCATATTTGGACGCTTTTGAGAAGTGTTTTATGGGATATTTTTTCAAAGAATGTCATATCAAAGATTTAATATGACATTTAATTTTAGAAGTATCCTATGCCCAAAAGTGTCCTATAAATCTATTGAACACTCTTACATGCTTGGTCCTTTAATCTTGAGTCCTATTAAGTAGTCTATTAGGAAACTTGGACATTTGTGGTGTACTGTAAATCTGAATTTGTTGTAGTGAGTATTATATTGAAAAAAGTGGGTTACATAAGTTGCATAAGTCCTACTTGTGTAATCTCGGCTATTTATTATCAATAAGTTAGAAGGGTGTCTATAAAGCGTGTGTGTGTGTGTGGTGGGGTAGATTGGCTATTTTGGTCAGTTTTTCTTGATATTGCTGTGCCTTTAGGACTAACGAAAATCTTTGTTCACAGGTACTGGATCACGTGGAGGACAGCGGGCTCAATGCCGTTGCTTTATCCTGTAAGGACCTACGAGAACTGCGGGTGTTTCCTTCCGACCCATATGTCGCTGATGCAAACGTCATCTTGACAGAACAAGGTCTTGTTTCGGTCTCCGAGGGTTGCCCAAAGCTCCAGTCCGTTCTTTACTTCTGTCGACAAATGTCAAATTCCGCTTTGATCACCATTGCTAAGAACCGTCCGAACCTAACTTGTTTCCGGCTCTGCATTATTCAACCTGGAGCTCCCGATTACTTGACCCTCGAACCACTTGATGTTGGTTTCGGAGCCATAGTTGAGCACTGCAAGGAACTTCGACGCCTTTCGTTATCTGGTTTTCTCACCGATCGCGTATTCGAGTACATCGGGAAACATGCTAAGCGATTGGAGATGCTCTCGATAGCGTTTGCCGGGAATAGTGATTTAGGCCTGCATCATGTGTTGTCCGGGTGTGACAGCCTCCGGAAGCTTGAGATTCGAGATTGCCCGTTTGGGGACAAGGCTCTCTTGGCTAACGTGGACAAGTTGGAGAGAATGCGATCCCTTTGGATGTCATCGTGCGCGGTTAGTTTTGGAGCGTGTAAGTTTCTAAGCCGGAAAATGCCGATGCTGAATGTCGAAGTTATAGATGAAAACAGTTGTTTAGATTCGAGGTGGGATAGTTGTCCGGTTGAGAAGCTTTACATATACCGCACTGTTGCTGGGCCAAGGTCTGACATGCCTGGTTACATATGGACCATGGATGGAGATCGTGTGAATACAGTTTCTTGAAGCATGTCTCCACAGATTGAATCCTCATGGCGAATATGAGAGGTAAACGCTCATATGACCATTAACTTCTTAAAAATTTGTGATATGGTTTTTCATTTGTTAGAGTCGCACTTAGGCTATGTTTGGCAAACTAGCTAATAATTGTTAAGCTAGCTAGTAGCTGATCAGCTAGCTTATAAACAAATTATGTTTGGCAAAAAGTAGCTTATGGGTATGTAAAATGACCAAAAATGGTATAATGGGGTATAATAATTAATTTTTAGAAGGGTATAATTGGGAAAAGCTACAAAAAGCTCCAAAAAGCTCCAAAAAGCTACCTCCAAGTAGCTTATCAAAAAAATAGCTTATAAGCTATTTTTTACCCATCCAAACATGTACACAAAAAATAAGCTAGCTTATAAGCTATTTTTTGCCCATACAAACATGTACACAAAAAATAAGCTAGCTAATAAGCTACTTTTTCCCCTCTGATCTGTCCAAGCGGTAAAGGTATGGCCGTATGGGTGTAAAACCCTATGTGTGAGGTCCCGGGTTCAAGCCATAGGCACCACACCTTTTCCAATGGGATGCATGCGATGATTTACCTCCCCATGATGACCGTGGGACCGGTGCGGTGGGGGCACCCCAGATTGTAGCCTATACCCTCTTTTTTATAAGCTACTTTTGGTTTACCAAACAATGCCTTGCTCTGCTAGACTTAAAACCATTTCTTCTCCATAGTCCATACATGTTGGAGCTTTCCTTCTGTCGTCAAGGCATTTGGAGAGTAATCTTATGGGGTTCCACATATTCTCACATGGTATCAGAGCCAATGTCTACCACTCTCGTGACTCGGTTGATGAGACCCTGGTGCAATCTGTACCCGCTATTCGGCTCGATATATTGGGATAGCTTATGCCTGTCTAGCTGACGCATGTTAGAATCTCACGTTAGCTAGACTTAGGGGCTGTTACCCAAGTGCTTACTCGGTAAGCTCATACCGGTAAGATATAACACTTCAACTTACTTTATCGGTAAGATTGTAGTACATCAAAATGGTATCGCATGCAAGAATCCCGATAAGCCCTTGTCATCTTCATGCAAATATGCAATAAGGTAAATGACACGATAAGTGCTTAACGGGTAAGTGTTCAGTAAACATCCCCTTAGACCACTTATGTTCTATTTATGCCGGAACCTCTCTTATATCCTCCATAGAACCCTTACAACTACAAGAAAACTTTCAGCTTCTTTTTTCGGTAATAATCGTGGGTATCCATGCCAGTTTACAAGAAAATAACGGCTTCTCTTGTTGATTGCAGTTATCATGATTAGCCAACGGGCAGTCTAGAGAACGAAAAGATGCATCTCCGAGTTATTCGAGGCACATTTTTCATATTCGACGTATTTCTCTTTGTAGTAACTTTATATTCTTTTCTTGATCTAACCGGATCACCCGTCTGTACTTTTCCATTGTTTGAACTCGACCTTATTTGAGATTCAAAAGATTGTTCCCTTAATAATCAAAGATTCTGGATGCCGATGGTCTTAATGGAAACAGCCTCTCTACATATCGGGATTGAGGTAAGATCTGCCTACGTCTTAAACTCCGCAGACCCTACTTCTACTTTGGAATTTTATCTGTTTGTTTGGATTATGCTTGCTTTTGTATGCTATATTCTATGTTTAAATTTCACCCACCAAGCAAAAGGAAAATAATCTTATCCTCTTAGAGACGGACACTGAGCTAAAGACAAAAAGATGAGGATTTTTGTCTTGAACAGTAACGATTCATCTTGAGTGCTTTTATCTTGCATTAGCTTTTTGGTGCAGAAACATGATATATATTTACGTACATACGTACATACATAAATATTCCAAAGTTTAGCTGCGAACTCAAATCTAATTACGACGTAAGGAGAGCCGAGAGCGTGCTATGTGACATATTCAGTCTGAATAATCTTGTATTGTGTAGTTAGAGGGTGAAAGGCCCACACTAAAATATGAAGAAATGTAATTTTATTAGTTTAAAAATGTCACAATTCCCCTTAGTAATTTCTCGTCTGGAAAAAACGACCTTGAAATCAAACAATAACTCTCCAAATCAATTAAAAAATCGAAAAAGTTATAAAAGTCGATAAAAAAAAAACTTGAAAATCTCTTGAAATCAACTAAGGAAAGTTTGAAAATCCTTGAAAATATGCAGCTTGTCTAAAGACATACTGGACGACTTTGTATTCTACCTTAAAGGTGTCCCCACTAGGAAATTTCCCAGATCCGCCACTTGATCTTCTATATTATTTGGACCGAATAGGACACTTGTCATGCTCTCTCCGCTATCGTTGCAATTAGATTTTAGTTTTCATTTGAACCTGAATCTGTATGTATATATGCCAACTCATTTGTTAACCTTGCAATTTGTGTTAACAAAAATTGGACCAATAAAATTTCTTCTTTTTCCCCTTTTTTCGCCTATGTGGACCATCCTTGCATATTTTAGGAATTAATTAAAATCCCTTTAAATTAGGAAGTCGAGGAACACTCTCGTAACCCTCCATCTGGACCTTATGCACTTAAGTTGTTTTTTTGTTTTTTATGCACAAGTGCATTATGCACTTGTGCATTTTACAAATTACGTCTATGCACAAGTGCATACGTTTCAGATGGAGGGCTACGACGGTGTTCCTCAGTTTTCCGTTAAACTTAACCCTATATATGTATGTATGTGTGTGTATATATAAAACAAGTGATGCAGTCCTTTTAGTCCCTTTTGTAGGTGAATGAAATTGTGTTTTTATCCTTTCACTGGGTGTTTTAAGCTCTCTTCCTAAATTCTCCCACTGTTGAAAAAGTTTCTCTCCAGTCTTTCTGCAAAGTGTAGGAATCTACTTGAGACAAATACTGTAAAATCATCTGGACTGCCAGTGGCCAGTACTACTAGTACAACTCATTTCTATTCTTCATATTAAGCATGAAAACTCATCTTTGGTACAATTATTTGATGCATGTTTTTTTGCTGTTAACCATGAAACCCTCATCTCAGGTACAAGTAAACAATGCATGGGAATATGGCCAAATGAAGATGGGTTAAAAAAAAGGAGGTTTTGCCATAGACATTATTTTGGAGAAATTGTACAAAATAGCCAATCACCCCATCTTTCACTTTTGATTGACACTTACATAAGTTAACTTGTGTAACCCACTTTTTTCATTATAATATTTAGGGAAATTTAACATTGCAAGTTGCGAAATTGGTCCACGGAACGGAAGAGTGTTTCCCACATGGCTTTTCCATGTCGATGTTTTTACCAAAGTAGCACTTACACAACTTGCATAATATCTACTTTCACTAAATACTATATCAAAAGAGGTGGGTTATGAGTTGCTTAAGGGTCACTTACGAAATCTTGGCCTGTTGGCGGACCCAAATATGTAGCCGTGCAGGTTCACCTTTAAGTTGGATAAAAACCCAGCAAAGTCGTGTAACGTGTTTTTAGCCAAATTTCATTGTTTTTAGAGAGATTTTTAGTGCCCGTTTGGCTTGTTGGAATGCAAATATGGAATGGATTTTAGAATCCTTTTGTGTATTTGGTTTGGTTTGTATTTGGAATAGATTGAATTCCATTACATTTATAAAAAATAATGAAATTATCTTTCATATAACACATTATTAGAAAATAAATGTTTTGAACAAATTTTTGTACATTACTATACACGAATGCTATGAAATCCCTTGAAATCCTAGTCACCCCATTGAGATTTCAAAATCCCATGTTTGACGGATTTTAAATGAATCCCTAGATTTCATAAACTCAAAGTCTAGTGTGTGCAACCTTTCACACCACAACAATTTCTACTTCCTATAATCAGTTGAGCTTGCGCAACTAACCCCACCAAGATCCTCACAATAACCCCACCCTTGATCTCAGCTATTTCAGTCAATAAGTTGAAAAAATGAATATAAAGCGAACATAAGACGATCACTTCGTCTATTTTGGACAATTTCCCATTATTTTTCCCTTGGATTCAATTGAAGGTGATTTCAGAAAATGGATTTCCGTCAATAAGTTGAAAACGTGTCTACAGAATAAAACATAGTACGATCAGATCGGCTATTTTGGACAATTTTCCATTATTTTTTCCTTGGGATTCATATGAAGATGGTTTCAGAAAATGGTTACTTTACAGTTTACACACAGACAAGCACACAGTGTGACTCAGAGGAAAAATAAAAAAACAGCAGAAGAGAAGGGTGGGAGGGACCATTTTTCAGTGCCATAGATTCCAAGGAATTTCTTTGTGTCCACAAGTTTTTCTTCCTCATCTCACACCTGATGATCTAGCCTGCCTTTGGAAAGCAGACAAGCAATGTAAGTTCTTCTTATCTTTAACATGGACCACAGTAATTAACTTCATTAAATCAAAATTTAAATCATGCCTCAAACTTTGGCTGGTTTTTACCATCTGGGTTACTTTTATTTTCACTATTCTTGATAAGAAAGTTTTTCACTATTACAAACATGAAACTGGTCTTCCATGAGTTGACTTGTGTTATTAGTGTTGTAGATACCCATGATTTGTATACTAGATTATTTAGGGGCTGTTTGGTTCGTTCTCCATTAAGTCGTGTATGGATAAATCTATCTGAATGGATAAATCTATCTGTGTGTTTTTTTAACTGGGACTGACAGATTTGAAAAACTTTGCTTTCTGTATAAAGCTCTCTCCTAAAAGCTTACTGAATAAGCCACTTTCTATATTATTAAGACACTACCAAATGGTCATGCATATTTGTCTGAATAAGCTATGATTCCCATTAAGCTCATTAAGTTGCTAACTAATGAACCCAAGGCAAAGGTCAGGTCTGTGTATATCTTAATATTTGGTCCCACATTTGGGTGGGATACACTGCGTTCATTTTGGTTTTTTGGATACCATAATTGATATAGTAGACTGAAAACGGTAAGATTAGTGCAAATGTTTATATATATTTAGCCTCGTAGTGAAATGGCCGACCTGGAGCAGGGGCGGATTTGGGATTTTTGCCGAGTGGGTGCACCATTAAGGGGAAAATAACTAAATAAATAACTAATTATATGCGTATAGTAAAATAAGTAACTAAAAAGTATGAGGATAAATAGGAGTCAATCAGATAAACCCAAATGAACTAAAAGTGTAAAATGCGTTCAGATACATGTTTAGGCGGGAAAATCTTATAACCGACTTCCCAGAAAACGACACGTGACAACCTAGTTACTCTTTTATTATAGAGAGAGAAATGACTAAAAAACCAATTTAAGACGAGGTAGAAACAATTTCCCAACGAACATAGGGACACTATTTAAAGTTGTTCCCCTTTACTCAGAGCAATGTACAACCTTATTTGAATGGAGTACAAGTCTCTGTAGCAGAAGTGACATATTGTAAATTAAAAGCAAAATTTGTTGGTTGATGATGCAGAGAGTACTTTATGAATTTATGATGGTGATGATGATCATCATCATTCATATTCTCTTTGATACTTGCTTCAATTTACTCACCACCCACAATTATGATTCCACTATCCATGTAAGTATACATATAGAGAGGAAAGTTCAAATGTGAACTCAATTTTGGTTGTGAAGATAACGAACGAATCTTAGTCACCCATCCGGTCAATAAATGCGGCTTTGACCGGGTTCCCTCCTTTAATAATCTCCACCCTCCCATGAATCGCATCAATCCTCCGTGATCGCGTCCACCGTAACCGAAGATGTGCGGCTGAGATTCGTCCTCACGTTCACAACCAAAATTGAGTTCACATTTGAACCTAACCATATATATAACTTTTCAACAAAAAAAACACTAGTTTTTATGTATCAAATTATATATGATTCATTAACGACGGAAAAGAAACTGGATGTGGACGAATTTTTCGCAACTTAAGTAGCAGGTAAGTGTCGTGAATCATAATGATTTTGTACATGAATCATATGTGATTTTGTACATGAATCATATATGATTTTTTCGTGATTTTTTGTACGTGGATTTTTTATTTGAATCGTATATGATTTTGTACATAGTTTTTTCTTTTCGTGTTTCCTTAAGAAGTTAGCATTCTTGTATGAATTTGCCTATATATATATACACCCCCATCTTATGAAAATAAAATAACGTTTTTATGCATCTAAAATATTTAACTCATAATAAAAAATCGGAATAAAAATAAATAAATTAGTATATGTCATTTGCTAAGGCCATCCGCAACGGAGGCTGTTTGTGAACGGCACCGCCGGCATACCGGCGGTAACACCGCCGCGGTATGCCGGTATCCCAGCGGTGAGGGCAGCCAACGGTGTATAGATGCCGTTGGTTTAAACGATTTAATTTTTTTTTTCTTTTTTTTTTCTTTTTTGACCGTTATAAAACGGTAATATATATATAATATATTTTTTTTTCTTTTTTTTTTCTTTTTATCTATATATATACCTCCAAACCCCAACAAAATTTTTTCATTCTTTCACCTCTAAACTTCTCCTATTCACCTCTAAATTCTCTTAAACTTCTCTTAAACCTCTCCTCTTCTTTCAAATAATGAATCCTTTCGACGACGACGAAGAATTTGATCTCATCGTGGATCAAATTGTTACGAACACCATTCAAGCGACGCAGTTGATTATTCAACGTATCCAAAACGGAGAGGCGGAACCGTCAAACCCTAGACCGAGAGGGCCGAATAAAGATAGAGGTCGGGAAGATGGACACGATAAACTTGTCGCCGACTACTTTTCGGATAACCCGGTGTACAACGACGAAGACTTTAAACGGCGGTTTCGTATGAGTCGACGACTATTCGTACGGATAGTTTCCGATCTTGAAAGAGAGTTTGATTGTTTCAAGCAGCAGTGGGATGCAAGAGGCGTGAAGGGGTTTTCTCCGCTTCAAAAGTGTACGTCCGCTATCCGACAATTGGCGTACGGGACTTCTTCAGATTCTATGGACGAGTACCTAAGGATGGGCGAAACGACCTCAAGGGAATGCCTAAAAATTTTTTGTCAAGGTGTTATTAAACTCTATATGCGACAATATTTACGAAAGCCAACTGCTAGCGATATTCAGGCTATCTACGCGTTGCACGAACAACGACACGGCTTACCCGGCATGCTTGGTTCGATAGATTGTATGCATTGGGAATGGAAAAATTGTCCCCTCGCATGGAGGGGTCAATTCCATAGAGGTGATCATGAGGGACCGACGGTAATTCTTGAAGCCGTCGCATCATACGATGAATGGATTTGGCACGCATTTTTCGGGGTTCCGGGTGCCACGAACGACATAATCGTTGTGAATCAATCACCGATTTTCAACGATTTATTCGAAAATAAAGCGCCCGATAGTTCGTTCGTAGCGAATAACGTACACTACCATCACGGGTATTATCTTGCCGACGGGATATATCCCGAGTGGACAACTTTCGTGAAAGCATTTAGGTACCCAGTGGAAGTGCCACGAGTGCAATTCACGACACGTCAAGAATCGGCAAGAAAAGACATCGAACGGACATTCGCCACGCTTAAAAGTAAATGGCACGTCGTTGCTAGACCGGCACGGGTATGGTCACGAAGGAAATTACAAGAAATCATGTACACGTGTATAATTTTACACAACATGATTCGTGAAGACGAAGGGTTTTCACATTATCCTTTTGATCCTACGGAGGTTTTACCGAGCGAAGTCGAGACAACGATCTCGGAAGAAGAACGAGCAAACAACGTCAACTTCGTAAAAAACCGAGAGAGGCACGGCAACCTTCGCGCCGATTTATCTCAACATTTGTGGGATTCTATGCATCATAATTAGTTTTATTGTATTTTTTATTTTTAATTAGTTTTTTTTTAATTTGAATGAAATTTTAATATTAATGTAATTTTATTTTTAATTTATAGTATTTAAATTTATATTATTTAAATTTATAGTATTTAAATTTATAGTATTTTATTTAAAAAATCATACAGGTGGTATGAGTGGTACGGGTGTGGATGAATGGTATGGTAATGGTAAGGTAGTGGTAAAGCTGATGTGGCGCTGAGGTGGCAGTTTATGCAGGTGGTATGAGTGGTACCACTGTGGATGGCCTAACAATTTTCTGTTATCTTAAATTTGTCTTTATCACTCAATAATATCGTTATAATCGAAGACTTCGTTTGTTGAAGACAATGTGATAATACTTTGATAAATTGAAAATTTGTTATGATGTGATTTTATGATAAATCAGAAATCAGTGATGACCACATTCTATATTATCAGCAATGTATGTTCATTATGTAACTTGTAGTTCTATTTTTTCTCTTGCATGCCTTTGATGTTCCTTAAAAAGTATTTACTGAATATTCTACTACTTCCTTGGTCCTTCTAAAAAGGTGACTTAAAACACATGTAATCTTGTTTGAACCCTTATATATATGTGTTATATATCTATATATATAAGGTTGTGTTTTGGTGAGAAGTTGAGTTACCATGAGAAGTGATTATTAAATGTTGGAACATTAGGGTGAGATCAACAGAAATAAGATGCACCGGATCAATCGCCGTATCAAGTGTGATTCATGGGTGAGCTTGAGCAAAAAAGTGATCAAGGGTTCGAAATCATTCAGTCTGAATACTATATTATTCAGTCTCAATATTATATTATTCACATTGAATAATGCATAATATTAGTTCAGTCTGAATAATCTTGTATCATTCGGACTGAATATGAGACGAATAGGATACATGGTGCACTCTCGATTGTCCTCACATTCGCAATAAAATTCGAGTTTCCATTTGAACATAACCACACACACATACATATATATATATATATAGAGAGAGAGAGAGAGAGGCATGTTCATATATATATATATATATAGGGTCAGCTGGTCAGGTTCAAATGTGAACTCATTTTCCATGTGAACGTGAGGACAGCCGGGAGCGTGCCACGTGGCATATTCAGATTGAATATTCATGTGTTATTCAAACTGAATAACACTAAAACATTGGATGCAATGTTATTCAACACATAATATTCAAACTGAATATGCCACGTGGCGCGATTTTAGTGGTCCTCATGTTCACAACCAAAATTGAGTTCACATTTGAACTTTCATATAAGAACCAACCCAATTGCAAGAACAAAGGAACAAAACCATAGCCATACATTGATGTGGGCCTATGTGGATACTACATATTAAAAAAATCATATATGATTTAGTGGTGGGACCCACCTGAATCATATATGATTTTTTATTATGTGAGACCCACATCATATGTGATTGTGATTAGTTCCTTTATTCTTACAAATTGGATGAGTTCTTATTTAAGCCTACTTCTCTCTCTATAATAATAATAATAATAATAATAATAATATTCTCCATGTACTACAACTGTTGTTACTAAACCATAGTCTTAAATAGTATTTGGTGCTGCTATTACTGTTGGTCCACTTGTTATTATAAATGGCTCTGTATCAAGTATTAATATTATGTGCCAGTTTTGTTTGTTTTATTTATTTAATTCTTAATTTTTAAAATACCAGTAACGTTATCATCATCATCTAACTGTATGTTGTGAGTGAGTTCTAAATATTGGGTTGTTTGAATCATTAAAAACATCTCTGCAACATTGCAATTGTAGTATTAATTAGGCTTACATTTCCATCACGTTCTTTTAAGCTGCGTTTGGTACATGGGACAGGACAGGTCGGGGCAAAACTCACTGTTCCACGTTTAGTGCAGCATGGGGCATAACAGTCCTAGATGCATACCAAACACAAAACAAACATTTGTTCTGACAAGTCCCGTCCCGTGCCATCCAGTCATGTCCTACTATCTTGTCCTGTCCAGTTCTGTACTGTTCAATCTTGAATACATGTCAGACGATACGTACCTTAATTGGTATCATTGGTTTCAACAGGATTTATTTATGCAAATTGGGAAGAAGAAGAAAAAAACAAAAAAGGAACATGCATGGAAATGGTTGGTTTTTTGAAGCATATAAAACCAAAACATAAATAAAAAAATAAAAACATGAAGAATAAGTTTTAAGTTATTAGCATTAGACTCGAGATTGGACTACGTTGCATTGTATGAGTATGTATACATATATATAGAAAGAGGTTTAAATGAGAACAATAATTTTTTTCGAGAACGTGAGAAGTTTTCTTTATGTACAAAATCATATATGATTCATCATTGACTGGAAAAAAACTGAATTTTTCGCAACTTAGGTGGCGTTTGTTTTTGAAGAGGTAAAAGTGCTGTGTGCTGCGGACCACATCTGCAGACCTCTGTGGCAGAAGAGGTGGTCCCAACCTCTGTAGACTGCTGTGGGAAAGACTGTTTGTTTTTTACATCTGCAGACACAAAAAATGTAATTTATATAATTTATTTTTTAATCAGGTTAACAATTTTTTTAATAAAGTCAACAAAGAATGTATAAAAAAATGTATAAAAAAATAGATAAATATGTATAAAAAAAATAGATGTGGGGAAAGATAAAAATGTAAAAAAAAATAGATGTTAAAAAAATAGATAAAAATGTATAAAAAAAATGTATATGTTAAAAAAAATGTATATAAAAAAATGTATATAAAAAAAATAGATGGGAAGCAAAGGAATTGGAAGTGCTGTGGGGAAAAGCACTTGGGCCAGTGCTGCGCCAAGAAGCACACGGACAGCACTTGGAAGTGCTGCGGGGAAAAAAAAAACAAACAAGCTGCGCCAAGAAAGTGCTGCGCGTGTGCTGCGGGGGAAAGCAAAAAGAGGCTCTGAAGCGCTTTTGAAGAAAAACAAACACCACCTTAAGTAGCAGATAAGTGTTGTGAATCATATATGATTTTGTACGTGAATCATATGTGATTTTGTATGTGATTTTTTTTATGTGAATCATATACGGTTTTGTACATCAAAAAAGCTTCTCATGTTATCGTAAAAAATTAGCGTTCTCGTATGAATCTGCATCTCTCTCCCTCTCTCTCTCTGTATATATAATATGTATATATGTATGTATGTATATAGGGTCAGGTTCAAATGTAAACTCATTTTTCATTGTGAACGTGAGGACCACTAGTATCGCGCCACCTGACAATATTCAATTTGAATATTCATGATTTATTCAGACTTAATAAACTGAATAAAGCTTGTATTCGGTCTGAATAAAACATGAATATTAAGACTGAATGAATAAAGTTTTATTTAGTCTGAATAAAGCTTAAGCGCAAATTCAGATTGTCACGTGGCGCGATTTTGTTTGTTCTCACGTTCACAATGAAAAATGTGTTTACATTTGAACTTTCTTCTATATGTGTATATATACACACACACATATAAAAGTTCAGCCGTGAATTCAAATTTCATTGCGGACAGTCGAGAAAAACGTACCTTGTAACTCAACTTGTAACCAAATAAACATACTTCTGTATATATTATTACATTTTGTTCTTCTTTGATACTAAACTTGTAACCAAAAAAAAAAACCTTTTTAAGGTAATAATTTTTACAATATATCATTAATCCCTTAATTTCAATTAGCCTTTTCTTTTAAGTTTATAAATATTTAAGATATTACTTGATGATGACGTTGTAAAGCAAAAAAATAAAATTGTAGATTTGTTGAAAAATAATGATGTTAGGTTGTCTTGTATCATATGTTAAATGCAATGACCAAATAATTTACTTTTTATTGCACTTATCACTTGTTATCATTAACCCAAGTTACATTCCATTACATCATTATAATCCCACCTTCCCTTTTTGAGTTATTTCTTTTTAATCCCCCTTTTACAATTTTCACCCTCACTTTCCTCAATCAATCCCATTTTTACCCTTAAGACTTCACTTTTTACAATCTTTCATAAGGTGTGTCTTTCAATAACAGTTGTAACTCAAAGCTTGTGCCTGATACCATGTGACACAACTTGGCTTAATGCATGATTTTTGTAATGAAGTGTTTTATTTTATTTTTTACATTTTTAGTATCTTACTTGTTGTTATTAGTATATAATATAAGTTTTTTAAGGGTATTCGAGGCTTTGCCTCGACTAATCCTGACAAGGTTCGCCGACAGCTAAAGCATGATGCCGTGAGTTAATTCTAGTGGCCACAATTCGGAAGCATAAGGATTCGAATATGGGGTAGAAGGGTTAACAAGCCACTTCCCTGACCACAAGCCTTAACTAGTACGCCACAACCTCGTGGTTAAATATAAGTTAAATTGTTTAACATCTAACTAATTAAGTAATCATTGAAATATGTATGTATGTGTATATACACACATATATAAGTACATACACTCAGAGTTCTAATAACTACCCATATAGTTAGTACAAGCCAATCAAATGACATGTTTATACAGGCATTGCTATTTGCACTCCTATACATGTCAAAATTAGATCAATTTTGCATTGAAAATGTAAAAACCAAATTTTGAGGTTGATGTAAGGGAGGAGAAAAACATTAGTAGGGCAGTCGTTGAACCTCTAAAAATGGTAGGATGCTTGAATACTAAAAAAATCCAACTTCAACCTAACACTAAAAAAGACACTAAAACCATCTTTTATATTATAATAACAATAAAATCTTAATATATTAAAATTTTACTCAATAAATATATATTTAATAATAAAACCGAATATTACAATATGTTTATATTTTTAGATGCTTTATGGGCCTTCAAACATAGAGGAGTATTTTTTAGGCCTTTTTTTTGTGTGTTTTAGTGTTGGGTTGAATATGAAAATATTACCTTTTTTGTGTTTTTAGTGGTTGGTCGAAGATTGTCTTATGAAGGATGAATGGTGTTACCTTATTTAGGAAAATACTATTTGCACCCATGTGGATATAAAAAACATGTCATTTTGTTACGTTATTAAAATATTTAATAAATCACATATTGTAATCAAATATATAAAAATATAAATAACTCGGTGGTAAATTGTTCATTTTATCAGTCATAATCTGTTCGAGTTCTTTCTTATCAAACATTAAATAATTACCCTATCCTCTTTTGTTTGGTAAAACACACCCATAGAAGTTAACCAGAGATTTTAGCTCAAATATGTCGACCATAATGGCAATTTTGTCTTTTTTTAAACAAGAGATCATGATGTGGACGCATCTCCATTTTGGTACCCTCCCTGTATAAATGTATGTTTGGCATTTGTGTGATTATTTGTTGTACGTACAATCAGTCAAATCCATACGACGTACATTTTTTTCATTAAAAATGTTGAATGCCTTACACAGGCTTTATATTAAACTGGTAACATGAAAACCACATACCTAAAACATTATCCGTTGTGACAACCACATACGAAACAATAATTTGTGTACAACTTCTATCTTGTAGTCTACTTACACAAATTTCTCTGCGTTTTTAAGATGTGTAAAACAAAACAAATAGTTTTTACTTAAGTTAATTGTTATAAAGACGAAATACACATCAACACACAAACATGGATGGGTTATCAAAAGATGAACATGTTTTCACGAGGTACGTGCATCAACTGTAAAGGCATGAGAACACGCTAAACATTTGGAACAAAAATGTATGAAGTTACAATTTTTTTCACAATAGTTTTGCTGCACATGTTTAGTGTTTTTGTAATCTCCTGATGTTTTGTTTGTGAATGTTCCATGTTATTTTATGCTCTCAAGAAAAGAAACCGATCAGGAATAATCCCAATTCCCAAGTATACATATATGTATATAGACGAAAGTTCGGCTAAAAACTCATATTTCACTATAAATGTGAGGACAACCGAAAGCACGACATATATATATAATCCAGTTATAATAATACAAGATTATTCAAACCGAATGTTTATGCATTATTCATGACGAATAATACAACATTCAGTTCGAACAACGCATTATTCATACCGTATGTTCCACTACTCAAACCGAACGCCATATTATTCATCATGAACAATGCACAAACATCCCGTCCGAACAATCCTACATCCTTCACATCAAACCAAGGGCGGAGCCAGCCTTGGCCTAGGATTAGCCTTGGCCCACCCTCATGTTTTAAAAAGGAGTTTTTTTTTAATAGATAGAGACATTGTTTTTTCATATAAAGTAAGCTTAATTAAACATAGGCCCACCCTTCACCTCACCGGTAGTGTTTGTCCTCTAAAAGTAATTAGTAAACTTGGATTTCTTTTAAAAATGAGAGTTTTTATTATTTAGTTAATTATTCATATATATATATATACATTATTTTTATATTTTTATTTTATAGAGGACCACCCTTGATGATTTTTCTGGCTCCGTCCCTGCATCAAACGAGACACCTATCATGCTCTCAAGTCTTAACCATCCTCACGTTCGCAACGGGATACAAATTTTCACCTGAACCCACTCCTACATATACACAACACAAAACATTCAAAACAATATAATAACAGAATCATGGATGATCTATGGTATATGCAAAATTGAAAATCACTTGGTTGCAATAAAATCAGACATCCGGGTCCAATTCCACAACAAACACAAACCATAGGGACCGTAAACACAAACACACCAAACTCAAGGGACTTAAATTGTCATACCCTACAAAAACTCAACCTCTCTCCCTCTATCACACACTTTATCTATCGCACGACATATTAAAATCTTATCTCTCTCTCTTTCTCTCTCTACACTTTCTCTCTCTAAAACTTTCTCTCTCTTCTGCAAACCAAAAAAAATACCTTCGATCTGAACTCTGAAAGCTCGTTAATGGCGTAGTTTCTCTCCAGATCTGAACCTATTCCACTCACCACACACCTCTACGAACCCTACATCGGACTCGTCCGTCTTTTGCTGCAAGAATTCGACCTTTTTTGACCGGAAACCACGTTTTCCGGCGAGACATGGCGTACTCGTTTCCGGAAGAGGTTTTGGAACACGTTTTTTCCTTCATAAGCTCCGAGAAGGACCGGAACGCGGTATCGTTGGTGTGCAGGTCGTGGTACGAGATGGAGCGGTGGTGCCGGAGGAGGATCTTCGTCGGTAACTGCTACGCGGTGAGCCCTCGGATCGTGGTCGGGAGGTTTCCGGAGGTGAAATCGATTGAGTTGAAAGGGAAGCCGCATTTCGCGGACTTTAATTTGGTGCCGGAAGGTTGGGGAGGGTATGTGTACCCTTGGATCGTGGAGGTTGCTAGGGTTTATCCGTTTTTGGAGGAGATCAGGCTGAAACGGATGGTTGTGAACGATGAGAGCTTGGAGCTGATCGCGAAGTCGTTTAAGAACTTCAAGGTGTTGGTTTTGTCGTCGTGTGAGGGGTTCAGTACGGATGGACTTGCGGCCATTGCTGCTAATTGCAGGTGAAATGTTATGTTTTAAGTTTATGTTATGTTATTCAGGGTTTTGTTAGAACTTGTTGTTCGGTAGAAAGTAGAAAAAGAACTTGAATGTTGTGTAATGCGTTGAGGAAATTGTGGATTTAGAGAAGAATTTGCTGCTAATTGCAGGTGAAATGGTATCTCGATCGATTCGTGTGTTTTTTTAGGTTTTTTTATGGTTTTTGTTATGTTATTCAGGGTTTTGTTAGGACTTGTTCAGTAGAAGTAGGAGAATAAAAGACCTGAATGTTGTGTAATGCCGTGGAAAAATGTGGTTTCTGAGAAGAATTTGCTGCTAATTGCTGGTGAATTAGCTTGATTCGTGTTAGGTTTTATGTTATCTTTTGGTTTTGTTAGAACTTAGCCCGAATAGTCATGTATTTTTCAAACTCAATATATTTATGCTACCATATAATACATTTATGAAGAAAATGAATCTCGATTTAGTCTTCAGTTGTGTTTGAATTTGTTCAGTAGAAATGCTGTGAAAAAATGTGGTTTCTGAAAAGAATTTGCCTCTCTTTAGGAACTGCTACTTAAATGGAGGTTATATGCTTAATGATATGTATAATTGAGTTCTAGAAAGCATTTGCTATTTAAATTGTATGTTTAGTGTTTATGCAATGAAGTTACCAACAATGGTCTGTGTTGGTTGATTGAGGTGTTTCTTTGTCTTCTGTGAATGCACCTTTTTAACTTTATGTAATTGAAGTGATAAGTGTATATAAGCTATAATGCCAAATTCTTTCTTTTAGCTTCTTCAAGGATTGATTATGGGCCTACTGGAATTGGTGAGTATAATCGGTATTGGTTTTTGTTTTTCCATTTGTATCCTTGTTTTCTCTTGGTTTTATATATGTTCTTAGGTGAAACTAAATCGTTTTCAGCCTCGACCAATTTTTGGTAATTTGAATTCGAAATTCGAATTGCGAATGATGGAGTAAATTTGAGAGCTGCTGAGTTCCTCTTTTATGACATTTTTGCTATATTTACCCAACTAGGTTAAGAAACATTCGAGGATAATAGCATTTGCACGTTTTCGATAGTAGAAGTTAAGTGAATTTTCTATGAGAAACAAAGATGCTGTTATACGTTTTGCGATCTTGGAATTAGGTAAAAAGGCATAAAAAAGACTTTCTTTATGAACGTTTTTTCATCCATCTGTTTTTTTGATACAGAAATCTGAGAGTACTCGAGTTGCGGGAGTGTGAAGTTGAGGATCTAAGCGGGCATTGGCTGAGTCACTTCCCCGATTCTTGTACCTCATTGGAGTCTCTCAACATTGCTTGCTTGCTCTCCGAGGTGAGTTTCTCGGCCCTTGAACGCTTGGTTGCTCGGTCACCCAACCTCAAGACTCTTCGACTCAACCGAAACGTTCCCCTTGAGAAGCTCTCCACGCTCCTACAGCTCGCCCCACAGCTGGTTGAGTTTGGTACGGGTGGCTACTCTGCTGAAATCCGGTCAGACGTGTATTCAAGTCTAACGGAGGCTTTCTCAGCCTGCAAGAATCTAAAAGAGCTATCGGGGTTTTGGGACGTGATTCCAGCTTATCTTCCAGCTTTTTACTCGGCGTGCTCTCGGCTCACTACGCTAAACTTGAGCTATGCGATCATTCAAAGTCCCGAGCTTACCAAGATTGTTAGTCAGTGCCATAATTTGCAGCGTCTATTGGTATGTCTTTAATGCATATCTAGCTCATAACAAGAAGCCTTTTACTCCTTCATCTTGAAATAGATGTCCACACATTTCTAGAAATTTGTGAATGTTAGTTCCTGATAAACTAAGACTATGTTTGGCAAACTAGCTGATTAGCTAGCTAGTAGCTGATAAGCTAGCTTATGAACACATTATGTTTGGCAAAAACTAGCTTATGAGTATGTAAAATGACCAAAAAGGGTATCTTTGAATTTAATAATTAATATTAATAAGGGTATAATTGGAAAAAGCTACAAAAAGCTCCCAAAAAGCTACTCAAGTAGCGTTTCAATAAGCTAGCTCATGGTACATGTTTGGATGGACTAGCTTATAAGCTAGCTTAGTTTTACCAAACACAGCCTAAATGACAATTTTACGCTTGATAATAGGAATAATGAATTGGAAAGTAGCACTAGTTTTAAAAGCAGACAACTATTTTTAAAAGTAGACACTTATTTTGGGACAAATTAAAATAGAAATGTGGACACTTATACTGGGGGGAGGGAATAGCGTATAATGTTTTTTTATTCATCATTGAGTTTTAGTCGTTCATGTGTTTACACAATGTCTTTGCACTTTGCTAAATTTAATCTTCACCATTTTGTTCCTGGTATTGCTATATGCAACCCCTGTATATGTCAGAATGGTTGGGTTCCTATGAGAAGTCGAGACTCGAGGTTAATCCGAGTGAGAAATTGATGCACATTAGGAATTTAGGATGAGATGCACCGGATCAATTCCCTTCTAAAGCGCAATTCATGGGAGGGCATGAAATTAAAAGTGATCAACGTTTTAGATCGACTTTCTCAGTCAGAATCGGGTAAAATATACGTTGAAAATGTAAAAAGTAAGTATCAATGTTGGTATGTGCGTGGAGAAAATTAATACGTGGGGTGCAAACACACCTAGGATATCTTTCGATCTATTGTATTATATTGATGCATAAGTGCATATTAATTAAACTATCATCGATTTTATATTTATTACTTTCTCAACTAATTGAAGATGCAACTGCAGGTATTGGATTACATCGAGGACACGGGCCTCAACGCTCTCGCCATGTCTTGCAAAGACCTCCAAGAACTTCGCGTTTTCCCCTCGGACCCATTTGTTGCCGATGCAAACGTCATCTTGACCGAACAAGGCCTCGTTTCCGTCTCCGAGGGTTGCCCGAAACTCCAATCCGTCCTATATTTCTGTCGCCAAATGTCAAACTCCGCATTGATCACCATCGCCAACAACCGCCCCAACCTCACCTGCTTCCGCCTCTGCATCCTCGAGCCCCGAGCCCCTGACTACCTCACCTTCGAGCCCCTCGACGCCGGGTTCGGAGCCATTGTCGAGAACTGCAAAGACCTCCGCCGCCTCTCGATGTCCGGCCTCCTCACGGACCGCGTCTTCGAGCACATCGGGACCCACGGCAAGAAGCTCGACATGCTCTCGGTGGCGTTTGCGGGCGATAGCGATCTCGGGCTCCATCACGTTTTATCGGGATGCGATAGTTTAAGGAAGTTGGAGATTCGCGATTGCCCTTTTGGGGACAAGGCGTTGCTGGCGAATGCTTCGAAGTTGGAGACAATGCGATCCCTTTGGATGTCTTCTTGTGGGGTGAGTTTCGGGGCGTGTAAGCTTCTCGGGGAGAAGATGCCGGGGCTTAACGTGGAGGTTATTGATGAGCGGGAGAATCTTGACTCGATGCACGATAGTTGTCCGGTGGAGAAGGTTTATATATACCGCACGGTGGCGGGGCAACGGTTTGACATGCCGGATTTCGTGCGGACGATGGGGAAAGATACGGTGTACAGAGTTGCGCGGAAGAGATGATGTTAGGAGGTACGCAATGCACACTTCATATTTCTTGCTAATTTCTTATATATAGACGCACACACACGCATACACATATATGGACAAAAGTTCAAGTGACAACCCAAATATAATTGTGAACGTGAGGACAGCTGATAGCTCGCGTCACGTGGCATATTCGGTCTGACTATAATATTATATTCAGACTGAATCTTATGCATTATTCAAGGTGAATAATATAACATTCAGACCGAATAATATTGAATGCTATGTTATTCGGTCTCAATGCTTTATTATTTACCGTGAATAATGCATAATGTTCGGTCTGAATAGCTCTGATTATTGAGACCGAATAGGACATATGTTGTGCTTGCGGTTGTCCTAACCTTTAAAGGGGTGTTTGGGATTGAGTTTTCATTTCAACCTTCCTCTATATATATGTATATAATTCTTTAAGGGGGTGTTTGGGATTGCTATTTTAAATTCCTTATCTGCTTATCACGTTTAGGTAACGCATATAAGCTATTTTTGAGTATTTGGATAAAAGGGCTTATGGCTGTTTGAAAACGATAGTAAGGAGTTTTTAAGAAGTTAAAATGGTTTGGCTTTTTGAAAACGCAAGTACGCACTTTAAAGAAAAGCATAAGTTATTTTAAATAAGCAATCCCAAACACCCCCTAATATGTTATCTTAATTGAGAATAAGAGTATATACAATAGATTCTTCAAAATTAGAGAAAATGGAGATGTTGGAATTTTAAACTATTTTGTAGCTCCAATAGATTCTATAAAAACATTCTTCAAAATGGACAGAGAGTAAGAGAATGTATTGTAGCATCTCCAATAGATTCTTCAATCTTTTCCAAAATGAAGAATACAAATTCAAAATATCCAAAAATAAGTTATGTTGAACTTCAACAACTTAAACCACAAGGCTTGTGGCGTAGCGGTCAGGCCTGTGGGGAATGTGGATGATATCCCATTCACCCTAGGTTCGAATCCCCTCGTGCGCATCTTGTGGCCAGGCTTGGTCTCAGACGGCTGAATTTTCAATTTTTGTTCTAAATTGCCGAGGCAAAGCCTAGGTGAACCTTTTCCCAAAAAAAACTTCAACAACTTCTCCATTTTAGAGACTACGACACTGATTATATTTAAAATAATTAAAATATTCTTTTTATCTAGTGATGTTATTTCTCTCTCTTAAACTTTATATTTCAAGGTTTCTTATTGGTGGGAATATAATAAGAAATATTTCTCTTAGTAATAATTTTTCGAGAGTTTTCTGTATTTAGAAAATTTCACCCAAAAATTTCTGTTTTAAAGAATCTGTTAGAGATGCTCTAAAAATCTCTAAAATATGTAGTACTCTCCAAAATTAGATGGTGGAAAAGTGAAATGGTATTTTTATTGTTTCCACCAGTGAGGGGTTTGAATGTATTATCATTTCTAATTTTCTATACAAACATTTAGTTGGAAATTTTATTAGGATATTGAATATTTTAATAATACAGTTAATTTGAAGATCTTCAAAATAAGCTATTGGAGTTGAATATAATATAATCATTTCTATATAACATTTAATTGATAGTCTGTTAGGATTAAATCTATTGAATATTTTAGTAATATAATTAAATTGTTGAATTATCCAAAATAAATATTAGAGTTTTTTTCTTAACCTTTGTATTATATATTTTGGAGAAATTATAAAGAATTTGCTAAGATATGCTTTGACACTTTGGCTTTTGGGTACATAGGTGGTTCCAATAAAATGTTGAAGAAAGTTCTTGTAGTCAAGGAAAGTGATTAGTGTTGTTCCAGACCGCACTCTTACCCGGTTAGCGTTTATCTGGTTACTCTTACCCGATTAGCGTTTATCTGGTTTGTGTTGGTAAACGACCCTTTTAGCATATTGTTGTTGCATCTGGATTCGGTTCTGATTCCGCTTCATGGGGATTGGGGGGTAAGAGTTGTAGAATGAATGTATTTGTAGTATTTAGTCTTTCTAAATAAAGATTCTTGTAACACCATATTATTTGTTGCTACCAAATACATGTTCCACCCAACTAAATTATTTACCTTTCCTTCTTGATAATCAATCTTTTCTTGACATGGGTGTTAATGTTATAATTACAAGTTCAAATGAGAACCGTAAATATTTTAAAAAATCAGAGAATGTCGTGAAGATATTCATGATGAATGTTGGAGTAAATTACGTTGTTTGTTCTTGTAGACTTTTTTGGCTTCAGTACGTCTGAAATCATGATCTTTATCTATATGGTTTACAGTTCATTGTTGGTTTCCTCCTTATGTTTTACATTTTATTGCTATTTTTGTCTTATGGTTTACAATTCATTATTGTTTGTCTTTCATACTTTGATGAAAATAACAATGAATTGGAAATCACGGTAAAGGCGATTTTTTTAACGAAATGAAAAATGTAATTTACTCGGAAAATTATTTATTGTGATGCATGATCTGATAACCAATAAAAATACAATAGTTATAAATATTCAAGGTTATTTATTAGGAACAATAAATTTTATTCTGCAAAGTAATGAAGTTTTTGGCTCTTTAGGTGTTGATATGAGAATGTGGTAAAACCATGGGGTTGTAGGATAGTGGTCGAGACTCGAGGGTATGGTGGAATATTCCAGTTGTTCCGAATTTGTTTTTAGGCGTCTGCAACGATTATAGTCATTAAGTTTATCAGGGTTAGTATTGTAATTTACCAGGTTTAGTTTGGGTTTGACCTAGGATAACCTTTTAAATGAAGATGTGGTAAAACCACGAGGTTGTGACTTAGTGGTTAAAACCCAGTGAGATATGATGGAATATATTATCTGTGTTTGGTCAAAGTGTTAATGTCAATGATGATCATAACAGTTGAGTTTATCAAACCGATATCTTATCATCATAATTTATTGGAATTAGTCTGGACACAACAACATGAAATAATTGTATTCCCATTTGGTTTTTTGAATGATAAATGATTAGATGGTGGAAATGAAAAGTAGAAGGATGGAAAGGTGTACAAATTGGATAAGGTAATGAGAAAAGCTTTATTTGTATTGGATGATGATATCCACTCCTTTTATGCATCATCATCATCATACATCATCATCACCATTCATCATCATTCATTTTTAATTATGAGCTCCACAGGCCATTCTGCAATTCTCTTCTTGAGAATTTACCATCAATTAGATGCTCATTGAAGTCAATGTCCCAATGAGTCACTTTTTGTTTTCACTTTTTAGAGTAAACTATGGTTTTAGTCCATGTAGTTTCTTGAAAAGTGCAACTTTCATCCATATGCTTTTGAAATTACGGTTCTTGTTCTCGAGGTTTGCAATTCATTGGGTTTTTGATATAGTCTCGATGTTTACCGTATGAGGGGTGAATATACGTATATAACAATGAAGTGTAAACCACATGAAGGAGACATTAATAACCCTGTAAACTCCATGTGCAAAGATATCAATGAATTGTAAACCACAAGAATGAAAACCATAATTTATTGTCCTATTTATTTTAGAATGAAAAGAGTATTCATAATTTACCGCCTTTATAAAAATTCAAGATTTTTGATCTTAAAACAATATCAAAACACTTGGTCACATAATGTTTTTAAAATGATATCTTCTGGAAAGATTTGAAATATTTGATGTATTTTATGAACAAGTATAAAATAGTGAAGTTGATAGAATATTCTAATGTGAGATTTTCATCTCATACGACTCCCTTCCCCATTTCAGTGGATTCTATTCAACGATTGACCGAACGAAAATAAAGTTCGATTGACTAATGGAAAGAAGCGAGCTATTCCCTCCCTGTCCTGACTTTGATCTACTTGCCCGCACATTGTCCTGGGTGCTTTAATGGTACCATGGTTTTAGTCTTGGCCAAATGGACCCGACAAGGCCCTAGGTAACTGTCCCAGCGTTGCACAAAGCAACAAGCTTGATCTTGAACCTCTGTAGATTAAATGATAATTATATATACGAATTAACATTACATAACATATATATTATTGGAATGTTTGGGTTTAATTTGTTTTAAAAAGAAAACATATATACATATATACATAATGTGTTCGCTAGAGGATCCCGACGAGTGTTCGCTAGAGAATCCTAGCGAGAGTTTCCGAGAGGTTTCGTCGAGTGTTCACGAGAGGTTTCCTTTTGTACATCACCATTATTCATACTAATGAAACACCCTTATGTACACAATGGAACACAAAACCATTAAAACTAAGAAAACAACTAGCTTATAGAATTTGATCATTATTATACCTGACATTCTTTGGAGACATAGATGAAGAAGAGCACGATATAAACGAAATGAATTACATCCGATAGAATTAACGATTATGATCATGCAATTTTGATGTATCTTGAAATATTCATTGCATAAAAGCGTCATGCAAAAGATTATATTGATGAATATGTGCAAAAGATTTAGTAAAAACAAAACTTACAGTTGTACGAAGAAGCTAACCAAGGAGTAGATCCATCTTCTTAAAAACAAATTAGAAGTTAATTGGAAAGAGACCATATATGGTTTCTCTACAAATAAGGATAAAGTTTGTAGTAATTAAGAATGAGATTATATATACTTTTGTAACTAAGCCATCAATACTTTTGTAACATCTTGATTCCTACAAACTTTATCCTTATTTGTAGAGAAAGTATATATAGTCTCATTCTAATTAACTTCTTATTGTTTTTAACAGAATGGATCCATCCATTCGTTAGCTTCTTTGTACCGGTGTAAGTTTTTTTTTAATTTAATCTTTTGCACATATATTCATCAATAATATAATTATGATCTTTATGTTTTTAATTAGAAGATGTATCATTTTTTTTCCAGGCAAAAGTTTTATGACATCTACAAAAAGAAGACAGTAGAAGACTTTGATCAACCGATGCCCTATCTGCTGGCTCTCTTCAGCTGCATGACGCTTTTATGCAATGAATATTTCAAAATACATTGGAACTGCATGATCATAATCGTTAATTCTACCGATGTGTTATCGTTTATATCGTGCTCTTCTTCATCTACGCCTCCAAAGAATGTATGTCAGGTATATTAATGATCAAATTTTGTAAGCTAGTTGTTTTCTTAGTTTTAGTGATTCTGTGTTCCATTGTGTACATAAGGATGTTTTAGTAGTATAAATAATGGTGATGTACATAAGGAAACCTCCTGTTAACACTTAACAGAAAACCTCTCGGGAACACTCGACGGAATCCTCTCGGGAACACGCACCGGAAACCTCTCGGGAACACTCGCCGGGATCCTCTCGCGAACACTCGATGGAAACCTCTCGCGAATACATTATGTATATATGTTTTTTTTAGAAACAAATTAAACCCAAATACAACGTTTTATTTTTGTATTATGACTTTCATGCATGCCTTATTATATTATATTGATGTGTTTATAAGTTATGTGTTTTGAATCAATCTTCAACACTCTACAAATAAGAATAAAGTTTGTAGGAATTAAGATCATAATTTATACCCAAAATTAAGGATAAAGTCTCCTCATTTATTCAGTCAAAAAATATTGCCCAACACTTTATTTGGATATTTGTAACTTCTTATATTTAGTCACATGTAAAAATATTTAATGCACATTTTTGTTAAAACAATTTGACATAAAGATATATTAAGCATCTTTTTCACTTAACTTCATACAGTAAGATTGTCTTTTTAGAAAACAAGAAAATTCGTGTTTATAAAAAAAACCATAAAAACTTATGATTACAACGAACATTTTCATATGAAAATTTAAGTGTTTTTTTAAGGGGTTAGTTTGGATTATGGAACCTAACTTGAAAACTCATGATTGTTAAAAAACACTTGGTGAAAAGATTTGATGTATATTATGAACATGTATAAAATAGTGAAGTTGATATCATGAGATTTTCATCTCATCCCATAAAAACACTTGAGATTTTCCATTTCAGTTGACTTTATTCAACGATTGATCAAATGAAAATAAAGTTCAATTGACTAATGGAAGGAAACGAGCTATTCTCTCCCTACTTTGACTTTGATCTACTTGCCCGCATAGTGTTTTGTGGTGCTTCAGTGGTACTAGTGCGGTTGGATGCTTTGATGGTACCCTGATACTAGAGATGGTCAAATGGGCCCAACCTGGCCCTATCTGATCGGTTTATTTGGTAACTGGCCCGGCCTTTAACTGATTATAACCAACCTGCCCCTTAACCGTTGCTTAACTCGAATCCTTAACCGAATACTCTTTTTTGTGTTTTTTGCATAACCAGTTATAACCATAAGTCCATAACTGATATTTTTCAAAAAAAGTTAGCCACTTTATAGCCTTTAGATATGACCATTCTTTTTCATACTTGACCATTTATTCTTCTTTGCATTTTAACCCGCCAAACACACTATAAATAAGTGGTGTGGTATATCGGGCTAGATACCAAGTTACAAAACACAAAGAACTCAAACAATTCTCGCAGGCGATGTACTTTTATATATAACTGATGTAATTAATTTAAAAGTACAATAAAATGTTATTTTTAACGTGTACTTGTATGACCCAAAATTTACTTTTTTAAAAGTTCATAATTAATCTTAAATTTTATTTAAAAAAACCTTAACCGATTGTAACCGGTCAAAATTAACAGATTACAAATAACCTGAACCGGTTACTAACCTAAACCCCTCTAACCATCATCGGTTATGGTGTTTAACCGGTCAACACTAACACTTTATTTAAGCAGCCCAGTTTGCAACCGGCCAAGGCCCAATATTTGGTCATCTCTACCGGGCACCGCTAGAACCCAATCCCCCACCCCCACCAAAACAAAACGACGACAGTGGGACCAGTGCAACAGGGTGCTTTACTTCAATGGTTTGATTAAAGGGTCAATGGCCCAACAGTACCCGAGTTACCAATATAATCCAGCCTTTTAAGAGGTTAAGGGTTTAAACTTAACTAAAAATGACACAATATGAGTATTTGCAGTATATAATTACTATATACTTTAAAAGTAAAGCATTTGATTTCAAAAAGGATCACTAGTAACACAAAGTTAAAAGGGATGTAAGCATATTACAACACATTAGAAGAGACTAATTTCTCTCTTAAATCATTTTGAACCTTGAATTGTTTGCAAAAGATGTTCAATCCTATACTTCATTATAGGTTGACCCGATCGCGTTCTCTTCAACATCTTCTCCCTCTGAGCTTTTCGTCTACCCTCGGATTCTTCTTTTTTTCTTTTCTTTGCGTCGATTATCGCCTCCTTTTCCATTCTCGCCTTCTCTTCCTCCTCTCGCTTCTTCTCGTAAATCTCTTTTAGACTGTATGCCGACTTATTCCCGGTTTTCCTCTTCCCTTGATACCGTTCACCGACTTCCCTCTTTTCACTTGTATCCTGCAACTTATTATCATCAAAAACCACAGTTTTTTAAACCTTTAGGGTGCGCTTGATATGCAAACAGGATTGGACAGGACGGGCAAGACTGAGGTAGGAGGGTAAAAAAAGAATTTTTAAAGGGTAATTTGGCATGGACAGTTTAGTAATTTACCAAGCTTGTCCCAAAAAAGAAATGCATTTTTGTCCCACTCAGTCCCGTCCAGTTATAGTAGTGAAGTATAAAGAAGTCAAAGCAACTCGAGTTATAGAATTAGGAGTCCAACCTCTGTAGCTTGGGAAGAACCTTGCTCTTGGTTATGTTGCTTCAATGACTTCTTGTACTTGTTGACATATTTTGCATTTTTGTAGAACTCCCTTTGTTTCTCTGTGAAGATTGAACTTTGTATAAGATATTTATAAAATTAGGGAAAACAAAAGAAATGACACATTGGTCTATGTAAAACAAACGATTAACGAGATGACATAAAAAGAGAGCACAACTGCCATGTAAATACATGGTGTACAGCCCAGTTTTAGATATTACTGTGTAAATGACACAACTTAAACAACCAGATAAAAAAAGAACGATCAAGTACAAACATAAGATAGGACTGTTCTTTTATGAAACTGCCTTATTTCTAATTTATATTCATGTTCTATGCACAAATTTAAGCAAAAGGTTGATTACTGGAAACCCAGATGAAACCCACCCCCTAGGAACCACATGTGAGAAGGCATTTCAGACTTGTTTCCCACGGGATAGAGCTAGAACATGTTGTGTATTTAAGCAAAGTTGTTCTGTCCCTTTGTTTTTTGCACAATACGTTAGCTAGATTGTTGAACCATAACGAGAAATGAAATCTCAATCTTAGATCAAGTGTCATCCATTTAGCAAATATTGGTTACAAAAGGTGAAAAGGTGAAGTAAATTGCATAAAAGAAGATTAACCATGTTTTCAGATGCTTCCATTTTATTATTATATAACTCTGCTGTAAACTAGCATCAATTTACTATGAACTAGCAAGTCTGGAATCCACATAAATGTACTTTTAATTTTCCAACTTATTCTAATCAGGATTCATGTGATCAAAACAGTTTATAAAAATTGACAAGGTGGTTTCAAAAAGTTATACATTCCTGCTCCAATTTAGTCCTAAAATTACAATTAATGCAACAAAAAAGAAGACATCTCTACATGAAAACCAATCTCAAATACTGAAAAGTGGAACTATTTCCATTAAGCTGACATAATATGCATTCCTAACATATAAACAAGTTGAAAACATGATCATATGCAATCAAATCAAACCTAAAGTTAGCTTCTAAGAATCAAATATCAGCTAAGCTAAACCTTAATTACAATTAAAACAATCATTTCTTCTGCTAATTTAGCATAATTCAAATCAAACACAGTTTCATCAATTAACATATACAGTATATAATTCATTGATTCATATTGATTCATCTTCCAAAAAATCAATAGAACATCAAAACTACGAGAAATCGAGCAATTGCAATTAAGCAATTAGGTTAAAAAACTTACTGATTAAAGCTGGATTATAGCCATCAGTTTTGGTTTTAGCATTAGCAAAGGCTTGTAGAGATAGTCCTCCACCTCCTCCTCCCATTCTGTTCCTGTTCTTCTTCATCTTGC
The DNA here is from genome assembly GCA_030169165.1 of Centaurea solstitialis. Classification (NCBI taxonomy): domain Eukaryota; kingdom Viridiplantae; phylum Streptophyta; class Magnoliopsida; order Asterales; family Asteraceae; genus Centaurea; species Centaurea solstitialis. The sequence continues at coordinate 2,432,282 of CM058045.1, forward strand.
TGTTATTATTCACTGGCGATAATAAGCGATTGGAATTCGAATTGATTCCGCCATTGTTAGGGTTTCGTTCAGATGATTTACCACTATTGTTCTTCATCTTTCCGATTAACGATTTGCTGAAGAAATTTGAAGGAATTTGATGATTTATCGATGGAGGATTTGGATTTCAGAAAAACCCTAAAAATTTTACGTAGAAGACGATCAAAAAGCCATTAACAGTTGGCTGAATGGTTTTAATAAGATGGGCTGAGCCCAAATAGCATAAGAAAATTCAATTGTATCTTTGGGCTCACTTTTTAGGGTCCGTTTAGCATATACGATACTTTACAGCAAAATATTGTGAGACTTAGGATCGGGTGAGACCAAGCTGTTATCGTGAGACCGCGTGAGACCAATACCTAACGTATGAAACTTCACAAGAAAACACGGTGAATGTACATAAAACTCGAATACGCAGACCTAAAATTCACTTTCGATGCAAAAAAATATCGAAAACAAGCTAAAAAACGAAACCTTCACAGCTCAAGTTCTGTGAAGGTTACATATATATAATGCGAACCTTCACAAAAAAGTTGCTGTGAAAGTTTCGTTTTTTAAGGTTTTTTTGGAATCTTTTTTTTCAATAGTGTTTTTTAGTATGTTTTAACAATGAATGTTCAATTTTTTTTACCTTCACATATGTTTTGATGTGAAGTTTCAAGTAAAATATGTTGGTCTCACCGGTCTCACCAAAAAGGCTTGCTCTCACCGGAACTTAACTCTAAGGTAAAAAAAATCGAACATTCATCGTAAAAACATTGTAAATGTTAAATTCATGGTGTTTTTTTAATGTGAAAGATCGATATTTTTCTACCTTCGCAACATTTTTGCTGCGAAGGTTTGGATTATTTATTCTTTTACCTTCATAGCATTTTTCGCTGTGAATGTTTCGTTTTTTACCTTGTTTTGGATTTTTTTACCTCAATAGTGTTTTTTTAGCATGGATGAATTTTATTTATCTTTACAGCGTTTTGGTGTGAAGTTTCATGTGTAAAGTCTTCGTCTCACACGGTCTTGCGGTACCCTACGTCTAGTTAGGAGGCGAATATTTGACAAATTACATTAATGCTATATTTTATTTGACTTTTTGCGGCGACGCATTTTTAATAAATATTAATATATTTACTCTTTTGAGATGACATTGTAGCAGCAAATAGTCTCAAAAAATTAAAACACCCAACTATATATGACGCACTCCATCCGGTATTTCCGAGCAATATTCTGTAAAACCTGCTGCTTTAACAAGCTAAACGATAACCATTTCATACAAAACAAACACATAGTTTCAAATTAAGTCTCAACCATTTCACAACAAAACTAAATATATAGTTTCGGTCAAAGTTAACTAACAACATGTATATAAACGTTTCAACGCAACTAGTCATCCTTATCATCATCTCTAGGCTCTTCATCACGAGATTGGGAAGGCCATGGAAGAGTCACGGTAATACCTGCTCGAAGTAAGGCTTCATAGATTGCCGCCTGCTTGTTTTTCTCTATAGCACGTAGCTTTTTCTGGAGTCGGGAACGTTCAGACGCCATGATGGCATCTACCTCAGCTTGTGTATACAGGCGTTCGGTAGGACGTGATTGTGCGGTAGATTCCGAAGAAGATGAAGATGAAGAACCTATCTTTCTACCTACTCCATGAACATGTCCACGTTGTTAGCCCGACACTTCTGTCAGTATTTGATGTTCGGTTTCAGATATTATCGTGTACATTAAACGAGAAGAATAAAGAACAACAAACTACAAATGTAAAAAACAGAATATATTGGACAACTCAATCCGGACCCACACGAACCCCATACATGGCATGATAACAACCTATATTGGACAACATAACCCCTTAAAAATTTCAGTCTACAAATAATAACCAAAATATACCAAAACAAACGAACCCGGTATATACCTACCACCTAGAGGTAGGGTCAGGGGAGGAAGATGTATGCATACCTGACCTATACCACAAAAAGTAGAGCAACAACACATATAACAGTAACACATAATTGTCGGGAACCCATAAACCCCATATCCCATCCCATTAGTTAAATTTAGAAGTTACTATTTTAATGGACTCATTAAACAACTTCAAAATTTAACTGATGAGATATGGGTTCATGGGTATTTTTTTCGCGAGTCAGTTAAATTTAACGGACCCATTGAGATTTTAACGAAGGCAGTGGCTATTTGCGTAAAGAAGGAGATAAAATGACTAGGAGGCAAAGAGGGGGCATGGGGTTTAACTACTACAGCCAATTTCCCGCAATCTGCACCACCTTCTTCTCATCACGATTCATGCGATACAAACCCGGTTCAAAGAGTTCACAAACTTATTTGTTTCAAAGAAGTTGACATTGTTTACTACCGAGATTAAAATTTATGCAACAGAAAAAGAAATCTCTCGATATGATCGATTTCAAATACTTAAGAATTGAATCATTTCCAGTTTTCCACGTTCTTTCTTTAAACTGACAAAATATGCATTCCCAATCCTAACATAAACATGATCAAAGATGATCATCCCCAACCAAATAAAAACTAAAGTCATTGTTTAGTAAAAATAAGCTAGCTTATAAGCTAGTACATGTTTGGATGACCAGAAGTTAGCTTTTAAGACTTTTTGGCTGTGTTTGGCAAAAATCAGCTCGCTTAAGCTAGCTTATAAGCTAGTCTATCCAAACATGTACCAGAAGCTAGCTTATGAGCTAGCTTTTTGAAACGCTACTTTGAGTAGCTTATGAGGAGCTTTTTGTAGCTTTTTCCAATTATACCCTTATTAATATTAACTATTAAATTCAAAAATACCTTTTTTGGTCCTTTTACATACTCATAAGCTAGTTTTTGCCAAACATAATTTGTTCATAAGCTAGCTTATCAATCAACAGTTAGCTTATCAGCTATCAGCTAACTTATCAGCTACCAGCTAGCTTATAAGCTACATTTGCCAAACATAGCCTTTATCTTTTTATTCCAAATATACCCTTGCTACTTTTTACACTAGGAATTTTTAAACATGTTTTCTTTTATAATTTTACAATCATACACTACTTTATCAACTAGTTCTTTTTGCCAAAAGCATCTAATTCATTAGCTAGCTTATGAGTCATCAGTCATAAGTCATCAACTACCTTATCAGTTTATCAGTCATAAGCTAGCTTATCAGTTTATCAGTCATAACTTAGAAGAGAAATAACTTACTGATTAAAGCAGGATTATAGCCATCGGTTTTAGTTTTAGCATTAGCAAAGGCTTGGAGTCTGTTCCTGTTCTTCTTCATCTTGCTGTTGTTATTATTGTTCACTGGCGCTAATGAGCGATTGGAATTCGAATTGATTCCGCCATTGTTAGGGTTTCCTTTGGATGCTTTACCAATATTGTTCTTCATCTTTCCGATTAACGATTTGCTGAAGAAATTTGATGGAATTTGATGATTTATCGATGGAGGATTTGGATTTCAGAAAACCCTAAAATTTTACGTAGAAGATGACCAGAAAGAAAGTAAGAAACAATTAGCAATGGCAGAATAGTTTTAATGGGCTGGGCTAAGCTGGTGGGCTTGGTGTCCGGCAAAGTAGCTGATAAGTTAGTTATCGATAAAGTAGCTGATAAGTTAGCTGATAGCTGATAGCTGATAAAATTAATTTGTGACTGATAAGCTAGCGTATGTATAAATCATGTTTCGCAAAAACTAGCTTATACGTATGTAAAACGACCAAAAAGGGTATCTGGAAGTATAATAACTAATATTAATAAGGTATAGTTGGAAAAAAAGCTACAAAAAGCTCATGAAACGTTACTCAAACTGGTGTTTCAATAAGCTAGCTTATGATCCATTCAAACACGTATTAGCTTATAAGCTAGCTTATTTTTGCCAAACACGGTCTTAACAAGCTTAATAGGACTCGCGACTTATTGGATAAGCTATATATGATTGTTTGATAGTGGCTTAATAATATAGAAAGTAGCTTATTCAACAAGTTTTTATGTAGAAAACTATGTTTTTTCAAACATGTTTACTGCAAATAAAAAAAAAACTCGCTCCATACTTCTATGAAAAATACCTCCCAAACAAAAAAAAATTCAATCCACACATACAACTTTATATGCACAGGACTTAATGGAAAACCAACCAAGCAACTCCATAAGTTAGCTATATATGATTTAGTGTAGTTGCTTAATGATATAAAAAATGGCTTATTCAGTGACTTTATAAGAGAAAGCCAAACTATTGTTTGAACTTTAAACCTAACCCTTCGAATGAAAAAATATGTTTCATCCATTTATGAACAAAGTCTCATAAATAAAAGTGTTTCCAATCTATTTAGACTGGATAGTTCATGGAGACAATTTTATTCATATTTAAGTTAAAGAAAACTATTCAAACAACCCCTCAGATTGTGTTAGGTTGGTTGCAAATTGGTTCATTTAGGATTGGGTTGGTCAATCTCGACCCTGGTCAGAACTAAAAATTCTAGGATCGATCTAGTTTTGGTTATGAGTCTTGGTTTGATTAGTCAGTTCGCAAATCCAATCATGGGACTCGACAAGATACACTTTAAACAATATATTAAGTAGATCAAATCTTGAAATCTTGTATTATAATTTGTAAAGGCTTAAACTTTGTTGTAAAATTCCATCAATTATGTATACATAAGCGACAAGGTCTGTGGTTGACAACGATTTCTATAAAATATGTAACATATCCCTACACAGGTCTCTCTATCGATCCCAACCAGTTTCGACACGAGGCCAATTTGACCACATGTAATTTGACTATGTGGGCTCGGTCTCTAACCATTTTGCTAAAAGAGATGTAATCGACTTTCAAGAACACAAATGATTGCTTGATTGAGTATTAAGATTCTTTTCATTCGTGTAAATAAACCACCACCTTAAACATCTATATATATTCAAGCAAAATGACCAAAATGGGGTTTTATGACCGTCGTTCAATGAGACAAAAAACAATGATCAAGCCTTGTAACAATGTTAAGTTAACCGGTTTTTTGATGAGTAACTTCAACAATTTATAATTGTTCGTATTTTTAGTATTTGCACAAATATAATGGCCTATGAATTGTTCGGAGAAATAAAATAGCCTATTTATACCAAATGGTAAAGAGGTCGTTAGCCCCAATCCTCTTGCAACCGTCTCGGGTTTTGCGCCGCTAACCCATCTCTATATGATGTCCACTCTTGTTTCAAGACACACCAACCTCGTGTACATGACGATATATTAATATTTTGCATATTTTACTGGTAAAAAATCAAAAATAACAAGTAATTTTTTTCATGATCTTTAATTTTCAAAAGATCTATTAATACAGTATAAAAACTACTATATAGTATAATGTGATAACACGATACAATTTTTATTTATATAATATATGTACATATGTAATTATCATAATATGTTGACATATTTGTGATAAAATTGTTATTGGACTAGTAAAATCCAATATCTTACTTTTTATAAAACAATGAGTGATTTAATAATTAAGATCCAAAATGGAATTAAGCAACTACTAAAAGCTTTTCCTGAACATGTTACATGGTCATATAAGCCATAAATGGAATGTGTGCATTTGGGACACACACTTTAATGTGCTCTCTTTAAAACTATTTTGTGTTATTTGAAGCTAAATTTCAATAGTTTTTGTTTTATCGATATCTTAATGATTATAAATTTAAAACTCTATTCTAATGAATTTTTTTTGTGTTATATTGGGTTATAATTGTATAGATAACATAAAATTAAAATAAAAGGCTTCTCATGCACATTAAATAAATTTTATTTTTCTCATTAGAAATAAAAACGCATCCATATAGATTTCCTCGGCTAGCTCTAGCTTAGCCTTTTGTTGCGAGAAGGGTAAATTCGGGATTTACAAAGAAATCTCGTGCACGGGCCCACCCAATACAGATAAACGCTTCTCGCTTTCTTTTTAAGCTCTGTTTTCTTGGCTCGATAAATTTTCTATTTTAAGCGAAAGTGGGCGTGATGGTCTTTTCACCATCTAAACCCAAAGACACCTTAGCCATGACCTCTTGCTTCTCACCAACCGCTTCATCTCCGGCCACCGACTTTTCCTTCATTTCCAATATTACCCCTAGCTCAACCCCAGCTTTATCTTGAATTTCCAATATTACCCCCGTTTTTTCTTGCATTTCCAAGATTGCCCCCAAGTCCACTATTGTAGTTGCTAGCCCATCTTGTGGTTGAACCATTGGTCTCACTTGCTTCTTTTTGTCCTTGTAGATCATGTAGAGTATCATTTGGGTTACTCCAAAGATGAACCCCAACACATTTGGAGTCTACACAAAAAGGAAAAAGAAAAAGATATCAAATAATATCATATTATAAGTACAATATACACAAACAAATTCATTTAGAAATCTTAAATATCTTTGGAACCAATCTATTTTATAAGTATTCATAATAAATATTGATGATTGTTCATCATGAATATCTATGAGAAACATTTATAATGAATATTGTCACTCTATTGATCATGATACTTAAAAGAAAACATGATTCATGATTCCTTAAAATATTTACAGTCTATAAATGAACTTCTCTCTATTATATATATATATATATATATATAGTGTGTAAGGTTTAAATAAGAAGACCAATTATTGTATGAAGGTTAGAAACTTAGAATGAAGGTTAAGGGAATTTTTGTAAGTGAATATTGAAAAAAAAAATCCATTTGAAAATGAATATATATGGGAACCTATGTAAATAATATGTAATATTAATTCACATGAATCTTCAAAAGAATTTCTCAAAGTTTTTTCATTGATATACATACAAATCTCTACCCTTAACCATCATTTGTTACATTGTGATAGACATTTAGTTTATTATTTAAACCGACCCATATATATATATATAGAGGAGGTTCATACAAGAACCAATCTTATTTACACGAACAAAGGAACTAACCATAGCCATACAATGTGGGTCCTACATATTAAAAAATCATATATGATTTAGTAGTGGGACCCACCTGAATCATATATGATTTTTTTAATAAGTGGGACCCATATGGGCTCACATCATATGTGATTGTGGTTAGTTCCTTTGTTCTTGCAAATTGGTTGGTTCTTATTTAACCTACTTCAATATATATATATATATGTGTGTGTGTGTGTTGTGTAATGTGCATAAAAAATGGAAACTTACAGCAACATAATAATCTTTGATCAATAGTCCATAAAAGAACCACACAACAGCACAGATAGTAAGGAAGAAAGACAAAGAGAAAGGCATATACTCCACACTTCTGGTTCTTATTACCAATCTCTGCATGTAATTAAACAAACAATTAGTTATGATTAATATTTCAATTAAATTAATAATTTTTGAATAATTATGTAAATTAATTAACTTACAATGATGCTGAGAGGAGCAGCAAATACGCAAACCGAAAACACGGCACAAATCCAACCAACAATCGTAACTCGGGTAGTCCCGTGACTTGCTAACAATGTCGTAATAACAATCAACCCGTATGATGCGGTGTTGAATAACAAGAGAAGCTTAATCGTCTGTATATCGATCAAAATAAGATAATCAAGATTATAAAAAAAACCCCAATACGGTATCTGGGTTACAGGTAGATTTTAATAATCTCCCAGTAGGAATTAAGATTAGGGTTTGAAGAAGTGTACTGTGTATACTGTCACTACAACAAAAATAAGTTTATAGTACGCCTAAAATAAATACGCATCATAATATAGTCTATAGGACCAAAATTTTAAGGACAAAACAAACAATTTTAAAATAAAGTATCGTGTTAGCTAATTTTATAGGACGATTTTGAGAAGTGTCATGTAAACCCATCTTTTTAAAGGACAATTGTGTTTAAATGTTGTTTTTTCAAATAATGTCCCATAAAATAGCTAATAGGATGTTTTACTTTAAAGATGTTCTAAAAGCTTGTTAGGCGGCCCAAAAGCATATGGGACATAATTTGGTTTGGTCCTATAAAATACCCTATTAGAACGGTTAGTTATTTTAGACATTCCTATAAACTCAATTTTGTTGTACTGATGTACTGTGTGTGACTTTTGCTATATATAAATATTACGGATATAGTTACCGGGGATCTTTTGGTGGCGTAGATTAGAAAGATAGCGATATAGGCAGTTTCAATGGCGCATCCAATCGCGTTGATGGTGATAATCATCATGCCGTTTTCGGTCTTTAGATAACCATAGTACAAAAGCAACGTGCAACTAAAGAGTGACACCGAATATGGCACTGATTGAAAATCTTCTGTTGATTTCTTCTTGTAGATTTGTAGAACGTTGGCCTGAAAATTGTCAAGAAATTATAATTATTTATATATAAAGGATCCGAAATACCGACATAAAGATTAAACTTTCAAACACACACACATACACACAAGATATGTATACACCTGGGTGTTCACGTGAGACCAACATGTTTTCGTAAGACCGGTGAAACCAAGTTTTTACACTTGAAACTTTACAGCAAAATGCTGTGAAGGTAAATTCACAGTGCTTTTGCTGTGAAGTTTCGGATTATATTTACCTTCACATCATTTTGTTGCGAAGTTTCAAGTGTGAAAACTTGGTCTCATCGGTCTCAGTATGTGTGTGTGTGTGTGTGTTTGTTTGTAAAGAAAGAGATCTTACAGTGGTGCTAAGAACACACAAAAGGAGATAATGTTGCCTGTTATAAACAAAAATTGAAACAATTAAATCACAAGAATAAAGATTCATATATGAATAACTAAGGGATCTTGTTGGCAAAATAAAAGAATTAGTGGGAATTAAGATGATGATGATGAAGAAAAAGAAATGATACCAAGAATGCCAAAAACAGAAGGCAAGATATGAGTTGGGAAAGCCATTGTTGGTGGGGGGTGATGAAGCTCTGTTGGATGTTCAATTGTATGAAAGAGAAGAGCTTATGGAACAACTTCACATAACCACTATATTTATAGTCTCCCAAAGCAAAAGGGTATGCATTCACATGTGAATACTTTTTTGCTTCTTGAAACTCTTTTTTGGTTGATTAGTTATATGCTAATCATAGTTGTTATGAATTAAAATTGTGAAACTTGTGGTATACAAACTTGGATAATTTGTAATAATTTATTTACAATTTATTTAAAATATAGAAGATAAAAGTAAAAACGAGTAAAGAACATTCAATTCTATTAATGAATTCTTATTTTTAGATATTTAAACATCTATTATATCGTTAAAATATTATAAACTTCATCATTACAATACATATTTTTGAAACTTTATGTAAAATAACTTTAATTTAATCTTATTAGTGAAAAAGATAAGATATCGTTTATCTATTCTTCCATCAATTTTAAAAATTCGCTTAAACTTAAATCTTTCTTCACATCTATAATGAATTAAAAGAAAATTTTTATTTTTTATATTTTATAGAAATCTATAAAAAAAAACATTTTTACAATTGTTTTTTTTCTTTCTAATAACTATTTCATGATTGTTTTTAAGGTTTTGTACTAGTTATTGTACCTTTTTTCTATTAAAATATAGATTTTTGTTTATGTATATAGGTGTATTTATGTTAAAATTAATTCAACTTTTGATTTTATACATAAGTTTCAAAGCATGCATTTATTTGTCATATCTATGAAATGTAAACAAAATAAAATGAACTTGATAAGCCAATGTCTTGTAGTGGTTATAAATAGAAAAAAGAAATTAATTTAGAAAAAGTGTTGTATATATTTAAGAACAATTCAAAATAAGTGTAGTGACAATTTGATCTAAAATTGAAGGTGAGATGTTGATATTTTAATTTTAAGTTAAAAAACTAAAAATAATTATTTTTAAAATAAACATCTCAAATAATTAACTAGCTACATATTCACTAAAGTTATGTTTTATAAACATCTATTATTACAAAGAAAATGAAAGTTTTTAAGTAAATGTATTACAGTAAATTAATATGATTTTTAGATTCAAGTTTTTTAGAATAATTATAAAATAAATGTATTATTAATCTTTTTATATAACACTATTCCAAGAATGTGTTATGAAATATGCTCCCTATAAAAAGCAAAAGAAGACATTTTCTTTTAAACAATTTACTGATTTAAGGCGCTAATTGAAAAGAGAGAGCGAGCATCAGGTTCATGCGAAAATCCTAACTATTTACGAGAACGTAATAAACTTCGCGATGTACAATATCACATATAGGTGACAATTCTCAACATGGCACGACAAGAAATACAACAGAAACCCGACACGAAGATAAACAAGTTTGTGTTGAGAGTTGAAACAAGAGATAAAAATAAAAAGTTAACAAAAATATAACACAAATAATACTACATATACTTACTAAAATTAATAAATAAAAGTAAATATAATCAAAAAATTAAAAATAGAGAAATAAAGAAAATCTTACAAAATTTTAACAAAAAATTCTAAGGGGGTGATTATTATATATATATATATATATAAGATATATGATACAAAGTTGTTTGGTCCTATATACTTAGTTATATTAATCACTCTATTCTGCATTAGTATATTGAGGTTTTTAACGTCTTATAAAGTTGATTTTGTTAGAGACTTATGGTACTTTAAACTTTCTAGATAACATCTTGGTGTATGCATTTTGACAATTTAAGTTCTTGTATATTGAGTACTCTATTCATAACACTTCTATTCTCTAGAATATTTCATTTGTCATCAATCAAAAAAACCCTGATAATATGTAGTGGATTTTTTAAGAGGCAACTAAATGCAACAAAAATACATATACCTTGTTAGTATTGAATTTTAGTTTTACAAAATATTCCAAAAAACTCAGTTAAATACCAACTAAACCACATAATCAATGGTCATTTATATGCTTTTAGACATGATATTCGGATATATAACTGCTAAAAACATATTTTATAGCATAAGTTGTGTGAAGTACTATTTCGGTTTTATATAAAAATTGTTGATAGATTACTTCTAAAATAAGATTGTTATGTACCATACGTCTGAGTTGTACTTAAGGTTTATTCTTGTGTCAGTTGTAACGTTAACGATATAATATATTATTCAAGGAAAAGACAAAGAATGCGGTTTAAAAAGGTATATCACAAGATAGAGTTACAATCTCTTTAGGCACGAAAAACTTATTTTGGTAATGACTAATCATTCCATTAGAAGCATGATTTGAGTCGTTAGAGTCTAATTAAAGTTATTCAAGAAACGTTTGATTTATGTATTCCTTAGACAATGCGTATGAAGATAAAATACTGAACCGAATCCTCACAGGAAGCACGTGAAATAGAACCTTCTTCTGCCGCTGTCTGTAGTTCACCAATATTAAACAGGTGAAAAACGATTGTCCGCGTAAAAAAACCGCAAAATATATTCTACCCTTCTCATCACGTGATAATTATACTAAATTTAAATTGAAATTCCTTATTTATCCATCATCATAACATAGTCTCTTTATCTTGTTAATTATGTTTTTAGGAAGATTGGCCCACTTAATGTTAAACCTTCAACTAACAAACATTAGGTTTGAAATGGTTTGATTGATTTTTTTCCCATTAATGTTGCATCTATTAAGTTGTTTGTAAGGGTTAGTTTGTTTAAATGACTTAAGATTAATTATTATTTATTTTATAGCTTGAATTAACAGTCTGATTTACAAAAAAAAATATTTTGTAACTATATATTTGATATGTAATGAAGGAAAAATAGTTGTTTGAAAAAGATTTGGGATGACAATTTTAGATACAAAATGTAGAAATTTATAAACTATTTAAAATAACATAAATTGATCAATAATTTCATCACAAAATAATTAATAAATTAAGATTTTCTAAAAACATGAATTCACTCTTTAATTTTTTTTTATTTTTTTATATCAGAATAAAAGAATGCCCTAATTAAAAAAAGATAAAAAATGTGAATTATTTCTAAATAACTAAATATTGGACTGAAAAGGGGGAGCTTTACCGGTATACCCAAAGCCCCACCCCCACTTTGCAATCATACCCCCAAATGTGCGTTATAAGGGCCGTTATACCAAAACGCCGTTATAACGCACCAAAACGCCGTTATATCGCCGTTACAACGGCGTAACGATGTGGGTATATTGTGCAAAGTGGATGTGTGTTATGGGCATTTGAATCAATTACCCCTGAAAAGGCTAAAGCAGTTGGGGTCAACAAATTAGGTCATCTTTTTAATTTTTAGCTAGTTATAATCAAAGAGATTACATATTATATAGTTTAATCTTTTATATTACACTAAAATCAAACGCAAACCTTACTTATATATTCTCTCCTTCAAAATAAAATTCCATAAATACCAATAGAGACACCTTTAAAAATGTATATTATGACACATTTTAATTAATCAAGATAATAATTACCCGTATAATAAGAAATGTAGTAAATTATGTTAAAAGATAGCTATTTTGAGACAAACTTAGAAACATAGATACATCTTTTAAGATGAATAAAGTAACATTTTTAGTACTTTTATCTTCAATGAAAAGATACTGTAAATTAGAATAATTTAAATATTATTTTCTTTTGATAACATAAGTACACTCTGATGTAAATTCACGTGATTTACAACACTAAGATCTTATATGTTTATTACACAATGATTATTAAATCACATGATACTTTTAAAAAAAATGTTTCCTTTATGCTATTTTTAGATAATTCCTTCTGGATACGTAAATGTACAACAACTTAGCGGCGCTCGAATCATTCTTCTACACCAAAAACGCTTGTACGTATGTGAATCCTTGAGGTGTAACTTATAATACAACTTGAGGAGCAAGCAGCAAGATGGGGTTCAAGTATCGAGCCAATTGATACCGTGAAGCAAGTAGGTGAATCAGATGGTTAAGCTCTAATATGATGGATGAACGGTTCAATGACACCTCATTGATATCATTACGTTTTGATATTGGAAAAAGTAAAATGAGGTCCACTTGTACACTGCTACCCTAACACCAACGCCAGCATTAAGGCATTTGCTTTTTTAGGACTTTCTTCTTTCATCTTCTCAAGGTTATTTTTGTCATTCACTAAACTATTAACAAAATTTCTAAGTGCGTAATTGTACACACATATTTATCGATTAAATTGCCTTTGATTAATTTAAATGGAAGGGATCCATTTAAAAATAGTTAATTGGTATGATTATAGAACTATAAGTATATGATTTATAATCTTTTAATTCAAGTATATAATTACAAAATATTAAAAATAAAGACATATTCTTTTTTTATGGGATCAAATATACATGTTAAGTTGTTGGCTCTTTAGAACGGAAATTCTTTTAGGACAAAATAAATTACTTTGCACTAAAGTTTATTTTAGTTTTATTTATTGTAGTAAATAACTTTTTTCTTTTATTAATATAATAAAGTTTAAATTTTTTATTGTTTTATTTATTTTAAGTGTTAACATTTGATGATGTGTATATCAAGTTTATCGTCTACTTTATCGTAAATATTCCATAAACAAGAATACACGTTATTAAATGGTGTAAAATCAACAAATTATCAATCAAAATGGATACAAGTAACAAAATTTTGAAACTTTGTTACATAATAACTGAGTAAAATCATTGAACAATATATAGTTTAAATATTAAGTAAACCAACTTTGTTGCATTTTGGTTAATATTTAAACACTTTCATATGATTTATAAAATAAGATACCATAAATTTGACAAGACAGAATAAGCAATATGTAATTAGCTCCAAATCAACGAAATAAAAAACTACATATGTTTATTTTTTATATACATGACCAAGACTATGATCACCATCCCACATGATAATCAATCGAAAGTATCCTATTTGAAATATCTTCACCACCATTTGAATCAGTGCGACTGGATTTCTAAAACATATATTTGTTTCATCGATTAACACAACACCGTCTGTTGTCTGTCTCGAACAACTTTTAACCTGAAATAGCTCATGCTGAAACATAACATGTGAAGGCACAAAAGCAGATACATGTGGTGCATCGACGCGTAAATAACTTTCCTACACATATCCTTCCTATGTACCCTTATTTACATTAAGCATTATGAGCACAAATCACGCTTTTCTGCTTGCCTTCTTATATAAGTGATTGGTTATATATAGTCTTTTTCTAATTATGTAATGTCGGAATTACCTTATGATATATGATGTTGTTTATTTTTGTTTCTTTGTTGATATTTGCGTTTTAAAATATCTTTTCCATGTCGAAGTGTGTCTATGAAACACAGTAGTAGAAGGGTACTCGATTTTTCCTAAAAAGGATTAAGCTAAGGTGTTATCTTTAATCTTTTAAGTATGATTAACGTGCCTTAACTAATGTTTAAAGTTGTATCCAAATGGCAATTTAAACAATTCAAATACAGATTTTAAATCTCTTAAGTTTAGATGGTTAGAGAACTGGTTCATTTATATCTAACATATCTTCTAGTGTTGTAATATAACGTCTCAAGCCCAAAAAGACATACTAGCCCAATAACTTTTAATACAACTTATAATCATGGTCAAAATTATCAAACGATTTTGAGCTTAAGAAGTGCTCATAAATCTACATTTATGTTCATATATGATGGGTCGTCGAATGTCGTGTTTCATTTCATTTCTTGCAATCATGATATTTAAACGGCTAAGTTTAGTCCCAATTGGACAAACACACTCTCTTATAGAAGAAGATCCTATAAACACAAGCATCAGTTCTAACACGAGATATGTTTAATCCATTTCTATGTTCTTTATTTTGGAAATATCAACATATTTGCTCAAAGTCGACTCATTTTCACCTAGAGATACCAAGCCCAAAACCCAGTTAAAAAAAGCTAAGAGCCCAAGGCTAACCAAACCTAAAAATCCGATTAGGTTAGGAGTTTCCGAAAAGCCTCAAAACAGGTTTAAAAGGCCCAAACCTTGTGTATCGTCATTTCTCTTTTTTTTACATAATCCTCGTCAACAAATGACCTAGGTTAGGTTAGTTTGTTCATGGTCGGAACTCGGAGTCCGAACAACTGTGTTCAACAATGGAAGTAAATTCAATCAATCAAGTTTTTCAAATCCGTAATTTAGTATTGGGATGATGGGATCACTTTGGTCCCATAATGACTTCTATATGTAAGTCAACTTTACAAACTAAACCTTCTAATAGTCTCACAAGATTTACAAATATATAAGGACTGTGGCCTATTAGATGTGGTGGAATATCACATCTGTCCAAGGTTCAAATCCGAACGTACGCAACAGTTATGACAACTGAGTTTATTCATAATTTGTCAAGATTAGTCAATGGACAAAGCCTCGAACAATCTTTAAAAAATTGGTGTATAAACAAAGACTTTCAATGGTAATCACGTAAATGTTTTCTTAGAAAATCATACTCCTAAACCGAAACTTATTTCAAGTCGTCGTGTTTAATGCCACAACAACTTTCTTTTTAACGAGCAGAGTCGCAATACAACTAGTATAATATAAAATAAAACAAAAAGTACGTTTTTCATTAAAATACTTCTTTTTGCAACATAGAATTTGTCTTTATCTTTTATCGCGGTTACAAAAAAATTAACAAATAGTAAAATGATTCGAACTTGCAACCTATAAAACCACATTTACTTCCAATTAACTTAGAGAACACAAATCAATTAAAGTGAGTGCGCCTTTAAGGCCTTAAAATATTTCCACTATCATCGAAGGAGGTGCATATACACCCCCTTCAGTATTCTTAAAGTCTTGCCAAGGTAAGACGTTTGCAGACCTTACTCTATCTCGAGAGAGACCGTTTCCGAAAAGACTTTCGGGTTACGAAAATGACAAAAATCTCACACGTTTACTCCCGTCATCGGTTTACGAGTATGTCGAACTGCCGATCCTCCTACCTTTGTCTTCTTCCTCCCTTTCTTTCCTTCTATTTTCTCAAACCCTCACAAAGAATTTTCACGTGCAATTAATCTACCTACCTTTCGAGTTTCGAACTAAACGAACGGACGTCGTTCATATTTCAAAAATCGACTAGAAAACTCGTCTTTATTCAATTAACAAGCTACACTTACGACAAACATACTCAAAAGCCGCTTACAAACAACACTGATCTAATCACCGATGCTAAGGAGGTGGGACGATACCATCGACTATACAGAAAACTACGGTAACCGGAGACAGAGGCGGTGCTTGCCGCTCAGGAGCACCAACCACCGCCTTCGACCACCAATTACCGTTAGCACAACTCTACACTATCACTATCATCTACGGAAGACGTCAACCCTACGCATTGAGGGTTCACCGATCCAATTTGGCAAAACGCCCCTTGATCCTTGTCCTGCTCTCGGCTCGTACCTTCCTCGACTCATACCTAATATGCTTATCGTACCTATCATAAAAAGTAAAACGAACGAACAAACCAACTTAAAAACGCATTTAGACCCAGCAATAGAAGTTCCAACTTTTGTTGTCAAGAGAGTCAAATTTAGGACCCAAAAAGTTTTTAAAAAGAAACAAAAAAAATGGCTTTATAAGACGTCAAATATGTCTAAATATCCAAATATCCCAATAGACAGCTTTATAAGGCTGGATAATTGTACATCCTTTATAAAGGTGTTACAGTATAATGTTAGACGTAATTAGGCATTCTAACAAGTTCACTGAAACCTTTTTGGAATAAAAATATCGTACTAGTTTTTTAATGAACATTTTTATAAGACGTTTTTTTCCAAAACTGTTATATAAAAGAGTAAATTAGATTTTCGTCCTTGGTTTGTAAATAATTTTGACTTTTCATCCTGTGGTTTAGAAATTGCAACTTTCATCCCTATGGCTTGCAATTTATTGCTATTTTCGTCACTGGACTAAATCTGTTTATAAGTACAAAGGACCAAAATAGTAAACTGTAACGCCGAAAGAACAACAAATTGTTAATCATAAGAAAGAAAACAGCAATAAACTACAAACCATAGGGACTAAAACCGTGATTTCTCAAACCACAAGGACGAATCACAAATTTTAGCAAACCCGGGACATAAAATATTTATAACGGGTTTAATAAGACTTCCCTAAAACTTGTTAAGACGCCTTATTTAAAAGCATCCTCAAAAACTTGTTACGACATCCAAAAACATCCTATTAACTTATTGTAACACATTCACATAGACTAGACAATTGTTCAGCCCACGAACTTAAGCCTTATAAAAAACCAATTTTGTTATAATGTAAAATACGAAGAAAAACAAAAGTGCGCAATTAAATAATTAGAAAAGATCACGAGATTGAATAAGAACTACCTTCGAGATTTCTTCTTCTCTTTGTAGCGGAGAGAGCGGTCTCCCTCTCCTGGCTGTTAATTTCACGTACAACGGGAAACACGGTACGTTTTCCGCTATAGCAGTATGATCAAGCAACAGGCTTTCTTGATTAGCGTTTGAGTGGCTCGAACCAGGAACGGTATATAATTTTTCATCGGGAACTACGCAGTTCATCTCGTTGTTATGTCCTACAAATTGGTCGGAGGAGAATTCTTGGCCCCCGGCATCACAACCATCATGACTCCATTGAAACGTATTTGCCTGTAAATACGAAAACACTGTAAGAATATGTGGAACCCCGTTAGATTACTTCCCAAAAGAGCGTTTTCCTCATATATCGAGAAGAAATGGTCAAGGTCAAAGTCAAAGTCGAAGTCAATATGGGAATCCAACAGGCGCCCTCCATTATCCTCTGTATGAATGAGTTGTCTATGTGGATTGATCTGTCTGTATAAAAAGGTTTTTGTTTTGGAGGGGTTTTTTCATAAACGAACGAATGCTTTTTTTAACTGGGATGAACAAACTTGGGAAAAACTTGGCTTTCTGCATAAAGCTCCCCCCAGAAGCTTAATAAATAAGCCACTTTCTATATCATTAAGCCACCACCAAACAGCCATGTATCTCCCATTCAGCTCATTAAGCTTCTGACAAACTCGCTCTTAGTTGAAAGAGAGAACTGAAGCTAGCCAATTGGAGAAATTGTTCCATGTGTTGATGAATAAATTAAATATAATTTTACAAAGAAATAGAGAACATATACAAAATCAAATTGATTAAAAAAATGGGCAAAAGACGAATATACCCCTGAAGGCTACATATGTAGTTAACAAACACTGTCACCATCAACATCAGGAAAATCGCTCTATTTTTAGGGTAGAGATCACATCTGCATACATCCGACCTACAAACCTACCTCTAGATAGGATATACGGGGCTCATTTGGTTCATAAGATATGCAAATAAAGAGACAAATTATACGTAATTCGACCAACTTATGAGATTATACCTCGTAAGAAGAATAAATCTTCGGCTCCAACTTATGTTCGAACCCTGAACTCCTACCTTCGATTTGAATGTTTTCCCTAATTACATTAGGCAGAAACTCGCTCACGGGTTTGACTGCATCTTGACCATCGTCCACATTCGGTTCGGATTTCGCCAATTCGCGAAGCTGCCGAAGAAGTTCGTCTTTGTATGTCCCAAGAGCAGCATTTCGGTTCTAATTCAACAAACAAAAGCCTAAGCAAAGTTAACAAACAAAGAGAGACAATGAAATTTGATCTCAATAACTAAAAAGAAAAAGACATAAAAATATGTGTAATTCGGTAAAATGCAACAAAGATTGGTTTAGTTCCTATTTAGCGTAACGATTTTTTTTTGGGTCATTTAATGTAACGAAGGTTCAAAGTTTCCTATTTTGTACCATTTTTAACCCGTAACATCTCCAACCAACCGAACCAGATATTTTCCGCTTTAACCACACCTAGACTCACTGTTCTAAAAAAACGTCTACTCACAATCCACCCTTATCATACGAGTCCAATTTCCGACTCAGATACCATGTGCAACATCCCCAGCCGACCAAACCAGATATTGTCCACTTTATCCGCACCTGGATTCATTTTAATTAAAAAAAAAACTTGTACTCACACTCCATCCCTCAAACTACCATTTGTAACATGGTAGTTTAAATAACATCCCTGCTAACCGTGCCAGCTATTGTCAGCTTTATCCGCTTAGGTTGTGTTTGGCAAACTAGCTAAAAGGCTAGACGGTAGTTGATAAGCTAGCTACTGACTAATAAGTTGGCTGGTAATTGATAAGCTAGCTTAGAGCATCTCCAACAGCATCTCTATAATTTTTTTTTTAGAAGAGGTATCCCAGACCACATTGGGCCCAGACTAATCCTCGGCAATTTTTGGGCCGAAGCCCGACTGCTAAAGCATGCAGCCCGGGGTCGAAGCCCCCGTACCTCCAGAATGCGTCCCCCAGGGCTCGAACTCGGGTTCACCACTATGTAGTGCCCAAGCCTTACCACTAGGCTAACACTCCTTTGGTAGCATCTCTATAATTTCTCTAAAATAGAAAATCAAAAATCAAAATCTCTATATAAAAGTACATTTCAATCCAAGAGTTTCTCTATTTTAGAGACTTTAACACTAGTTATATTATTAAAATATTGTACAATTTATTATCCCAATGCACTTTAATTTAAAAAAATATATATCAAACAATAATAGTTTAATGTGATCGGTGAAAATAAATAAAAAAATATTTTCTCTCACCTTCCATTAAGTTTTAGAGAATTCTCTAAACTTGGAGTTTTTTTCTAGTTTTCTCTATTTTAGAGAACAAGATAGGTAAGCTGTTGGAGCATCACAGAAAAACAAAAACTCAGTTTTCTCTATTTTAAAGAAGCTGTTGGAGATGCTCATAGGTTGTGTTTGGCAAACTAGCTTATAAGCTAGATGGTAGTTGATAAGGTAGCTGCAGACTAATAAGCTAGATGGTAGTTGACAAGGTAGCTCCTGACTAATAAGCTGGCTGGTAGCTGATATTGATAAGCTAGCTTATGAATAAATTACTTTTGACAAAAACTAGCTTATGAGTATGTAAAACGACCAAGGCTTTGTTTGGCAAGCACAAGCTAGCTTATAAGCTAGTCCATCCAAACATGTACCAGGAAGCTAGCTTATCAGCTAGCTTATAAGCTAGCTTTTTGAAACGCTACTTTGAGTAGCTTATGAGGAGCTTATTGTAGCTTTTTCCAATTATACCCTTATTAATATTAATTATTAAATTCAAATATACCCTTTTTGGTCATTTTACATACTCATAAGCTAGTTTTTGCCAAACATAATTTATTCAACAGCTAGCTTATCAGCTACTAGCAAGCTTATCAATCAACAGCTAGCTTATCAGCTACCCGCTAGCTTATCAGCTACCAGCTAGCTTATAAGCTACCAGCTAGCTTATAAGCTACGTTTGCCAAACATAGCCCAAAAAGGGTATCTTGGGATATAGTAATTAATTAATATTAGGAAGGGTATAATTGGAAAAAGGCTACTCAAAACGCTACTCCAACCAGCATTTCAATAAGCTAGCTTATGGTTTCATTTTCATCCAATCATGTACTAAACTAGCTTTTTTGTTATATACCTTAGGTAGAGGTGGAACACCCATGGCTTGATAGTTATGATCCGACCCGCTAGAAACAATCAAATCATCCAAACTCACAAACGACGGCGTTTCCCAAACCAAATAATCCTCAAACCCATCCGTACAACCCGACCCGTACGATCCGGATCCGGATCCGGATCCTCCAAATAAAACCCCCTTTTTGCTCGAATCCTCAAACCCTAGAATCGACATCAGATCGGAGGCCGTCGGGCATCCGGCGAACCCTTCCATCGGCCGGCGGTCGTGCGGCGGAGATCCCGAGCCTCCGCCGCCGCCGTGGGCCTCCCAGTCGCAGTTCTGGCAGCGGACGGCGGCGTCGGTGGAGCAGAAGATGGCGGCCGGCGAGGAATCGCAGGCGTCGCAGAGGAGGGTTCGAGTGTGTTTGGTGAAGAGGTGGTTGGTGGAGTGGACTTCGCGGTCGCAGGAGAGGCAGAGCTTGGCGGAATCGGCTCGGCAGTAGAGGATGGCGGTGGATTCGTTGCAGAAGTCGCAGGGCCGGCGGCGGTGGATTTTTCCGGCGGTGGTGGTGGTGGTGGTGGGGTGGTGGATTGGGGGAGAATTGGGATCAGAATCAGGCATGGTGTGTGTGTGTGTGTGTGTTTTTGAGGGTTTTGGTTGGAATTGGTGGAATTTGGGGGTTTTTTTCAGGATTTTTGGTTGGAATTGGTGAAATTGGAAGTGAAATTTGGGGTTTTTTTGAGGTTTTTGGTTGGAATTGGTGGAATTGGGGTTTTTTTCAGGGTTTTTGATGGAATTGGTGAAATAGGAAGTGGAATTTGGGGTTTTTTTCAGGATTTTTGGTTGGAATTGGTGAAATTGGAAGTGGAATTTGGGGTTTTTTGAGGATTTTTGGTTGGAATTGGTGAAATTGGAAGTGGAATTTTGGGGGTTTTTTAAGGATTTTGGTTGGAATTGGTGAAATTGGGGGTTTTTTCAGGGTTTTTGGTTGGAATTGGTGAAATTGGAAGTGAAATTTGGGTTTTTTTTCAGGGTTTTTGGATGGAATTGGTGAAATTGGAAGTGAAATTGGGGGTTTTTTCAGGATTTTTGGATGGAATTGGTGAAATTGGGGGGATTTGGGATGTGGATTAGATTGGGTTTAATTTGAGATTTTTTTGAGGGAAATTGAAGTGGGTGAGGTGGGAGGAGGAATTATCCTTGTTCTCCAAGCAATGAATATGAATGTGATAAGAGATTAAGAGGGATGTTGTCATTGATGATATCATCAGGAAAAAAGAGGGGATTTTGGCCATAATGCCCTTAGGGGAACCCCCATTTATTTTTTTTCCCTTCTCTCTCTCACTTTGCAGCATATACCCCCATTGCGCATCTATAGGTGCGTTATAAGGCACTTATAGCTAAAAGACAAAAAAAAAAGAGCCTTTGACGAGTAAAAGTCAACAAAAATGTGCGTTATGGCGCATCTTTAACGGCGGAGGCCAAAAGTGCGTTATAACGCACCCATAACGGTACGAAGATGCGCTATAGATGCACATCTATATACATGTGTGAAGGTGCGTTATAGATGCGCTATAGATGCACATCTATTTTTGTCTTTTAGCTGCAGGTGCGTTATAACGCACCTATAGATGCGCGATGGGGGTATATGCTGCAAAGAGAGAGAGAGAGAGAGAAGGGGCAAAATAATAAATGGGGGGGTGCCCCTAAGGGCATTATGGCCAAAATCCCGAGGGGGTAACTATTATATATACACCCCTTAAATGAACAACACTATTTAGAACAAATTTATCTCATGTTTACTATGTACCAAGATGGAATATATTGAAATTGGATAAGGTTAAAATGAGAAGTATGTCAATTTAAGAAAACGTGAGAAGTAATTTTAACCGTTCATTTTGCGGTTATGTTGGACGTGAACACGGAGGATTGACGCGATTCATGGGAGGGTAGAGATTATTAAAGGGGGACCGGTCAAAGCTGCATTTGTTGACCGAGATGAGTGGCTGAGATTGCTCCTCGCGTTTTTTTAAATTAATATGTTTCTCGTTTGAACCTCCATCTATTGAAACTAAGTAAAACTAGAGTGGAACAGGATTCCCTGTTAACTCTTTGGAACTAAGTATAGCATTCAAGATACGGATTGCTATTTTGTTCCACAATAATTGCCTTATGTATAGGAGTAAAAAAGCAAAAACAAAAACCATTGGGGTCAGTTAGTCATTTAATCAGTCATGTTCTGTTCAGTCATGTCATATGATGTCTTACCAAATGCTGAACGGTTGTTATGTCTTGTCTTGTTCTGTCCAATCTTATCGTGTTTTGTTTGCGTACCAAATGCACCCTAAAGGCTGTATTTGGCAAGCTAGCTAATATGTTAATGGGTAGTTGATAAACTAGTGTTGTTAATAAGTTAACTTGTGAATAAAGCTCAAGAAACGCTACTCCAACTAGCGTTTCAATATGCTAACTTATTGTTCATCCAAACATGTATTAACTTATAAGCTAGCTTATTTTTGCAGAACACATCCTTAGTATTTTAATTCTCGTGTATATATATACTAGTCCAATACCCGCGCGATGCGGCGGGTGTAAAAATTAGTGTAGATCAATAACATATAAATTAGCAACTCAAAAGGGTTGTAAGCAACTAAACAATATAGATCGCCCCTGACTCTCTCTCTCTCTCTCTCTCTCTCTCTATATATATATATATATATATAATATATATATATATATAAAGTCCGACTAATCCCCGATAATTTTGGGGCTAAACATGGACCCACTTAAATACTCGTATAATTAAGTGGGTATTATGCGCACGGGAATGTTCGAACTCGGTTAGGGCGCTATGAACCCCCCCGAGCGATAACCAATCCGTCACAACACTGTTGATTGTGTTTTACATTGTTATACATGGTGCATAAAGAACAGTAAAGTTGAATATTGAAATCTTGAAAAATAACCGTTTTCAAGACTTATTTTTCTTTAATATATAGTATAGATATACATATAGATTAAAACATAACTGAAAAACAAAAATGTAAAAATTAAAAATAAATTAATTTGCATGTATTCTTGATATTAAATAATACGATTAATTAAAAAATATTCAATATTAAACTTATTTTGAAGGTATTGTCGAGACGATTACAATGGTATTATTTGCTAAAAAGAAAAATGATTATATTTTATACATTTTACTTTAGTTCATATTCATTATTTGTGTTAGTATAATAAAATGTAAGTGAAAACTGAAAAAGTAATAGATTGAATGTAAATTAATTTAATTAATTATACGGATATTAAGCGTAAGTTATAAATTAAAAATGATAGAATGAATATTTAATAAGGGAACATCTTGAAAAATTAAATAGTCAATCTTGAAAATTGAAATAAAATTATTATCTTTATATAATAGAATATATAATATAATTGCATAAAAAATATTCAATATTGAGCTC
The DNA here is from genome assembly GCA_030169165.1 of Centaurea solstitialis. Classification (NCBI taxonomy): domain Eukaryota; kingdom Viridiplantae; phylum Streptophyta; class Magnoliopsida; order Asterales; family Asteraceae; genus Centaurea; species Centaurea solstitialis. The sequence continues at coordinate 2,456,248 of CM058045.1, forward strand.
ATTTCGAAGGTATTGACGAGACGATTATGATGGTATAATTTGTAAAAAAGAAACGCAATTTTAATATATTTTAGTTTATAATATATGATTATTTAGATTATATGATAAGGATTTAAAATAGAAAATGAAAAAGTGAAGGACTAAAATAAGATTTAATAACTAACTATAAGGATACAAAGTGTAAATGTGTAAAATTAGTTATGTTGAACAAAATAACCAACTTTTTAAGTTATTCTCTTTATATAATAGTATAGATATAGAGAGAGAGTTACCTTAATAACTCACTATTTTGTGCAAACCGTGTAAATTCATTTTCTTCCAATCAGAATGTAGAGATTTGGTGGGAAACAACCAATTATCCCATGTAGAGATTTGTAAAATATGGTAAGAGTCGCCTTATTTTACAAACTCATTAATTTGTGCAAACTTTGTAAACTCATCACAACCATTGTTTAGTTTAATCAAAGGCCATGATTAGATTCCTATATTCAAGGAAATTTGGTTATTTTCAAATTTAAAAAATGAATTGTTAACACATGGATAATTGGTTGTTTCCCACCAAATCTCTACATTTTGAGTTTGTAAAATAAGGTGACTATATATATATATATATATATATAAGAGAGAGAGAGAGAGAGAGAGTGGAAAGTTCAAATGTGAACCACTTTTTGGTTGTGAACGTGAGGACAGCCCAGAGCGCGACACGTGGCGGCTTTGAGTGTGGTCCCCCCTTTAACTCAATGCCCTCCCATGAATCGCGCCTAGTCATCCGCCGTGGACATGACGTGACTCCTAGTCATCCGCCACGTGTCGCGCTCTCGGTTGTCCTCACGTTCACAACCAAAAAGTGGTTCACATCCGCCGAGACCACCGCCATCGCCGTCGAGGCCACCAAGGCCGCCGCCACCATTGCCGCCGAGGCCACCGCCACCACCGCAGTCCCCACCGATGCCACCACCACCCCGCCGAGGCCACCGCCACCACCTCCTCTGCCACCGCGACCACCGCCGTCATCGTAGAGGTCACCACCCCCACCGCCGCCGAGGCGGTCGCCACCGCCATTGAAAAATGAAAGTGAATGGAAAGTGTACAACTAAATGAGTTTTCTAAGTTTCTAAAAATAAAAAATGAAAACTCTATCATTCCAAGTAAACCAGTTTTCTAAAATTTTCTATGAAAATGAAAACCCAACTCCATTTCCTGAAAACGTTTTTTATGAAAATGAAAACAGTTTTCCACAAGTAAACGCACCCTATATTTTTTTTTTCTTAATTTTAGAGAATCCGTTAAAAATGTTGTAAAATCAAAATTTACCTTTCACATTTTCAATGCACAATTTTCTACGGTTATATTATTATCCAAAAAGTGTGTTTTTGATATTAACATGTGTGAGAAGGAAATCACTAGATAAGTATTGTATTTTTGGAGAGTATATAGGTGCAATTACCATTCCCTTATGTAGCAAACCAAATCAATCAACGTGTTTATAAACCATATCAATTAAATCAATAGTAATTTAATTGATAGTAATTATAGTTGTTGTAATATAGTACCAACTTATTTAGTTATTGATTATTTTGTATTCGATGTAATGATGACTTTTAACTATATTGTTGAGCATATGAACGGTTGGAAGTTGTATTCATTATAACCAAAAACTCTTAAACATGGCATGTACCGTTTACAAAATTTAAAATCAAATTGTTATAAAACTACAGTTTTTTTTAACAACAAGTAAATATACACACGCTTTTTATATATCCGGGATTCAAGGGCATTCGATTAATCTTGTAGATCATGATACAACCCAACTAAGGGTACGATTATATGATAGACCTATGATCATAGATATCGCCACATACTCTCTACATGATTCGAACCCAGATAGATATCATCCACTGACCTATAGGATGTTAGACATGGTGGCCATGTTTTGATTATTATAAAATACAGTTGATTAATATATGATATATGACTTTACGTATCAATTATAATCGATTAAAATATGTTATTCTTTTTGTTATTTTTCTTTAAAGTAGTGTAAATGTCTAGATACGACTAAAGTGGAGAGAAGATTCAAGATTTTTGGTGGAGAAGGACGTGGAGAAATCTTGGACTTACAAAGTCTCGTGGGATATTTTATTTTTTCTTTTCAAGATCTTTCCATTTGCTACAAGTTTATGAAAGGGATGTTTCTCCTAAATATCGATAAATAAATCCTTTGATCATACTATAAATTTGTTCCTTTTGTCTTTTAAAATAATATCAATATCTTTTTTGAAACGGTATTCGGACCAAAGCCTGACTAATCTCCGGCATTTTTGGAGGCTAAACATGACTCCACTTAAATGTAGGCATTGCATAAGAAGACTCAAACTTGGTTAGGGCGCTATGAATCCCCCAAGGAATAATCAATCCGCCACAACACTGTTGACAATAATATCAATATCTTTTATCTACATAATTTTGAATTTACAAGATAGTCATCGTGATTTGTTAAAACATCCGTTTGGATATCTTTCTTCAACGACCATTAAAAAAAAATCAGTTTCATAAGGGGCGTTTTTCGTCCTTTTTATCAGTTTTTTTATCTTTTACTTAATCAAAGTTGATGTTATTCGCTTTGTCCCTGAGGTTTTTTATTATGTATAAGACCAAAAATCGATGGAACAACGAAATTGCTCTTGTTTAACGGCTATAAAGCATCATGTTAATGGGATGTTAGGTGAGACAACATACAAGTAGTAAATTCATTCGTTAACGAAATCTTATATTTTTCAGTATTGTCGCTTAGTGAGCAAGACGAATGATAACTCAACCTATTCATTAGGGCATTTTGTGAAGGAATGAACATTTCTCCTATTCCTATACATACCTTGGTAAGGTGGTCTCTCCCTAAGGCCATCCTTTATGGCTTCGGTGAGACGGCCGGTACCGTCCCGGTACCGGCAGCAACACCATACTGGATGAGGGGTATGGAACCGGCAGGTAGGGACATCGGTGCCACCATACCGATCTTCTTTCTCTCTCTTTATCCCCCTCTCTCTATCTCTCTCTTCTTTCCCTCTCTCTATCCCCCTCTCTCTATCTCTCTCTTCTCTCTCTCTCTCTCTCTCTCTCTCTTTATTTATTTTTTATTCAATTAATTAATGAGGGGTATGTGGGGTACCATATTGGATGAAATGTATGGAGTTGGTAGGGTAGTGGTAAAGTTGATGTGACAACTGATGTGACAACAGGTATGACAGGTACCACAGGTACCATAAAGGATGGCCTAATATTGCACAAGCTCTTCTTCTCTTATATGAATCTAACTAATCTATACTACTTCTAAGGCAAAAAGTACAAGGAAAACAAATATTATTTTGGACCTTTTACAAATTGCGTTTGTCACCTTGTAAATTTAAAACTACAGAAAGAAAAAGTATTATTTCCGGTAAAATACAAGGACCAAATTTGTAGTTTACTAAAATCCTTTTTAAAGCTCCTCAAATTTCAACATTGGCTTCGTATTTAAGGCCTACACCAAACCTAAATTCTAGTTACGATTTTCGTATATGAGATATACCGATATAAAAACCGGTATGGATACGTGCACACAAAAAATACATGTATGCAAAAAATACCGTAATTCCTTTTCCCCCTACCATTGTCACTAGGGACGCAAAAAAGAAGAAACTATTAAATGCCTTGATGACTTGTAATCTTGTATCCTATATATTTTTTTTGTGAATTCGATCATATGTTATTGTTATTAAAGAAGAATAGTTATGTTGCATTTTATTTCATGCCTGCCTTGTTTAGCTTTATGTTACATGCATCGTGACACATTCGGGAAAAAAAATCACATGTATTTTTTTATTTATGTAGCTGATTGAAACAACTTATATGGAATTTGAAATAATGTTTGTTAAAAATTATTAAATTTATACCATCAACCCCTAGTTACCTTAAAAACCAACCGTCTAAAAAAAATACAAGCAAACATATTGATGTTTTGTGCAAGTGTGTTGAACCTAGTCTTCGATGGGAATACCTTCAGTTGAAAACCTCTAAAATTTTGTGGGACGTCCTAAAAGGATGATTCAAGAATATTTGTGTATATTGGTTCATTTTTGGGAATGGGAATGAAAATGAAAATGGGAATGCAGGAGAATGGGAATAGGAATGAGGATTGCGTTGATGCTGTTTGGTTAACCCAATATAATCAATGAAAAATTGCTTCATGCTAAAAAAAATATGTTTTGCCAACTTGAAAATCCAAAAAATGTTTCATTTAATATTCATAGATGGAACAATGCATGGAAAAAAGAACCAAGTAGAAATATAAATTTCATTCCCCCCAATTTGGTCAGGAATGAAAATTAATGGATCTGCAGGAATGATTCCATTATATAATATCAAACCAAACAGCAGTTTTCAATATCATTCCCATTCCTGACCCCTCAATACCCCCAACCAAACGCCCCCTAAAAGTACAATGGAATGAAACCTACATACATAATTCTTTTAGTTCTTATAATGTTCGTGTTTACTTAATTTGTAACCAATAAAAATGAAAGCTCCAATCCTTTTTTGCAACCCATATTATTATTTTTTACATGCTTTAAAAACCTACAAATCAATCTCAGTTTTAAAAAATTAAAATTATTTAAATATTATCTCATTTAACAAATTATACAGAAAAAAACGGTATTTTACTATTTTTAATTTGGTATACAGATTGATATGTATTTTTCTTTCTGAAATTCAACTTAATTGATTATAATTTCTTCAACCACAAGTATACTTACGTACAAATGTAGAGTAATGTTCATACGAGAAGCATATCAATTTAAGAGAATGTGAGTAACAATCTCAGTCACTTATCTTCGATTAGAGTGGACGTAATCACGTAGGATTCACGCGATTCATGAAGGGTAGAGATTATTAGGGGGGGGGGGGGGGACGGGTCAAAATCCGTCTTTATTGACCGGATAAGTGGCTGAGATTGCTTCTCACGTTCTCTTAAAAAGTTATGTTTCTCATTTGAACATTTCTCTACAAATGTATCCATGATATATATATATATATATACATACATAGGGGTGGGTTCAAATGTGAACCACTTTTTGGTTGTGAACGTGAGGACAGCCGAGAGCGCAACATGTGGCGGATGACTAGGCGCCACGTCAGGTCCACGGCGGGTGACTAGGCGCGATTCATGGGAGCGCATTGAATTAAAGAAGGGGACCACACTCAAAGTCGCCACGTGTCGCGCTCTCGGTTGTTCTCACGTTCACAACCAAAAAGTGGTTCACATTTGAACTTTCCTCTACATATATATATATATATATAACAATTACAACTTATTTGTTAAATGATTTTGAATTATATAAAGCTAAGTTAGAATTAATTAATAAACTTTGTTTAAGGCTATGTTTGGCAAGCGTAGCTTCTAAGCTAGCTGGTAGCTGATAAGCTAGCGGATAGCTGATAAGCTAGCTGTTGATTGATAAGCTTGCTAGTAGCTGATAAACTAGCTGTTGAACAAATTATGTTTGGCAAAAACTAGCTTATGAGTATGTAAAATGACCAAAAAGGGTATATTTGAATTTAATAATTAATATTAACTAGTTATTAAGAGCCCGGGCTTCGCGCCGGGTTATAAACTGTGATAGATTTGATAATAAGTAGAAACATGGATTTATATGAAACATAAAGTTTATACATATGTTGTTATACGAAAGGTTTAACAAAATAAATAAAAATAATTTAAAAATAAAAAAATAAATAAAATTAATTCTAAGAGATTTTAATAATACTAACCATTGTCAGAAAGCCAAAAGACTGTTCATCAACGGTAGCTACCGACATTTTAACATATTTCAGTCAACATACGATATATGACTAAAACGTAAAATGAAATATAAAAAACTAAAGATATAAAGTGAATAAATAATATAAGTTTAGGAGGCTAAAATGTAATTTCTGCAAATGCCGGTAGCTGTTATTCATGAACAATGTCTTGGCTTCATATAATCGTATTATATATAGTATATAATTTTTTTATTATATATAGTATATAATAAAATAATTACATCAAAAAATATTTAATATTAGGCTCATTTCGAACGCATCGATGATATAATTATAATGACGTAATTTGTTAAAATTAAAACGTATTTTTTAACATATTCTAGCCAATATACGATATATTACTAAAATGTAAAATAAAATATTGAAAACTAAAACGTATAAAGTGATGACATATTATAAGTTTAGGAGGCAAAAACGTAATTTCTGCAAATGTCAGTGTTTTGGCTTCATATAATTGTACTATATATAAATAGTATATAATAAAAATAATTATATCAAAAACTATTCAATATTAGGCTCATTTGGAACGTATCGACGATACGATTATAATGGCGTAATTTGTTAAAACTAAAACATATTTTTTTAACATATTTCAGCCAATATACAATATATGACTAAAACGTAAAATGAAATATTGAAAACTAAAAAGTATAAAATAAATAAATATTATAACTATAGGGGCTAAAATGTAAATATGGAAATGTGGTGAGGTACTGTTCATTATTCCTGGTATTTGTTATATATATATATATATAATAAGGGTATAATTGGAAAAAGCTACAATAAGCTCCTCATAAGCTACTCAAAGTAGCGTTTCAAAAAGCTAGCTTATAAGCTAGCTTCTTGGTACATGTTTGGATGGACTAGCTTATAAGCTAGCTTATGCTTGCCAAATAAAGCCTAAGTATACAATAACTCTCAAATTTCAATTAAGGCATTGTTTTGTAAACATTAATCTATATATATATTAAAAGAAGGTTTTTGCTGATGTCATCAAAATGAAATTGATGTCATCAAAATGAAATTGAGTGATTTCATTGGTCAATTAAACAAATTCTATCAAATGATGATGTCATAATCTATTTCCTTTTTTTTTTTCCAAAATTTACATACCTAAAATTTCTCATTAATTTATTAGTTTCCCTTTTATAATTTACATTTTATATCCTTATAATTATTTGATTAAATTACTTATTACCTCTTAGTTTTCAATTTTCACTTTACATTCTTATCATATTAAGGTAAATAATGTATATGAATTAAAACCATTTAGGGTGTGTTTAGTTGTGGAAAAATTTTCTGTTTTCTAGAAAATTTTTCCATGAAAACTGAAAATTTAGAAAACTTGTTTAGTTGATTCAATTTAGAAAAAATTTTCCAAGAAAACAAAATTTTCATTTTCCAAATTTACACTTGAATTAGAAAACTACTTTTTATAGTTTTCCAATTCTCATTTTCATTTTCCATTTTCATTTTCAATTGTCGTCCCCTTCTCGGCTCCGGCCACCGCCACCGTCGCGCCTGCCGCCGCCGGCGGCCACGGCCACTACCGCTGCCGCCACCAGCCGCCACCGCCACCAGCCGCCACCGCCACCGCCACCAGCACCGCCGCTCGCCGCCACCGCCGTCACGCTACCGTCATCCCGTTCTCGTCGCCGCGACCACCGTCGCCGCCATCGCCGCCTCAACCACCGCCGCGACCACCATCTCACCACCGCCCCACCGTCGCCACCACCATCTCCGCCGTCGCCGTCGCCGCCACCTAATAGTTTATTTTATTTAAAACGCTATTGTTGATGTTCTTGAAATTTAAAGATTTCATCATTTTAATCTTACTAATTCTATAGATCATTTATAAATAATAATTTTTTTTAAAACCCTAGAAATCAAAAACACTATAATTTATTTAAGAATCCCTCCCGTTTTAGAATCATTCACGAAATCCAAATTTTTCAACAAAAGAATTTCATATATTTTAACAACTATTAGATGACTAAAATATTTAATAATAAAGTAAGAGTAATTTTTTTTTCATTTAAATCGTTGGTTAATTCGAATTATTTTAATAAATAATAATTCTCTACTTACTCAATTTCAAAGAAAGCTTTGAATAAAAAAATGAAAGAAAAATAATTTAAATGTTATATATATATAATTTCCAAAATGGTTATAATTAAACTAAATCATTAATGTTTCTTTTATCAATTAACTAAGTCATATTTATATTGTTAATTGGATATTACGTTTGGTTTGTGGTGAATTATTTGTGAACTTAATAATGCAAATGTTAATTCTTATTAGAAGCTAAAACAATATGTTTAAATCGTCCGTGTATTACACGGGCCATTAACTAGTTAGTTTATAAATTAGCCTTTTGATAAAACTACTTGAGGTAGTTTTTTGAAATTTTTTGTAGTTTTTCAATTATATCCTTATTAATATTAACTATTATATCCCAATATATTATTTTTAATCATTTTATATACCTATAAGCTAATTTTATCAAACATAGTATTTTCATAAGTTAGTTTAATTATCAGCTATTAACTAGTTTACCGAACGTAACCTAAAACTAACACGACAAAATTATCAATAAAAACAGTGATTACTAGAAGACTCTTCGGATCAAATAATGCAAAATATATTTACATATATACTTTAATAAACAATGAAAAATGAAAAAAACAAAATAAAAAACCAGTAACCGACAATATTGACAAAATTTTAAAAGTGAACAACCAAAAAGTTCACCTTTTCAGTTCTCTTTTTTGACCTTTTGAGGGTTGAAGTTAAGTGACCCACATGTTTTTAATGTATCACTTTATTATATTTTCATGCAATTTTAAATATGTAACATGTTAATAAAAAATATTTATTTGATATATAAAGTAAGTGTTTTTAAAGTAATTTTCTTTTTCAAAAACATTTAATGACATACCTTCATAAATCTTTTACAAAATAATATTCCTTTTGTCTAAAAAAATATCCATTTTGTAGTTGAAAATATTATATTATATTGCATTATTTTGAAAAATACAATTTATTATTTTTAGGGTAAAACACCTAAAACAATCTTACTTTCATTGTATTGTTATTAAAATACATATTTTTAAAATTCATGTGTAACAAGTTTGTTATTTTTTAGTAAACCAACAAACTTTTATGTTTTAAAAGAAATACATATTTTCTATTAATAAATTGTCCAAAAATACTTCAATCAAACAAAATTTCAATTATTTGATTATGCATACCAACAAAAAATCGTATATTACACATCAATTATTATGAAATTTAATATAACTGATTCGGGTAACTTTGTTTCAAGGTAATCGGATGTTAAACGTTTAAAAGGTTTGATCCCCCTTACGGAACCAAATACCTATTTGTATAACCACATTACTTTTTATATCTACTAAAGAATGCATTAAACTAGGAAAACAAATCCAACAAGATAGATACACAAATCTAAAAATAAAAATAAAAAATAGAGGACAACCAACCATACAAGTGGTTCTATTATTGGGTTGGCCATTGAATCTACAAGAAAAAAGTGTTTATCATTCAAGTAGTATAGCAATATAGATAGATACTTATATATTTGTATGAAAGTCTAATTAGAATGGGTATCTTTCATAAATCTTAATGGTTCCCAAGTCATGACAAATATGGCATCTACATCATATATCAACACTTAAGTCGTTATAAGTACAACGTACCAAACTTTGAATGAGTTGATTTAAATATCCACAGATAGATAGGGATGAAAAAGATTCGATCTTTAGATATACTCAAGCTTGAGTCGACATACAAAATATAACTGGTTTAACTTACTAAGCCACGCTTCACGACACTAGTGTTTAACTTGACTTGACTTGGTTCGAATACTTGATTGATATTTTCAAGTTGAACACAACATTAAAGCATGCATTTTTTTCAAGCCAACAAATGTTCATAATTTCACAAATCTATAAATTTATAAAATGTATCAAGCTCCAGCCAATTAATAAGTTAACCAATCATGAGTTTGAACATAAACAAACACCAATCTCGATATTTCAAAAATATTCAACCTCAAGCTCAAGCTCGAGTCTAGTACTATTTTCTTGAGCTAAGCTTAAATAACCTATTACTCAACTCAACCATTTCGTTTGATACCTTTTACGTGCAGAAAACTCGTAATAGTTCATACATTGAAATTCATCCACGACCATTCCTTTTTCTAGTTCCATGGCCGCCGTTTCTTCGCTTGGCTTCCATGTTCTTGTATATCATGACAATATGAATTTTGACTACCGATTGTTTTGTGAAAGTTGCATACATATTTAAAAAATAGCATACACAAAATAGTCAGAATATATTTTAGTTGATTTTTGTCATTTACAATCATTATATTATATAAATCAACATTAAAACAGTATTTAGGGCGATAGGTCATTTTAGCAGCTTTGTCCAGCTCTAAACATATCAAATGTAAGACAGATAACTAGTCTAGCATTGTCTAGCACGGTTTTGTCATATCCATCCCATAAAGCCTGCGTACCAAACACTGATATAAGAAACAAATATTTGTAGATGTGGGGCACAAAGTGTAATTAAGATATAATGAAAGGGGCCTTTTTATCCAACTTTCAAACCGTAATTTCCGCCCAACTTTGAAGAACAAACTGAAAAGGGGAAAAAAAAAACCCCTAAAATGGAAGTAAGAACCCTAATCAGTCTTCGATCGATGCTCGAAATCACGATGATACATTAATTAAATCGAGGAGGATCATTAATCGTTCATTAAGGTAATATCTACATGATGAATTTCATTTTTTGATGTATATATATATACATATGTATGTATGTATGTATATGTGTGTGTGTGTGTGTAAATGAATGTAATTCGAGTTCAGACGTTCAATCGGGAGTCGTTTACTTCGATTCGTGTTCTAAAATTGGTGAGAATTGCTTTGTAAATTGTTAGAAATCGAAATATGCAAAGAATTTGAGCTATATATTCAAACTATATGACTATATATATATATATATATATTTGTAAATCGAAGCTTTTTTAGTTTTTATGAAGAAGAAAACAATCTTATTTACTAGATATTTGTAGTTATGGCTATGATTTTTCAATTGTGATATACAGTTGTGGATTGCTTAATATTGGTTAGTGGAATTGTGGACCAAAGTAGCTGAATTGATTCAATGCGTTAGGTCGATAAGCTAGCTGGTAGCTGATAAGCTAGCTTATGAACAAATTATGTTCGGCAAAAACTAGCTTATGGATATGTAAAATGACCAAAAGAAGTATCTTTGAATTTAATAATCAATATTAATAAGGGTATAATTGGAAAAAGCTACAATAAGCTTCTCATAAGCTACTCAAAGTAGTGTTTCAAAAAGCTAGCTTATAAGCTACTTTTTGTCCATCCAAACATGTACACACAAAATAAGCTAGCTTATAAGCTACTTTGTGATTACCAAACAATGCCTAAGTGGCTGTTTGGTTTAACTGTATGGATAAAGTTGTCTGTATATGTTTTTTGTTTATTGTGCTGACTAAAATGTGTGAATCATAAAAGTGACTATATTAAACTTCTCTTTATAAATTGTTTTATTGAATCATCAAGACTTCTGTTACATTACCTTCTAAGAGATACGTTGAGTAAAATCGAGCATGTGATTGCAGACCGTTGATTTTGAGGAATATTCTGATGGAGATTTTAGAACAGATTAGGCATTGGTAACTAAGATCTTTTTTTTTTTTTTTTTTTTTTTTTTGGGGTGGGGGGGGGGGGGGGGGGTATTGTTTTTCAAGATTTATGTTACTTTGACCGCATAAAACGAAAATTTTCTAGACATGGACTAGGGAACAATGCGAGTATCGTAACAATCAGTTAGAGATTTTGGTGTCGTTTGTTTTTTAAGAGGTCTTAAGTCTGAAGTCTAAATTCACATCTAAAAACTAAGAGGTGGATAGTGTACCTCTTAAAATTTCAGAGGACGGTAGGATGTTTCAGGCATTTTCTTAAAAATAAAACAAACCGTCTTAAGTTTGCAAACCTCTTAGTTTTTAACTCTTAAGAGGTTTTAAGAGGTGACTTATAAAAAATAAACCGCCCCTTAAAGAGTTTACTAGGTCAAGAACGTCGTTAGAATGAGGCTATGCTTGTTATGTTTAGACAAATGCTAAGTGTGTGAAGCCAACTAGTTGATTCCGTTGGTTGTTATTAGAAATCATGATTTTTACTAGTAAGTTAAAGTCCCTTGGTTGTTTATTCTAATCATGCAGGAAGTCATTAGATGTTACAAGCAACATGACGGAAAGGACGAGAATCCCCTGGGTGAGTTTCAAGTTACTTTGTGAAAATTATGTACCACGTCAAGAACAATGATTTATATTTAGTCTAATTGCATTTATGTGATTCTTTTCATATTTACACATAAGGTCCCTGTATTTTGACAATTTACACTATAGGTCCCTGGTAAGTTGTTGGTTAACAGTATCTCTTTAATTACTATGTAGGGAGATTTTATCTATCCCTCATTGACGCTCAGGTGTCGGATGTCTTTAGCATCAGACATCCGTAACGCGTTAAGTGACGATAGACGCGCGTTGTTTAGGACGACTCCATTCGGAGATTGGTTGGACGTCACGATGCATGTGGAGACCCCATGCTCATCCATATGTTCATGCAGAGGCAGATCGAGGTCCCAAATGCGGAAGTGGAGGAATTATTTTTTGACATAGGTGGGCACATCCGCCGCTTTGGGCGAGAGGAGTTCATGCTTGTGACGGGACTTCGTTTCGGACCGCAACCCACGATAGGTGCCGTGCATGGCGACGCCTTCATTCGTAGGGTGTTTCCAGGTTCTGTTATAGGTGCACCGAGGGGTCAGCCCTTGCGTTTGAAGATTTCAGACGTTCGTGCTCGGTTTCATGACATGAGTGGCTTATCTGATGAAGATGCCGTTCGTGTATGTTCCGTTTTGATGGTGGAGATGGCGTTCCTAGGCCATCAACCTCATCATTATGTTAGTGACGTAGTGGTTAGGGCCGTCGAGGATCTCGACACGTGGAACGGGTATCCGTGGGGATCCCTCATCTGGAGTGCCACTTGTAAACAAATGGATGGTGCCTTTATGAGACGCGTGGAGCCATCATTAAAAATGACGATGTCCGGTTTCTTATACGCGTTTAAGGTTAGATGAGTACTATAAAATATAGAGTAAATTACATATTTGGTCATTTCCATTTTATTGCACTTTGGTCCCTATTTTGAAATAATTATGGAAAAGGTCCCTGTGGTTTACGTTATATTGCACTGTTGGTCCCTAAGGTTTACACCTAAGGTTTACACTATATTGCGCTGTTGGTCCATGTGATTTACACTATATTACACTGTTGGTCCCTGTGGTTTGCACTATTGGTCCCTAACCCTATTGGCAAAATAGGGACCAACAGTGCAATATAGTGTAAACCACAGGGATCAACAGTGTAATGTAGTGTACCACAGGGACCTTTCCCGTAATTATATAAAATAGGGACCAATAGTGCAATAAAGAGTAAACCACCGGGACCAAATATGTAATTTACTCTAAAATATATTTTAACTGATTTAAAATTTGTTTTCCTCTTTATAAGTCTAAAAACTTGTTTGTGTAATTGCAGATTTGGATTTTGGAGATGTTTCCCATCTCTACTACGTACTTTACTAAGACAAACAGGTATCCCCGGGGAATTCGTTGGGAAAGGAGTCTGGTCTTGTCAAAGGCTCATTGTTTGGAGTTCTTCAGCTTTCCAAATGTAGGTTTTTTTTTTCTCTTTTTTAACCGTCTTTCCGATTTTGAATTTTAAAAAATAATTTAGTAGGTCAACCTTTCGTGATCTGTTTTTGACATATTAGGATGGGAGGCACCCACGTGAGCGCCTTGTAGCGGAGCCTTTTGAGAAGGAGCGGGCTTGGTATAGAGACAGTCATGCTTGGTTCCAAAGCCCGGAGAGCAGGCGACCGCCGAAGAAAGTTAGATGCCTTCCGGTGGCACGGAACCCTTCCTCACCTGAGTCCGGCTCTTCCACGGATTCCTCGTTCGACGATGACGATGGTGTGGGACCACCTCAGCACTCTCCTGAGCCCTGCCATGACCACCCAGGGTTTGGCCATGGTCGTGATAATCTTAAAACGACGAATGGCAATTTGCGGGCGACACCGGAACCATCCTATCATGTGTCCCATGTGATGAGCTACGACATGACTAGTCCGTCATACATCACACAACCTACCAGCACACAGTTTGTAAGTATGATTTGTAATTTTTTGATAAAAAAATTATGTTGTTTTAAGGCTGTGTTTGGCAGAAATAAGCTAGCTGATAAGCTGGTCCTTCCAAACATGTACCGTAAGCTAGCTTATTGAAATGCTACTTTGAGTAGTCAAAGTAGCGTTTTGGGAGCTTTTTGTAGCCTTTTCCAATTATACCCTTATTAATACTAACTATTAAATTCAAAGATGCCCCTTTTGGTCATTTTACATACTCATAAGTTTTTGTCAAACATAATTTGTTCATAAGCTAGCTTATCAGCTACTAGCTAGCTTATCAATCAACAGCTAGCTTATCAGCTAGTTTGCCAAACATAGCCTAATCCTTTTATAAATTTGGTCCCCGTGGTTTACCCTTTATTGCACTGTTGGTCCCTCTTTTGAAATAATTATGGATTTGGTCCCTGTGGTTTACATTTTCTTGCATTGTTGGTCCCTGTCCCTAACTTCCAGTCTGTTAAGCATAGGGACCACAGTGCAATAGTGTGTAAACCACAGGGACCAACAATGCAATATAATGTAAACCACAGGGACCAACAGTGCAAGAAAGTGTAAACCACAGGGACCAAATCCATAATTATTTCGAAAGAGGGACCAATAGTGCTATAAAGAGTAAACCATAGGGACCAAATGTGTAATTTACCCTATAAAATTTTATCTTGTTTTGAGGCGGGGTCTAAGTAGACATGATTATAAATGATGTGTATTTTCTAACCGATGTATTTTATCAGGTTCATTACTCCGAGCAAAATTTGATCATCCGGGCTAGGATATCCGTTGCCAAAGATATCTTTGTCAAGCTAAGAGAGTCCGATAGGAGGTTGGCTTTGTTTAGGGACACATGTTTCGGTCCATGGTTGGATATCCGGTCAACAGATGGAGACCCAATGCTGATCCATCTGATCTTGCAGACACAATTCTTCCCCGAGGGCTCCCTGGCCGATGACATGTGGTTTCGCATCGGAGGGCACGAGCTTCGACTTGGTCCGGAGGAGTTTTGTCTGATTACTGGGTTTCGATTCGGCCCGATGGATGCGTGCTCACAAGAGATATCCGGTAACCCTTTCAGGGATAGGGTGTTCCCTAAGATACCGGCCCGTCGACATGTGAGGGGATTCGACCTTCGGTCGGTTTTCAATAGTAAGAAGTTTGACCGAATCCCTGACCTTGATGCGGTCCGTATTTGTTTGTTATTGTTGTTGGAGGTCGGATTCAGTGGCCACCAACTTCCCGAGGTGGTCTCCGACTTTCTTCTACGTCTAGTGGAAGATTTGGATGCATGGAATAGGTACCCTTGGGGTTCATACTTATGGGCGTTGACCCACCCGCAGTTGAAGAACGCGTTGCCGAGAGACCGACACCATAGTATCGCTCAGTACACGCTTACGGGTTTCGTTTTTGCCTTCAAGGTTCGTGTAACACCCCCCTCCCGAGACGGAAAGGGGAGGTCACTATCAAACTTATACCAACCTTTAACTGAAAACAACAGAGCACTATAACCCATAATTACAAATAATAACCATCAATGATAACTGTTATCACCAACGATACAAATTTTGATCTTCTAATACATTATTTACATCGATAATAAAACTACAAAAGTCTAATTTTGAACCTCTTACGGATGGCAACTCTTCAAATCACATACTCCTTAGCTTCTCTTCAAAAACCTGCCGCGAAGAAAGAAATGCGGCTGAGCCAAACGCTCAGTGGGCGGATACAAACAAATAACAAACGTAAATTCTAAGGTCCCGTGGGAACAATCACGAGTAAAAGACACATCTTATCTGAAGTAAACGTAACTTATCGAGACACCACAAAAGGAAACGAAACAGAACTAAGAGAATTTGAACCAATAACTCAAAAATAGATGTTAAATCAAAATTCGAAACGAAATAATAATATCCAAAATTATTATATCAAAATCAGTGAGTCTTGTCAAAGACGTAAGCTATCACATAAAACGTAGCATTAATTAACTACTAAACAAATCTGAAGATCTTAAAGCAAACTTATATCATATGGTTACACATCAAATATCATATATCAAAATATCACATCATATCACAAATATCGAGCTCGAACGCATACACTTGCATATCAACCGACGTGACAAGTGCCAGACATCTGGCCACAAAGGCCCGTACGTTGGTCATACACATCCAACTGTACTAGTTGTGAGATGGCGGTGTTGGGCACACACCGACACTCACCTTACATATTCTAGGGTCGACCCATACGCCTCCTTACCGGTCACACAAATAGCTCCCACATGAGCACAAATACAAAAAGGAGACGCCGTGGACTGATCACACCGCCACGGGTGGTGTCACGCCATCGGTGCCACAATGACGTGCCTATGGTACCTCCATAGGTAGTTAGCAAAACACAAAAATCTCAAAAGTATATCACAACTCATGTGATCACATCAATGAATAACTATCCATACAAATTATAAAACGAATAACACATATGAACCAAATCCCTTAAATGTTCATAAATTCGTAGTCACTTAATCAAACGGATTACAAATCGAAAAGAGTTTAAAATGATCAAATATCATAAACTATTAATATAAATTCAGATACAAACAAACACAATATTTACAAGGAAAACGCATAACGAATCAAATCCAAACGAAAACCATGAACACGACTTTTAGAAATCGAGACGTCAATTTTCAGCATTTAACACTTTCAGAAATCGAACGTTTTAACATATTTCCAGTTGGTTTTAGAAAAACATATCTAAACGGAAGTTTTAGATCAACGTCTTAGGATTCCAACGAATCAAGAACGGACTGAATCGGGCTTAAAACGAATCTTGTACGAATTTTTGAAAACGGTTGCGCTGATTCGTCTAAAACAGGAGCTGTTTCGGAGAACTCAGATTTTGGACACTTTAGCATTAAAATCACAGGTTGTTAGTGTGACAGTAAATCATAGTAGACGTCTGGGGGTTTTTAAAAACGTATCGTATGTGTAAATCCGATAAACGAGCGACTAGTTATGATCTTTACAAGTAGGACAAAATTTTCAGAAAAATATTTTGGCAGCTTATCATTATAAAAAGATGTTTCTAAAAGTGAAATCAAAAGAAAACGTATCCGAGAATATAATCGACCAAACGAGCAACTAAATGAATAAAAACACATAATAATTTTGATGGAACAAAGCACATTAAGCACGAATCGAGTGGATCGAATGACACGAAAGAACGCTAAAGAAGTCCATATACATATGTAACAAGTCACATAGACGCAAGCATGAACAATGAAATATACATAACGGAGGAACAAGGAATCCGTACCTTTTTCTATCCTCCAAAATCGCTAATGAAAACCGAACCGACTTCCTTCAAAGATCCTTAAAATCCACGATCAAAATCCCAATCTTGAACTCAACTTCAAACCTTAAATATTAATGTTTGACCGACTAAGAATTCACATTGACAATCTTTTTAGATACATCTGCTAAACCCTAGGAAAATTTCAACCTTAACTATTTTTCTCTCTATCTCTTGATCGATGTAAGTTAGTGGGGGTTAGGCAACAAAAGAATTAAAAACCCTTATGGTAAGCTAATGACGGCGGCACACATGAGGTTAATCAAAGTATTTCCAACTTTTCTTTATTGGCAAAAGCGATCCTTCTACTTTCACTATTTAACTACTCTCAATTAGGGATGAGCATTTGGCACCGAAATCCCGAACCGAACCGGGACCGTACCGGGACCGAGACCGGACCGGAACCGGTATATGTTATACGGTGCGGTAAACGGTTCTAGAATTTGGCCCTAATCGGTTTCGGTCCAAATCGGTTTCGGTCCGGGAAAAAACCGAAAATAGCCGGTTCCGAACCGGTTTGGGAAGACTTATAGCCACTTTCAAATTTTTGGCAACCTTTTTTTTCCAAACATTTATTTTTTCAACCAAGATTCTCATAAATCATTCAATTAAATCAAAATATCAAATCAATCTAATTTTGTTGAACTTTTGATTTTGTTAAACTTTTGAGTTTGATCTAGTTTGTTAAAATTTTAGTTTTGATAAACTTTTTATCTACTTTCTTGAAGTCTTATTTTTGTTAAACTTTTTAATCTACTTTGTTGAAGTTTTAGTTTAACACTTTTAGATCAACTTTGTTAAATTTTAGTTATATTATATAATTGAAATTTGCAATTTTCGAAACTCGTCCCAAAAATCGGTCCTACCGGTACTAGAACCGAATTTCCCGGAACCGCACCGGAAACCGAACCGGTACCGAGCCGGGATATACGGTTCGGTATTCGGTCCTATAAAAAATACTATTTCGGTTTCGGTCCAAACCGGTTCCGGTCCGGTTCGGTCCGGGATTGGAACCGAGCTCATCCCTACTCTCAATCTCCCATTGATATACTAAAAATAAAATATCTATCCTAAAAGTACTCCACAAGAGGCGCTCGTTTTAGGCATGGAATTTAAGAGTATATCCCAAAATTTTGAACTTTATTCTATTGGCAAAAGTAGCCCCTCTAGTTTTATAAGATTCTAACTTAACTAATTTATTTGTTTAATAACTCCAAAAATACGGGATATTACAGTTCGAATGGTTTGTTTAATTGTTTTTTACATGTTAATTTCAAGGGTAAATTACATATTTGGTCCCTGTGGTTTACGCTTCATTGCATTGTTGCACTGTTGGTCCCTATTTTGCCGATAGGGTTAGGGACCAATAGTGCAATATAGTGTAAACTACAGGGACCAACACTGCATTATAGTGTAAACCACGGGGATCAACAGTGCAATATAATGTAAACCACAAAGACCTTTTTCATAATTATTTCAAAATAGGGACCAACAATAAAATAAAATGTAAAGCACAGGGACCAAATATGTAGTTTACCGTTTTAATCATGAATTCATGATTGCGTTGGCCGATTATGTTCAAATTGCAACTTTATAGATATGGATCTTCGAGACGTTTCCCGTTATCAGGAGGTATGCCTTACGGAGTGGTGTGATCCCGAGAGCCATTGCGTGGCAATGCACCCAAACTATCACGTGGGATATGTGTCTTTCCCTCCTCGATGTCGATGATGTACGTTTTGACGTTTTCAGTTTCCGTTATTTAATTATGTTATTCATATTAACTAGTTGGGTTCATAATTATTTCTCGAGTAAATCATGATTTTCGTCCCTGTGGTTTGTGAAAAATTGTGATTTCCATCCGTATGGTTTAGATGCAGTTTTTGTCCTTATGGTTTGTAGTTTATTGCTATTTTCACCCTTATAATTTACAACTTACTGTGGTTTTGGTCCTTGTGGTTTAAAATTCTTTACTATTTTAGTCCATTGTACTTTAAAAGGTAGGAATCATTTCAAGGACGAATATGACAATAGATTACAAACCACAGGGACGAAAATGGAAATTAGTAAACCTCAGGAACGAAAATCGAAATTTATAACAAACTACAACGACTATAATCGTAATTTACTCTTATTTCTTTATTAGGATGCTCGTCAGCCACTGACAGTTACACCTACGGACGTCGAGCGGGAGACTGACTGGTGGAGGGACAGTCAACGCTTTTTTGACAGCGTCACCGATGATTTTCAGCCGCCAACAAAGAGAGGTCGTTCTTATTCGCCACTACAGCAGCCGCCACCGCCACCAGTATCGAGTTTTTCTGGGATCGGGGCATCAGTTCCCGAGGTTGCCGCCACTGTCCCGCCACCTCTAGAGCAGCGGGTGGCAGCGTTAGAGCAGGCGGTGCGTGACTTGCAGTCCGGGCAGCGTGCCACGCAGGCCGGGCAACGTGCCATGTTAGAAAGCATGGCTCGGCTACACGAGACAGTGCAACGTGCCTTGGAGACTAATCACCGTACCAAGGTAAATTCCTTTTAGTTTCTCCGTTTAGTTAGCGAATACCGAATAGTTTTTAGAGTAAACTCTACCTTTGGTCGCTGGGGTTTAATGAAATATATGAAAAGGGGTGCCTGAACTTTAATAAGTTTAGAAATCGTTTTCGTGGTTCTCTTTTTGATATGAAAGTGGTCCATAGTCACAAACTCTTCCGTTAACATGAGGGTCGATTTAGTATTTTTACCTACTTAAATTTCTTTTAAAAGTATAATATATAACTTATATTATTATGTATATAGGGGTGGGTTCAAATGTGAACCACTTTTTGGTTGTGAACGTGAGAACAACCGAGAGTGCGACACGTGGCGGATGACTAGGCGCGATTCATGGGGAGGGCGTTGAATTAAAGGGGGGACCACACTCAAAGCCGACATGGCGCCTAGTCATCCGCCACGTGTCGCGCTCTCGGTTGTCCTCACGTTCACAACCAAAAAATGGTTTACATTTGAACTTTCCTCTATGTATATATTACGTATATATAATAATATAAACTATATATATATATATATGTATAATAAGAATTTCTTTTATATATTTTGTGTATATATAAAAATATAATTTATTTAGTTATTTTTGCATATATATATAATATAGGTGAAGGATTGTGTAGTAGTCGAGTTAACTATGAGAAGCGTGAGAAGAGGATCTGAACCCTTGATCACTTTTAATCTCATGTCCTCCAATGAATTGCGCTTTATAAGGGAATTGATCCGGTGCATCTTGGTGTATCCTATCTCGGTACATCTCATCCTAATGTGCACCCATTTCTCATCCAACGGTTGATAACCACTTCTCACGTTTCTCACGGAAACATCATTTTCTCACCAGAACCCAACCCCTATATATAGATGTATGTATTTGTATATATAATTAATAATATAAAAGATATATTATATTTTCTAAAATATATTTAAGAAATTAGGTGAAAGGACTAAATTATTCCTCACTCTAACGATTGTCAACGAAGTTAGTTACCGAGGACCATTTTCAGAGCAAAATAAGAACTACTACGACGATTTCTAGACTTATTAAAGTTCAAGTCCCACTTTCAAAGAATTCTTTAAACCTCAGGGACTATAGTTAGAGTTTACTCTAGTTTTAAGAAAACTACATTGTTATCGAAAATAATTTGTTCGTATGCAGGTTCGATCGAAGGATACCCGACCCATTAACGTAGCTGATGATGTTGCGGAGGGTGCACCATAGACGACCGTTGTGAGTGTAGCGGATCAGATGATCAGTAACAATGGGTTCAACATTGTTTTCTCGATGCACCTACCATTGTTGATATCTCCGGTTTGAGAGCCATCCCTTTTTGTACCCTATGGACCTTGTGACGGGATATCGGGAGAACTTTTCGGCACGACTTCTAGCGACCGGCTTGATGGAGAGGTTGGTATTTAAAATAATTTCGAGTCGAAAATTATAAATAAGTCATTTAGGGTGCGCTTGGTTGCGGAAAATTTTCCAAGGAAAATGGAAGTTTAGAAAAAGCGTTTGGTTCATTCAGTTTTCAAAAGTTCTCCAAGAAAATGAGTTTTTTTGTTTGCTAACTTCTATGTAAATTAGAAAACTAATTTCATTTAAACGTGTTTTTCAATTTTCTAAAATGGAAAATGAAAACTTCTCCATTTCAACCAAACACTTTTGAAATTTTCATTGAAAACTGAAAATGAAAATTCAACTCTATTTTCTGAAAACGATTTCTAGGAAAATGAAAACAGTTTTCCGCAACCAAACGCACCCTTAGGTGTCGTTTGCTTTTTACTTTTTTATGTAGTCTGAAATCTGAGGTCTGATTTCCTATAATTGTGCACCTCTTAAAATTTCAGAGGACGCTAAGAGGTTTTCAGACATTTTCTTTAAATTAAAACAAACGGTCTTAAGTTTGCAAACTGTTAATTTTCAGACTTCAAGAGGTATTTTGTCTTTGATTAACAGCACATTCAAGCATGAATTACGCTCGTACTCGAGTCGAGATCAGCCGGTGTTGCGGTTGGCTGGTGGCAACATAACACCGTATCGAGTCCATTGGGATGTTGACCGAGTAAGTATTTTGCAATTTTGTCGACTTTTGGTCCCTAATGTTTGTTACTTTTAATTGTTTTCGTCCCTTAATTTTGTTTTAACATATTTGTCCCTAACGTTTGTCAATTCTCGTCAACCTTTTCTTTTAAATCCAGTTTAATAAGGGGTATTTTAATCATTTTCAATATTAACCCCCTCCAGCAAACTTCATTGACTGGTACCGATCTCGATAACTGATAAAGGTGTCGCTCGATCTCTGTCTCTATCGAGTGGGGTTGAGGTGTTGAGGAAGAAGACGACGTTTTTTTAGCTGTGATAGAAATATTGAAAATGACTAAAGTACCCCTTATTAAACTGGAATGGCTGAAAAAAAGTAATGGTTGTTAGACCGAGGGATGGAATCTGGTGGGAATTGACAGACGTTAGGGACTAAAAGCGAACTTCACTCACAAGTTTATAAACCGAAAATTCCAAACGATTGATTTGAAATTTGATAGGTACTTATCAGTTGACATTGGCGATTATCATCTACGATAGATTGACTTTGTTGGATTGTCGTCTTTGAGTTTAACAGATTGTGGGATCCCACAATCTAGTTTTGCGAGGAGAACAAATGTTGCCTTATAAGGAAATGTATACCTTATTTATCAGATACGTTTTAAGACAGGTGTGTATAAAGTGAATAATATCTGGTACGGTTGGGCTGAGGTGTTACACATGGAATACTGAGCATTTACTTTCCCGGTATTCGGTATACAAGGAAGGTAGCGGGTCCTAGATTTTCGACTGACTCCTCGTGATGGCATCGATGTACCCAAGTAGTATACATTTTATCATGTTGTACACATATATTTTATATGTTTTAATTTTTTTTTGGAAGAGGTATCCCAGACCACATTGGACCCAGACTAATCCTCGACAATTTTGGGCCAAAGCCCGACTGCTAAAGCATGCATTTAGCTATAAGTTATTAGACATTGAAATGATCATGGAATTTCACTTGTTTGTATGTCTGAATTCCTCAAATAAAGCATATTATGATTTCTCTTATGTAGCGTTTGGTTCGCGGAATGGAATTCGGTAGAATTGGAATTCGTTAAGGAATCTGGCTTTGAAGGAATTGGAATTGGAATTTGATGGAATTTGACCACATTTTGGTCGTGTTTGGTTGGACGGAATTGGAATTGGAATAAAAATGTAAAAAGTAAGGTGAGCAAAAACCAAAATTGAACCGAACCGAGAGAAAAAAAAACCGAAACAAAAAAACGAATCCAACATCGAAAACGGTTCGGTTTCGGTTTTGGTTTCCATCTCGATTGAAAAAACCGAACCGAGTCGAAAACCGAAATCGGTTCAATGTCCGTTTTGGTTTCCATCTCGACTGGAAAAACCGAACCGGGCCAAAAACCAAAATCGGTTCTATTTCGGTTTTGGCTTCCATCTCGGCGGAGAGAAACCGAGCCGAGCCGAAAACCGAAATCGGTTCGATTTCATTTTTGTTTTGCATCTTGACCGGGAAAAGCCGAGCCGAGCCGAAAACCGAAATCGGTTCGATTTCATTTTTGTTTTGCATCTCAAACGGGAAAAGCCGAGCCGAGTCGAGCCGAAAACTGTAATCGGTTCGATGTCGGTTTTGGTTTCCATCTTAGCCGGGAAAAAACCGATCCGAATCGAACCGAACCAAACCGGAAATGGTTCGATTTCGGTTTTAATTTCCATCTCGACCGGTAAAATCGAACCGAACATACTTGGTTTTCCCAAATACCTAACCGCTTTATAATATATATGTATATAATTTGATTATTTAATTATATATATACTTTAATTATTTAATAAATAAATAAATTGAGACCGAACCGAACCGAGAAAAGATTTGGAATGAGAGAATGATGGATGGAGATGGGAAAGCCATAGATGGAGAAAACGAGAGAGGAGGGATGATTCCAATGAATTCCGTGGGATATGGCTTGGAATGGCAAATTCCTTGATTCAAGGAATTCGAAGGATTCCTTAGCTTTCATTCCGCGAACCAAACGGCCCCTTAGTTTCTTTTGTTTTTCTAGATTTTTAATGCAGGAATCTTTTTTGTCAAGGAGGGAGGGAGGGAGGGAGGGGTACCCGTCGGGTGCAAACCAAGAGCCCCGTATCGATGTGGCAACCACACCTGCATCACCCACAGGCGGTAAGCCCGGCCTTAGGATCCAAACAACATAAACCAAGGTGGTGAGTTCAAATCTTTGTTGAGATATTGGTGTATGACCATGTGGATTTCACACTTGCTTCAAATAGCATCATGCAACACTTCACACAAGACTATGACACAAAATAGTTAGCAAAACATAAAACATAAAATAAATAAACATCAAAATTATACATATAAGGTTACATCAAAATAAAAATACAATGGTTTTATAACATCGGATGTAACGACACTAACGATAACCAACTCCTTCTTTATATACATCAATTTAAAGTGGTGCACTTTTACGGCAATTGAGTTCTTTTTTTTCTTTGCAACGAGTTTTGAGTGGCCTAGCCCGTGCACCCGGGGCCCGTCTTAGTAGGTTCGCCCCTGTCTATCTATATGGATTTTCCGGGAGGTTGTAAGTTAACCGTTTTATGTTAAATCTGTCTCTCCAACCAGTTCGTTTGTTCCAATCCTTCGGGTATTGTAAGACTTGCAGTGGTTGCATTTGTGACCAATGATGTGAAATGATGCTTTGCCGGTATTGTTACAGTCATTGCATAAAATTGGAATCTGAAACGTGCGTTTAGATCGATTAGTCTTCTTATAGTCGTTTTAAGTCTAGAACAATAAAGATTATACCGGTAACTCAATCCATGTAGATGAGATATTATTTTGAACACAAATCATCCTACAACCTATCATGATCCTTCAACGATTGTGGAATGTTTTAAGGTTTTAATTCAACATGGGTAGTTTAGTAATTTTAACAAGCTTCTCCCATCTTGATTTTTGTTCAACGTAGGAAAATGAATTTTTGTCCCATCCTAGTCTAATGTCGTGCCAAATATGGATCAACAAGTTCTTATACAATCCTATCCTGTATACCGAACACCCGAACAAATATTTTTCCCAACTCCATTTTTCTTTAAGAAAAAACCTAAATAGGAACCCGGAAAGCACCCCTTTTGTGGGTATTCATGATGAATAACATGATAAAATATTCATGATAGAATGTCCCATAGATATTCATATTCATTGTGAATACTCACAAAATAGGGGTCCTAGGTTGATAAATTATTTGGGAACCTACACCTCAGTCCCTAATCAATAAATTGTGTCCGATCCACTCACAGCATGCTTTTGGTGTTTTAAAATTAACAAATGCCGAATCATGGCCATGTTAATTCGAAAAGACTTACCTCATACCGGTAGTCTTCAGGCATAGCAGTTGCTTCAATCTGTCAAATTAACAAATACGCACAATTTCAGTAAAGATTGATTATCAGCAATCCCGACCAGCCTCACATGGAACCTGCCCCTTAGGAACCTCATGTGAGGAGGTATTTCAACGGCTAACTAACAGAGAGGTTCAATCCTGTCTCCTAAAAGATTCGAACTTGAACCCGTTATGTATTTGAGCAAAGTCGCTCCCGCCCCTTTGCCAACTGAGCTACACGCCCGAGGGCATAACAGGCACAATAATGTATACGATAACAATGCCCATGGTTCAATTCCAGGCGTCTATAACAATTATGGCCACTGAGTTAATCAGGATTGATGCCTTACAGCTATAATTTGCCAACAAGAATCATCCATGATTGCAAATCATCTATTTAACCTAAATCTCGAGCCAAGTATGCATCTCGAAACAAATCTTCCGATAAGTTTGCAATCGTTTTTGAAATCAAAATTTCTAAGCAGGCCATAAGAATTACTATACCTCATGTTCTAATCTTTGCCAAGTTAGAGACAAGCCGCACACTGACTTCGAGCAAATGGGACAACGGTATCTGCAAGACAAGAAAGTATCGTCGATAAAACTACAATCTATTACCAGTTCCAGAGGACAGATCATTTTTTAGTCCCTCCGTCCCAAAATAAGTGTTCACATTTCTACTATGGTTCATTGGTTTGTCCCAAAATGAGTGTTCATTTAAAAAATAAGCGTGAACTTTCCAGTTCTACCCTTTATTATGAGATGAAGAAATTTATTATTCCTTCGATTGTTAAGGGTAGAATTGTCATTTAGTTGATGAAATAGGGTAATAACTAGGCAGATGCTTAATCATTTACAAACCCAGTAAACCATACACATTTGCAAACCGGTTTTCATGTATTGTTTCACATTATTAAAGTTTTATATTATTTAACATATATACATTAGTTAAGGCATGTTTAGGCTCGTGAGCCTAATCGAGCTTAATCATAAAGGCTCGAGCTCATTTCTTCGTTTAACTCGAGCTCGAATTGAGCTTTTAACGAGTCGATCCCAAGTAGCTCACCAGCAGCCCAGTTCCCTTACACCCCTCTACGTGTCTATTTCGTAATTTAACAGAGGGAGTAGGAAGTATATCACCATTCACATGTAAGTAAGAAACAAATATAGCGAACTAACTGATTTTGGCCGATCATCTCATTGTAACAATCCATATGTATAGTATGCCCACAATTCATCATCGTTGCTCCCTTGATCGAGTCAAAAAGAAACTACCACAGAAACATCAATCCATGTCTTCATAAAAAACACATATCAAAATATTTATAACTCGAATAACACACAATTATAAAATGCCGTTATCTTACTTACCTCATAACATATAGGGCAATGGTGTTTCGTAGAATTCTCGACACATGCATGATTATCACGCAACGTTACATCGTAGCAAGATCCTGTGAACTTGCAAATAGATAGTCAAGATTCATGTTTGTGAATTGTGATTGTACCACAAACTAATGGAAAATTGTTCAAAAATTGCCATTTTAGCATCCCCTATCCACTTTAGGGCAGACCCATAATTTTTTTCAAACGGTGGCACTATTTGACTATAAGAAATAAATATAGAGATATTTTACACAAAATCAACAGTGGTCTGGTGGTTGGTTCCATGCTTTTCAAATGTAAGATCTTGTGTTCAAGTCTGGTGGTAAAAGACCCCTAAGTGAAGATGGTGACCCTCGCCGATAAGTTTTGTATACGGGCCATAAATGTTGCCACTCAGCCAGCCCTTGCATTGTGTAAAGAATCTGATTCTGGGACATGACTTGACTTCCAGAAGCAAAAATATAGAAATGATTGAAAATGGCAGGGAAGAACCATGAAAGCACAACCACTTACCACACTTTTGGCAATGGAAGAACTTTGTACCACCACCGACTCTGTAGTAATTTGAAGTGTACCATCAGCTTATGTCAAATAATAACAATACACACGCACACACATATGTAACATGTATATATACGGAGGTTCAAACAAGAACGCCTTTATCACATATGATAACACATGTGAGAGGACCTGGTGGTGTGCGGATGATTCGGTCCACAACCTTTATCACATATGATAACACAAGTGATCGACTATTGTAAAAGAGTTTTTTCACATTTTGGTAAAATGAAGGTGTTCTCGTTTGAATCCGTATCACACACACACGCATATAGAGGAAAGTTCAAATGTGAACTCATCTTTCATTGTGAACATGAGAACCAACAAAATCGCGCCACATGGTATGAATCGGCGCTTTATTCATTCAGTCTGAATAAAGCATGAATATTTAGACTAAATATTGCCACGTGGCGCGATACTAGTGGTCCTCACGTTCACAATGAAAGATGAGTTCACATTTGAACCCGACCCTGTATACATATGTGTGTGTATAAAATTTCATAAACCACATCAAATGTTCTTACCCACTCACCTACATATTCCACAATCATTGCAATGAAATTGTTCTTTCGAAATCTGAATCACAAGACCACAAAGTCACAAAGACAACACAAGTTAGCATAAACTGTATGAAGCTGGTAATTCTCATCGCTACAAAAAAGAGCGAAAAAAAAAAATTACATCATCGTCGTAAAACTTGCAAATTCCACAAAAGTACTCCCCCATTTTCACTCCACAGTTGATACACACCTGAGCAACCTATCATCATATCAACAACAACAAATTTCTACATAAGCTAGAACAAACATTGCAACTTAATGTCTGCCATAAATTTGCTCATAAATTAAACACAAACCTGCTGTTCAGTATCACAAATTGCACAAATAACCTGAAAACACACAATTTGAAAGAAAAAAAAACACAATCACCAAAATCAATCACCTCAATCCTATCAATTCTAAAAACCAAAAATTGATACAAATAAACATAAGATTTCATTCATACAAGGGGAAAAAGAGTACTTGCGTAACATCATGACGAACTATTTCATGGCGTTCCTTAGGGTTTGTCGATACACTCTATAAAATATCAATCAAAATTTCCAAAAAAACATCAATCAGCCAACGATTTCCCTAATTAATTGTAGTTTTATCCAAATTTCGTGATAAACAAACGAAAAAAAGGATAGAACAAATTACAAACCGTGGTTTCGTTGTGACAATGGCGGCAAAAGAATATCTGATTGCAACAAGGAGCACGAATTTTGCATCGTCTTCTATAATGATTGCACCTATGGATTCCATTCCATAATCGTCAAATTCAAATAAATAAATATATATATATATATAGATATATAGATAGAAATGAGATGTTGAGATGGAATTAATCACCCACCCGTGGAGCAATTTTCCGAAATCGTGAGGATTGTTTTGGATTTGAAGTGATGAAGGCTCGTCGTCCGCCATTGATGAGAGCTTGGAAAGGTTGGTTAAATTAGGGTTGCAAAAAGATGTTATTTTTGGGGGTTTGTGTTTTGCTTTTTATATATATTTGGCGGCAACATACATACATGCATATGATATGAGCTATAGCGCGGGGGAGGTAGTTGAAATTTATGATCGATATATAGATACAAAAGTATATATCTATATATCTCATTATTAAAGGTAAAGCATGTGCCTTTGTAAAAGTCCACAGGTTACGCATGAAGGAATTCGAACCCGAGTTAGGCGCTATGAACCCACTAAACATTATCCTCTCCAACACAACACTAATAGACTTATTATAATGATGTTATCAGGCCATGAGTATCCAACCCTTCCAACCCTCCTAACCACACTGCCACATCAACTTTTCTCCAATTCTCCCATTAACCCTCTAAAACCCTCTCTGATTAGTACCCGAACCCTCTCAACCCTCCCACTTTTTATTAATATAACACACACCACACACACACACACAAAGGAACCTGCCGAAAGCGAACCCAGCGGTGTGGCCAAACCGCGTCCACCCCGAAGCCGCTCAACCTGTAGCTCCCGTACCCGAGCCGCCGAGCCCGCCAAACCCAATGAGCTGAACCCGCCCAACCCCTTATGCCGCTACACATATCGTCATGTATGAATCTTTAATTGAAAATAGGGTTAATTTCATATTTACTCTTATTAAAAATAAAAGAAAGTAAATATTGTCTTATTAAAACTCTATACATTTAGCAACTTTTATTTCACTATTCATAAGGAATAGTGAATAAAAATATAATAAACAAAAAAAAAGTATATCACACATCTCTTCACCTTTTTTTATATTAAACTATTATAAAATTTACATTTTATACTCTTATAGTTATGTAGTTTATTTAACAAGTTCCATCATTATAATCGTCTCTTCAACATACACTTTTTAGATGAGTCCAATATTGAATATTTTTAAATTTAATTATGATGTTTTATATAATATATATTGCGTAAAAATATTTTAAATATTTACACTTCATGCCATTATATAATATTTAAAGACTTAATTGTTAAAATAACATGTCTTAATTCTGAAAAGTTGATCGTTATTTATTTCAAAGACTTAATCGTTATTTTATTTTGAAAACTTAATTCTAATTTTAATCGGTATAGTTAACAAGAGATATTGATCACACCAAAAGCTACATTAACCGAATTTCAATTTTATATTTTTTCATGAGATTTTCTTTTCTAGGTTCATCACTGCTTGAGTCATAGCTGTCCTATCGATTTAGATTACATTTCAATTGTATTTTGTTGATTTGCATTGTTATATATTTTTATGACCTTTCATCTCCCTGCAACGCGGGACCAAAAACCTAGTTCAATATTATTTATTCACTTTAAATAACATTGAACATTGTACTATTTATTCTGAGTAATTCGTTATTATTCAAAATTATTTATATTATTATGAACTATTTATTTGTAGTTTTTTGTAAAGATTAATATTTATGTAATGTTACAATCTTTTCTAATTGTAATATAAATTATATTTGTGTCTTAATTGTTTTTTAAATATGTTACTAAAATATATAAATTGAAGAAAATTAAAAAGTTTTTAAAAAATATTATTGTAAAGTTTTAAGGAGATTTTTAGAATGAATTTTTTTCTTTTTTAGAGGGGGTATTGCTAAAAACCTCACAATCTGGCATGGTTGTTAAAAAGTGGGTCCCACCTCGGACATTAACGAAAAAATGTTGATTTCCTTTAACGACTTATTTAGTCATTTTAGAAAGACGAAAAAACTTGGTTATTTTCATACTTTCATTTCGAGGAAAACCCCATAAAATTGAAATTTGTAATTCTTTTAAAGCATACAATATTTATATAAATACGAGGCAAAAACCTTCAATCATTTAAAAGGTTGAGCTCTACCGGTAATCCATATCCTAATGACCAGAAAAACATTTTGCCCTTTTCCACCGAAACTAATACGCAATCGAATACGACACCACAAGCTTAAGCTTAACACGTAAACTCCCCAAACAAACTGCGGCCCGGAAAACGGTCCACGCTCACATAGATGATCCGTACAAAAGGATTTTGATGTACAAAAAAAAAACCGAATACAACACGCAAATACTACAAAGAAACCTCTCAACTCCCGAAGCCCACATTATTGTCCAAAAGATACGGCTCCGGGTTTTTGGAACATCAAACTCACCCAAAAAGATCAGCTAGTCGCATACCAAAGCCCAGTTACAGGATCGTGCATCCACACGAATTCAGCTTTCCCTTCTCATCTTGTTTTTTGGCTGCATTGCATAAAAGATCGATTATGATAGCGTGCATTAGGTTCTATCCCCTCGCTTTACGTAAAAGAAACGGTAAATATTAACACACAAACTTAAGCCAGCCAACCTCTAAAAATAAAACGAGTAAACTACAATTTGGTCCTTGTGGTTTACATGAATCTCTAAAAGTGGTCCTTAGACTTTAATAACTACAGTTATCCATTCCTACTATTTACATTTTGCTTTGAAAATGGCCCCTGATCACCGACTCCTGTTAAGTAAGAGGCATTTATTCTTTTAATCATTTTCTTTGTCTTTACTCAAAGAACCAAAATTGTAGTTTACCTATTTTATTACTCAAAGAAACAAATTTGTAGTTTACCTATTTTATTACTCAAAGAACCAAAACAGACAAGAAAAAAGGATAATAAGACATAAATGTCCCTTACTTCAAGGAGATATATAACGAAGTTAGTGACCAGAGACAATTTTCAAAACAAAATCTAAATAGTAGGGATGATAATTATAGTATTGAAGTCTAAGGACCACTTTTAGAGATTCATGTAAATCATAGGAACCAAAATTGTAGTTTACTCTAAGGAAAAATATACCGCAGTTATATGATCTTTTACTACAAGCTTTGATCCTTTGTATGTACGCGAATCATATTCAAGGGGTGTTTGGGAGAGTGTTTGGATGACGAAAAAATATATGCTTACGGCTTTTTGTTACCGTTGATAAAGAGTTTTTTATAAGTCACTCCATTCTAGCTTATTAACTTATTTGAAACAACTATATATGATTGTTTGGTAGTAACTTAATGATACAGAAAGTGGCTTATTCAGTAAGTTTTTAAGAGAGAGCTTTATGCAGAAAGCCGTGTTTTTTCAACATGTTTATCCCAAAAAAAATCCCGTTCCTTACATCTATGAAAAATACCTCCCAAACAAAAACCTTTTCAATCTATACAAACCGATTAATCCACACAGCCGGCTTTATCCATACAGGAGTTAATGGAAAACCAAACAAACAAGAAATAACATCAAGAGACGGTTTATAGAAAACTAACCTGACTTCTTTTTAGTGAGAACGGGCTGAATCACGACATGCATCGTGATTACTCCCCCTGCAAAGGCACCATCATGGACTCCAGATTCCGATAGTGTCTTATTGTTCTCCAAAACTTTTCCCAAATGAATAAGCTTTACATCATTCAACGACTTGGGTACGACAGATTTACCTATTAAAAAGCGCATAATTGAGTTACGGATAATAGCAAAGAGCTCTTAGTTCCAAGTAAACAAAATAATCAAGAAATAAACCAATATGTAAATGCAAATGTGTCGCATGTAATACGTTGGCTTAATGATCTGCAATGCTTATATCATAAATGCATACAAAAGATTTGTACCGAATATTCATCTTCAAATTTTAATGATACGATAAAGCTTTCATCTATACAAGATTAGAGCACATAAAAGTGAACTTAAATTCCCTGATCAGAAAATGTTACACCCAAATAGCCCGATCGTGTGTTTTCAAAGAAACGAATTATTTAATATAGAACCTACTTCTTAAAGCTAAAGATATGCAAATGTAATTTGGCAAACCATGATGATTCAACTTTCAATACTCTTATATCAAAAGATCAATCCCCATATTCGTATGCTGCCTGCAAAATGCAACACAATGACTAACATGTATTTTGACCACCAAGCAACAAGTAAAATTGTTTTAATTGCAACAAGATAGCATGCAAAATACGAAAGCAATAAAACATAATTTCATCCAAACTCAATCTAAAAAGACAACCAATCATGCACAAGTCTTGTAGTTTACTGAAAGCTATTTTGTGAATCAAATAAATAACTATTAATCTAGTGTTATGCATGGACTTTGAAGTACAACTTAGGGGGGTGTTTATTTTTTTTTTCAAGTTTTTTGTTCATTTGTTTGAAATGGCTTAATGGGGACAAGTGAGGAGGGTCCTGGCATATTTCACATAGCCATTTTGGCTTCGTGGCTTATTGATTAAGTCATAAATGAACACTCCTATATGGCTGGCTTCCCAGACCATTAAGCTCATTAAGCTGTAAGTAAACAGCCCCTGCTGGACTATCCATACTCTTACGTTTTAATGACTTTTGATAAAAATCGAATAAATTTAATATCATAAGCAATCTTGCAAAACCCAAAACATTATCCCGAAAAAAGTTACAGCAACAAAAAGAATGTATTTCACTGTTCTGCAAAATAAAGATAGTAGGAGTATCACAATTTGTAAAAGATGCACACTGTTCCATTACGTACAATAAAAATCCACAAGCATACTGAATCAATTTTGCATCAGATCTAACAGAATAAATGCTAGTGGCTTAGTGCATGCAGCCATGTAGGTATTTAGAGAATATTACTTAGTAGTCACTATTATGCAATATTCCCAGTGGTCCAAAAAATTTACTTATTTATCAGAGGTGACGTCATCAAGTTTTTTCAACACATAATACACTTTTTCATGGTGTGATTAAAGAAAAAATAGTATTAAAACATTTGAAAAACTTACTGCCAAATAAGATAAAAGAAATGAAAAGATGATCTCAAACCTTGAGGCCACTCAGAAACGAGCTTTTGCTTAAGAGCAGCTACAGTAGTTGATGATGCATAGCTGCTATGGCATATATCTGTTCCATCATATATTCTGAATTTAAGTTCTATATTTTCATTGCCTCCAGCCATTATATATACCTTTTCCTCCAAACCAAGCTTCTGGATTGGCAGCAACAAGTCAACAAAATAACCAGACACAGGAATATGTCTCTCCGAAGTTCACCTGCACAGAATTCTTAAAGTTGAAAACCGAACATGCTTTTAATAATCCATCTCTAAGAAGGATAAAATATCGTGAGAAGGTTAGGAGGTAAGAAGTTAAGGTTCATATGTGAATCCATCGAAAAAATCCAAAAAGATTCTATTGAAAGATGCATATGTGAAGCGAAGTTACAGAAGATTCACATGGGTCCACATATACATCTTTCAAGGGATTTTTACGGTGATTCACATATGAATCCATTAACTTCCCTTCTAATTCTCTCACAATATTAACCTTTTTATTTGAACCTCCCACTATATAGGGGTGGTTTCATTTACAAACCACCCTAATTTGTGCAAAACACCAATCTCATTGGTTAGTTAGATGAAATTGTTTCATATCATTCTTTTCTTGATGAAATTGTTCATATATTTGTGTTTTTATGTAAAAATTTAAAGTTTCTTCAGAATGGGAAAATACATGAAACAATTTCGTTTTTACATACACAAAAACACAAAAATATAAAACAATCCCATCAAAAAAAGAATTATATGAAGCAGTTCCGTTAAATTAACCAATAAAATCGACGGTTTGCACAGTTTAGGGTGGTTTGCATTTGATCTCTCCCCTATATACATACATACATACATACATACATATACACACACACTAACACATATATGAGCCAATTATAGTAAGAAATTAAGAATACGTTCTACAACCTCATCAATGATGATAAACACACAATTACTGTAAAACATACAAGCGAATTATCGCAAGAATACTTGCTATAGCTTCGTCAAAGAAAACAAACAATTATCATAAGTTTTAACTTTAACCAGGATCTCATCAACTTGATAGTCATTTTCGTTTTCTTCTCTCTCCTCATCCTACGATTGCTACTTGCTAGGATGAGGTGGGTCGATCGTAAGCAGGAACAAACCTTTTACAAGCATAATCCACTTATCTTTGATCATGACATAGACCTTCTATGAACGGAATGACAACCACATGTATCAGTAAAAATAATATCATGATCCTATATTCATTCACTAACCAATTCAAAAGACTCCCATAACTTCTATTTTCTTCTTCTTTTCGTTAGATAATTGACTCCTTCCTGTAAAGAAAACAGATCACCAACCATAAAAGAAAACAGTTATATGTATACATATAGAGAGAGGTAAAATCATTTGTGAACCAAGAAAACGTAATAAACTATGTGAACCTATTAAATCCTATAAAATTTTATGAAATGTTTTCATATTTCATATTTCCATAATCATTGGCTTTCCATATATTTCATATTTCCAATTAATCTATATCGGCCTTTCACTATTTTGATCAACGGCTATGTTCACAAGTTCATCCTCTTTCCAATGTTCACAAATGAAACCGTCTCTATCTCTCTCTCTCTCTATCTCTCTCTCTCTCTCTATATATATATAGGGGTGGGTTTAAATGTGAACCACTTTTTGGTTGTGAACGTGAGGACAGCCGAGAGCGCGACATGTGGCGGATGACTAGGCGCCACGTCAGGTCCACGGCGGGTGACTAGGCGCGATTCATGGGAGGGCATTGAATTAAAGGGAGGGTCCAAACTCAAAGCCGCCACGTGTCGCGCTCTCGGTTGTCCTCACGTTCACAACCAAAAAGTGGTTCACATTTGAACCCACCCCTATATAGGCGACGGTTATTATACAACCCCTTAAAAGGTTACAACCCGTACAACCTTCATCTAAATCAATTATTTAGCCCATTTATATAGATCCTCGTCGGTTCTCTAGATGTACTTACATGATTTCATCGAATTTCAACAACAAATGTCAATGCGCATAATGATTTATGCGATGAATTGCATGAAAGTGATACTTCCATTAAACATTCATGAACCAATGTGCATCCCATGTTATAATAGGCATTTAATAAAAATACCATGCATTATAGGTTAGATTATTGCATGAAATTACTAATCATAGATGAATCGAGTAATCAATCATAGTGAACGGATTAAAATAAATGGTTTAGATGAAGGTTGTACGGGTTGTAACCTTTTACTGGGTTGTATAATAACTTTCCTCAATATTGAACCACTTTTTCATTGTGAACATGAGGATGAATCTCAGCCACTTATCCGGGTCAATAAAGGCGGCTTTGACTGGTCCCCCCCCCCCCCCTTAAATAATCTCTACCCTCCCATGAATCGTGTCTACCGTAATCAAAGATGTGTGGCTGAGATTCGTCCTCACGCTTACAACCAAAATTGAGTTCACATTTGAACCTAACCCTATATATATACACACACATATATATATATATGATCTAATTAAATCATCTTCAGTGGAAATGAAACCTGGAAAAGTCTGTAATCACAAAGAACATGCGCAGATAATACATCTGAGTCACGGATTCCAGAAGAGACTGATGAGCACTTCATATGATCCAAAATAGCTACCGATTACACTAGTTCGTTACTACAATACACAATAAATAAAAAACACATCAAAATCCAATATACATCATCTACAAACCCTAAATCACCATCTATACATCCAAATCATTCATTCAAAAACAATAAAACTATCAAGCAACAGATCCGTGTGATAAAATGCTAATCGAATCAGTTTCTTAATCCTAATCGTTTACACAATGAATAATTATACAGAAATTCAGAAAAAATTTCGTTATAGTAAGCAAAAAAAAGCAAAATGACGATGATAAATGGTGAAATTAGAAAGAGAAATTGAGGATGTTACCTGATAAAGACGCCATTAACGATGAAGAAATGTGATATCAGAAGGTTTGATTTGATTTGATTGAAGACGATTAGGGTTTGGAATATGGAAGATGATTTCAAGCAATTTGGGGAGAAGGCCTTTTTTTCGGTTTTAAACCAAAATTTCTTATATAACTTTTTATTTATTATTTTATAGTAACCAAATTGGTTAATATTAGTTAATAATTAGTTATCTATGAAGTGTGTAAACTTGGTTGATATATGATATTAGAGGATGTTTATTAGGGATGGTATCGTGGCGGATTTGGAGTGGATGTCCTTTTATCCGGCTTCGACTCCGGTTTCAAATGGAAGTTCCCAGCACTGGTCTTTGACGGGTACGGGGATCAAATCATGTGTGTCCCCTATTTAATACTCGGTCAGAACTTGTTACCCATTTTGTATCAGGTTATCTGACGTTTTGATGGAAACATTAGAATTCTATAATTTAAGGAATTCACCATTCTTTGGCTTAAGTGAAGGAATTGATTTCTTAGGGTGCGTTTGGTACACTGGACAGGGTGGGACAGGACAGGACAGGACCGTCCTGTCCTGCGTTTGGTGCGCCCCAACCTTGGACTAAGTAGAACACAGTAGCACAAGACATGGGACAAGTGTGTCCACCCCCTTACCCATGGAACTAAGTGGAACAAGGAACTTAATGACCAAAATACCCCTAAAATAAGAAACCTAATTAAATATCCCTTCTTTTTTCTTCAACCACTTTCTCCCAAACTCCATCTCCTCTTCGATTTCACGACCTCGGATCTACCTCCCTCTCCGGCGATGTCCTGCGACCTGCGGCTGTTACCTCCGGCGACCTCTGCCTCCCTCTACGGCGATGTCCGGCGACCTGTGGCTGCGTCCGCCGTCCGACGTCCTCCGCCTCCCTCTCCGACGATGTCCGGCGACCTGCGGCTGCTACCTCTAGCGACGTCCGGCGGCCTCCGCCTCCCTCACTGGCGATGTCCGGCGATCTGCGGCTGCTACCTCCGACGACGTCCGACGTCCGGCGGCCTCCGCCTCCCTCTCCGGCGATGTCCGGCGACTTGCGGCTGCTACCTCCGGCAACGTCCGACGTCCGGCGGCCTCCGCCTCCCTCTCCGGCGATGTCCGGCGACTTGCGACTGCTACTTCCGGCGACAACTTATAGACTTTATCAATAAAACAGTATTATAAGGTTTAAAATTCTTTGTTATTATGCATTAAATTGATTATTTATTAATAAAATAGTACACAGCTCATCAGGGGTAAACTGGTCATTTTAACATGTTCTGTCTTGTCCTGTCCTATGTTGTTCTAGCTTACCAAACGCTGGACACCTGTCCTGTCCTGTTCTGTCCTGTCCTGTCCTGTTCTGTGCTGTCCTGTTCTGTGCTGTCCTGTCCCGTCTGCGTACCAAACGCACCCTAATTAATGACCAAACGTGTAGTCAAAATCCATCATATTCCATTCCAATTTTTTCAAAATCAAATTTCTTCGATGAATTCAAATTCTGTTCTACGAACCACATACCCCCCCCTCTTAAGATTTGAGTTCTTCGTTATATGCAATTGAATAAGCCAAAGTTCATACTTACAAGAATTGTATGTCGACATTATACACACGTGATGTATATTTTACAATATAAGCATATAATATATCCCTTGCGTCACAACAGAACATTCCCGCATCATTTTTAACAAAGGCATGCCTTTATGTCATAGTCGAATACGATTGTAGAGCTTCCGTGTATAAAGCCGAACTCAACATATGAATTTAAAAGGTAAACTACCATTTTATGTAATGACCATATCTCAATTAGGAGTTGACACCCAAGATTTTACCGAGCAACAATACCTTTAAGTATTTTACTGATTCGAGAAACTTTTTCAAAGTTCTTATCTTGAGTTTGAGGGATTTTTGTTTTGAGTTTTTGCCTTTTCAGTTAACTTTAAAATTTAAAATATTCAAAGCATCACTAAAAGTTTAACACATACATCTTTAGTAACACGAAAAATGTAATGCTAAATGGTTTTAGGGTGCATGGGCCCACATTACGATTTTCTATAGCGCAAATTTCACCCAATATTCATAATAAGCACAAGATTTTGCAATCTTTTTTATACTTAATTCTTTTTTACTTCGCCTTATTATCCCCTTATATCAATTTACAAAATGAAATGAATAGTAAAGTTATGAAATAAAATACAACTTTGGTCCTTATAGTTTGATAAGATATGAAATAAAATGCATCTTTGGTCCCTATAGTTATGATGATTTGCAAAATTATACCCTTATGTTAATTGACAAAGTAAATGAATAGTAAAGTTACATTTTAACCCCTAGACTTATAATATTTATTCATTTTATACCTTTTAGTTTTTTATATTTCATTTGACATTTTAGCCATATATCGTATATTCGCCAACATATGTTAAAAGAAAATACGTTTTAACTTTAACAAATTACGCCATTATAATCTTGTGGTCGATACCTTCGAGATGAACCTAATATTGAATATTTTTTAATCTAATTATTTTATTATATACCATATATAATTCGATTATATATGTATTCAAAAATAGTTGAGAAACTTATAAAAACGTCATTTCATCAAAGTGTTCACAAAGGAAATGGATAGTTGAAATGAATTGTTTTTTCTTTTGATGTAACTTACCCAAATAAAATAAAAAGTGAAAATATTTTTTTCCCTTCTTTCTAGCAAGTGTTCAACAAAACAAGGAAAAGAAAGTGACTTTTGTTTTTTTTGTCTACAAATTGAAAAGCACACACACACACCCAACATCTGGTGTGTGTGTTTTGTTTTTCTATCTTAGTTGATTGCAAAGAATACATAGAGAGATGAAGGAAGTTTCACTAAATACGTGACTGGTTTTGGGGTGTGCACCTGATAAAGAGATTTTTGCTATTGGAATCTTCCTGATCATTAGAAGGTTTTCTAACCCTCATGCTTCCAATCATGTTTATCTTATTTGTTGATTGCATATAATTGTTGTTTACTATCTCTATGAATCTCGCTAAATTCGGTAGAGAGAGAGAGAGTTATGAGAGATAATCATCACACACTTTTATAAAAAATGATGGAAACCATGTTCATGTATCACAAAAATAACAACCGTCTCATGATCTTCAAAACCCACATGAAGGCCATGTGCATAGCATATATGAAGCCATGGGATTGAAAGGAATTTGGTAAGGGTGTATATATGTAAATTACATTCATTTTTTTTCAGGGTCTTGATCTTTTGGTAAGGAGCAAATATGTCTCCTACAAGCTGAAACAACTAATATTAGTTTGCTTAACTACTTTTGAAACTATTGTTGGCTAAAGAAAAGCTGTATTTTTGGTCATTCTCAGAGGAATGACAATCATGTAGTTTTATGTACGTAAATTCAAATCCACTAGATGCTTGGCAAACTAATATCGTCTACTTTGAAGAGTCACATTATCTATAATATTATATGTAAATCGGATTACTAAGAATGTGATTGTTTGAATATCACCCGACGCAACGCACGGGCTTTATACATCTTGTTAAAATCATTTAATCAATAACAATAAATCCTATTCGAAGAAGCTCATATAAAGAACAAGAGAAATAATCATTGGAGTCACCATTTCAATTAATATCTAAATATTTCATATATGGAATAAGATCCATAATCACTTAAATGTTAAACGACTAAACGAACATATTGATTTCATTCGTGAAACCAACAAGACGACGTCGCAACCGGCCATCTTCATAAATTATAAAGCAAGCCGACCTGTTAGTTTCACGATTCTACAAGATTTTTGTGAACGAGATTGATGGGAATCGATTCATAAAAAGATTCGTATTCGCCATTTCCTTGGGATTCTTCCCCGGGCTAGC
The DNA here is from genome assembly GCA_030169165.1 of Centaurea solstitialis. Lineage (NCBI taxonomy): Eukaryota > Viridiplantae > Streptophyta > Magnoliopsida > Asterales > Asteraceae > Centaurea > Centaurea solstitialis. The sequence continues at coordinate 2,496,909 of CM058045.1, forward strand.
TAAACCTTTTTTCCCAAACAAAAACAGAATCAAGGTGCAACCTTTGAGAATATCTTTCTGTCAACTTGAATGAAAATCTCATGTCTCTTCTTAGTTACACCTAGCAAACGTTTTAGTGTCCTGTTTAAAGTTAAAGGGTTGAGAGTATCTAACCCAAACACGACCCGTTTAATAAACAGATCATAAAATCACAACCTGAACGCGACCCATTTAATACGCCTAACTGGCTAACTCGACATGACACGTTTAACCAATTAAACTTGCTAGCCCATTTAACCTGTTTATTTCGATATAGACTTTTAATTGTCTATGGGTTGTCAATTTATATAGCCCAACTGTAAATCATATATCAATAAAAACTAATAAAACGAAAACATACTATATATACATATATTATTCGGGTCATTTTCGAGTTGAAAATTTTGACCCTAACCTTGCCCATTTAAATTTCGTGTCGTATGTTGTCAACCTAACAGGTTGAAATATATTGCTCAAACCCGTTATTTCGTGTCGAGTTAGCATATCGTGTGAGTTTTTGCAAGGTGTATTATTAGTTCCACCAATCACCTCATGACACATGATTATTTTATTTAATATAAATTCTATTTATTTTATGTTTTCATTATCTTCCTGATGATGTCTTTAAACGTGATCGGTGGACAAGAGATTATAATTATGTCAACTTCGTTAGTTGCATTTGGAAAAGACCATAAGAACTAGTACTTATGAAGGTTGTCAATATCCCTTGCGTCACACTAGAACATTCCCGCACCATTTTTACAAAAAGCATGCATTTATGTCATAGTTGGATATGATTGCAGATATTTTTTATATGAATCCGAACTTAGCATCTAAATTTAAAAGGTAAACACTATTTTATTTGACACCAAGTCTTAATCAGCAGTGTATCTAGGATTTTTGTCGAACAACTACACCATTAAGGTGGATCAGATGCTTGTTAAGTCATCCAATGCATTTTAGCCGTGTTTCACTGATTCAAGAAAATCTTTTAAAGGTTTTTAGGTTGATTCGACAGATTCTCGAGACTTTTTTGGTTAACGTCCATTGAATTTTCTAATATCTTAAAGCACTACTTAAAGTTTAGTTTATACATCTTTCATAGCTAAACAAACTGCATTACTAAATTAGGTTGATTGAGGTGCACGGAACCCGTTGGCCGAAATTTTTTCTAAAGAAATAACTAGTAAAAATTAAGTGTGTTGTTCGACTATAGCGTTACTTTTCATGTTTTTTAAATGGTGTAAAGGCAAATTTCGACCAATATTTGAAAATAAGCACAAGAGATATTGCAATATCTTTCATACTTGATTCTCGCCGACTACGTCTTATTAAAATCATTTAACTAATAGCAATAAGTCTTGTTTGAAGAAGCTCATATACAAAACGTTGAAAAATAATCCTTGAGCCGCAATTTAATTAATATCTAAATATTCCATATTTGGAATAAGATCCATTATCACTTAAATGTTAAATAGCTCAAACGAACATACTAATTTCATTCGTGATACCAACAAGAAGACGTGGCAATCGGCTATCTTCATAAATTCTAAAGCAAGCAAACCAACCATTTTCACGATTCTAGTAGATTTTTGTGAACAGGATTAATGGGAATCTATTCGTAAAAGGATTGGTATTCGCCATTTTCTCGGGATTCTTCCCTCAGCTAGTTAACCTTTTGCAGACGGAATCACAGGTACAACCTTTGAGTATCATCTTTCTATCAACTTGAATAAAGATCACTTGTTCCCAAATCTCATATCTCTTCTCAGTTGGACCCGACAAATTTGATGTGTCAGGTTCAAAGTTAAAGGGTTGAGAGTATCTAACTCAAACATGATTCGTTTAATAAATAGGTCAGAGAAAATCAGAGCTAGAGTATTTCTCTCCAATAGATCATTCAAAATGAAGAAAATAAAGATTTTGAAGATTTATAACAAAATAAATGGTCCAACAAATCCTCCAAAACGAAAAATATTGTGAAATTCTCCAAATTTAAAGAAGTCCATGAAAATGATTACCATGGCATAGAAATATTTTGTTTTTATTATATTCGCACCAAGAAGAAACAATGAAAAATTGTTTGGATATTGGTATTAAGAACTAATCAATGGGAATAAAATAGAAACAATGAAAAGTTGTTTGGTCATTGGTATTAAGGACTAAGGAGTAATCAATGGGAATAAAATCAAAGAAATTGTTTGATTTTATATAATATAATGGACTCATTTTCACATAAGCATAAATTTTCAAACCTTGTGTTTTCAATTATCAGTCACAGTAAAATATAGAAAAGAAATAATATTTTATTAAATGTAAGAAATATTTTTATAATATATAATAAATATTATAATATCGAAAATATAGAAGTTGTTGGAGTTAACCTTAAATGTAATTCATTCTTAGAGATTTCGTATACTGATTCTCCATCTTTAAAGAATTTGTTAAAGATGTTTTTATAAGCTAGTTTTTCTATTAACAGCTAACTTCTCATCCAGTAATTTATATTGCTATTGCATGCATGTTGCTTACAAGATCATAAAGGCGCAAATTTAGCAAAGAAGCTACCTTACCAACATTTGATTAGGGTCGATATTCCCAACCGATCTTCTTCACATGAACTTTTTGAAAAAGAAAAGCCTGAATAAAAACACGAAGATAATTATTGGAAAAAGAATGAATGAAAATGAAAGCATCAGGCATTGAATTCCTTCCTTTATTAAAAAGTGGAGAATATATACATCTTTTATAACTTTTCGCAAACGAAAGTAAGGATGTTAGAGATTCGATATATTCTCCCCCATCATATTTCCGGATCTGAGCAAACGGAAAGCACAAATTGTAGTAAACCACGAGCTCCGAAAAGGACACGACCTTTGGTTCTTGTTTTATCCAAGAATAGAAACTAAGGTTGGTTTTGCGGGAAAAACCGTAAAAACAGAGTTAATACGAATGTACATATTGTGAAAAAATATGGAACCCTTGTTAGATTACTCTCCAAAAAAGCCCATATACAAACAACAGAGATTCCTACACATACACAAGTTTGGAGTCATTTAGATAGCCTTAAATAAGATTTTAATTAAATCCATGGTCTATTAAAAAAAATGGCTTCCTACTTATTAAAAGGTCATAGATTCAACTATAATCTCATTTAAAGTTATATACCAGAAATATACCTCCGTTACTTCTTTGTCAACAGTCAAATGACTTTCCGTTAGATTTTCATTTAAATCTATGACCTTCTGACAAGTTTGAGAATGTCTTTGCTTAACATAAGCATGCCATTCCATAAACAAGAAATGCTTAGAAACGCGTCAGAAGGTCATGAATTGAAGAAAACACTTGTCTAGAGGTCATTTAACTTGATAACCCAACTTACCAATCACATTCATATGAAGGACACCCATGTCTTTTAGTCATGATTAATCACATGTGAATAGATCAAGACAACTGAATTCATTAACCTGACAACTACTAATAACATCATCCTACATCCAAACTTCCCTTCTAGACAATTATATACAAAAATGCCTAAAAACATGTTAGAAGGTCATGGATTTAAAAAACACTCAGCTAAATAACCCAACTTAACAATCACATTAATATGATTAATCACATGTGAATACATCAAGACAACTAAACTCATTAGCCTGAAAAGCTACTACTAATATCATCCTACATCCACATTTCCCTTCTAGACATTTATACATACAAAAAAGCCTTTAAAAACACCTAGCTAAATAACCCAACTTAACAATCACATTAATATGTAGGATACCCATGTCTTATGATTAATCACATGTGAATAGATCAAGACAACTAAATCCATTAACCTGAAACCTACTAATAACATCATCCTACATCCAAACTTCACTTCTAGACATTTATACATACAAAATGCCTTTAAAAACACTTATCTAAATAACCCAACTTAACAATCACATTAATATGGACATCCATGTCTTATGATTAATCACATGTGAATAAATCATAACAGCTAAATTCATTAACCTGAAAACTAATAACATCATCCTACATCCAAACTTCCCTTCTAGACATTTATAGATACAAAAATGCCTTTAAAAAACACAAAGCTAAATAACCCAACTTAAACATGAAGGATATCCATGTCTTATGATTAATCACATGTGAATACATCAAGACAACTAAATTCATTAACCTGAAAAGCTACTAATAATATCATCCTACATTCAAACTCCCTTTCTAGACAATTAGACATTTAAGCTAAATTGGCTTATAACACTAATAAAAGCTAACAAAATACTAAATAAAGCTGCTGCATGCCTGCATGGTGCTAAGCCAAGCTTATTTCTTCTTCAAAGTTGTGTAGTCTTTTTCTAAGCCAGTGTCTGATATGGCCTCAACATGGGAAGAAGGGACCCACTCAGATGGAGGGACATGACCTCATTGGTGGACCCCACGAGGTTGCCGCCAATGAACACGGCAGGCACTGGCGGCGAGGCGCACCCGCGGTTCACAAGCGCCTTCTCAACCTCCCACCCCTCGGGATCGCGGTCGAGCTCGTGAACCAACGGCTCCACCCCGAGCTCTTGGAACAGAATCGTCACAGCGTAGCACAAGCAGCAGGTGCTCTTGCTGAAAATGACAATCCCGTTGTCGGATATCAACGACTGTATCTTGTCCATCACGAAACAATGCCACTTGGCGCAAATCCGCTGGATTTGATCCGACAGACGGGAACAAGGAGGAGGGTCGGGGAGGAAGTATGTGGGATTTGATTTACGTTCTAGCTTCTAGTCCTACGTCTATTTATATAAAACGGGCAATGTTTGGCTCGGTTTCTCCAAACAAGAACATTCAAATTAGGTGCTTTTCTTAGATGCTCGAAAACTACTTAAAGGTGCTTTTCAAAGATGGATACTACTTTTTTGCCTTTCCGCACACTAAGGAACAAGTTGAACACATAGGGGCAGTTTGTTTATTTCTTTTAAAAAAACCTCTTAATGCCTCTTAAGACTTAATCGGTCAGACCTTTTTACATTCAGATCGTTTTTTTTTCTCTTCAGATTTCAGACCCTCTTAACTCTTAAATACATCTGAAATAGGATGTGGTATCCTAGCTTCTTAAATGCCTCTTAATCACTCCTCAAGTTCACAGATCGTTTCCTTTCTCTCGAGATGCATCCTCCAGGTTCATAGGACCTCCAAATTGATCTCGACCCAACTCAAGATCAAACCTAGTTGATTTAGAAAATAACTTGAAACCGATTCAGAAGTTACAAAAACAGTCTTATTGATTCAGATTTCAGACATCAGCGCCACCTCTTATTAATCAGAAGTGAAATAAGACTTCAGACCTCTTAGAAAACAAACGGCACCATATTCTTTATTATATTTGCGTAAACTTTTATCTTGAAACATGTTATGAGTTATGACCATTAGATGCATAGATGAATTGGTTCAAATGACGATGATGAAGCTAAGGACCATGAATTTGATTCGTGCACACTTTATGGAGATCGCTAGTTAGGAGTAGAAGTCCACTAAAAAACCGAAAGATTCTAGGGGTGGTTAGTTTTATTTCAACTAGATTCCTTCTATCGTCATAACTATATTCTTGGTGTTGATATATTTAGAGAGAGATTGCTTTCGGTAGGGTGTGATTCTTGATAACATGCCCACCATGTTGAATACATTCCTTTTAACACCTGTGAATCTTGTAAGTGTGAGAGTATTCATATATGTGTATATATATATATAGAGAGAGAGAGAGATGGATTTTCTTTTGTGAGCCCATTTAAACTTGTGAACTTTGTGAACCAAAACTGACCAATCAGAGATTTTATAAGTTTTAAAAAACAAAAAACCAAAAAAAAAAGGATAGTTATCATAACCGCCGTAACTTTAATCATAGCCATCGATCTTGAATATGGACGGTTGTGATGCAGTTCACAAGTTCACACCAAAATAATGGTTCACAGATGAAAATTCCTCCATATATATATATATATATATATATATGTGTGTGTGTCTGTATGTATATATTTTGCCTATTTACTAAGAGGGCTTTGTGTAAAAATAAAATTTCCCATGAATCTTTGATTTTCTTATAGAATTGACCTGATACATAAGGAAAGGGGTTTTACATGACTAGGGTTGGGTTCACGGGAAACCCACAAAAATAGAAAATGAAAACTAAGGAACATCCTAATAACTATTTAGTTGTATGTTATTATGCACATGTGCGTACTGTACAGATTAATGGTTATTAGGGTGTTCCTTAGTTTTCCAATTTTTTATGGTTTCTCCCTGAACTTAGTCTAGATGACTATATGCACAAGCAATATCAGGATTGGGGATGGGATGGAGTTATTTAGCTAAATGGTCTCTTGAGTAGTCTTGACAAGTGCTTTTTAATTCATGACCTTCTGAGTTCTGACATGCTTATACACATTCTTTGTGTAAGGAAGTGGCATTCTAAAACCTGTCTAAAAATAGGGTCATGGATTTTATTTTATTTATAACTGTCAAAAGGTCGTTTAACCGAAGGACCCATTTGGGATGCATGTATGCTACTATATGTGTTGATACCACTCACCTTCATACTTCAATGCTTATAGGAGATCTACAAAAATGGGCAGGTATGCAGCCTGTTAAACGAGCGTATATCAGATCTCGTACTCTTGCTTGCATATGATTTACGACCATCTATCCATGCCCTACAAGAAACACAAGCCTTCAGGATCATAGAGACCCATTCTCATATATATATATATATATATATATATATATATAGAGGAAAGTTCAATTGTGAACCACTTTTTGATTGTGAACGTGAGGACAACCGAGAGCGCGACACGTGGCGGATGATTAGGCGCCACGTGGGCTTTGAGTGTGGTCCCCCCTTTTAATTCAATGCCCTCCCCATGAATCACGCCTAGTCATCCGCCGTGGACATGACATGGCGTCTAGTCATCCGCCACGTGTCGCGCTCTCGGTTGTCCTCACGTTCACAACCAAAAAGTGGTTCACATTTGAACCCACCCCTATATATATATATATATATATAGAGAGAGAGAGAGAGAGAGAGAGAGAAGGAGGAGGAGGGAGGGAGGGAGATCACGGGAAAACCCCCAAGAAAATGAAAAATTGAGGAAGGTCTTCGTAACCGTTCATTTAGACTGTATGCACATGTGCATACAAGTAATTAAAGTTTTTATGCATGTGTGCATAATATGCACATTTGCATGTTACAAATTACTCATATGCACATGTGCATGCTGTCCACATGAACGTTACCTGGGTGTTCCTCAACTTTCAAGTTTTTTGCGGTTTTCCCTAAACCCGACCCCCCCCCCCCCCCCCAACACACACACACACACACACACACACACACACACATATATATATATATATATAAAACAATACTGAAGTTTCAGAATTACCCTTTTTTCAATAAATAGAGGGGTTAACTCTGAAACACTTTTGCATGATAATTAGCATGTCTGCTGTTTGGAGGGTTAAGTTCTAAAAGACAAGCCTTGAAGATATAAGCTTGCAACCTTAAGATGTCTACTCTCACATATTTTGTACTCATGAGAACACAGCTTAAGTTCTCGAGGAAGGCTCCAAACATATTCGATTTGTGGAAATGGTCTAAAGCTCATTTTGTTTTCCATGATAAGATTAATATGTTAAATTTCAGATCTTACATATTAATAAGTTCATCATAACTTATTTTCCTTTAATATAAACTGATTTTCTCTGTTTCTACAATTTTAAATTTTCTACAAGAACCTATAATTCAAGGAATTCCACTGACATGATTTCATGAAAGATTTTGAGTTTATTTGAGTTTACCTATATCAAACTCGAGGTTGTGATTATAATCTGTCTGATCTCGAGTCGAATTCAAATAATAATCATATTCATAGCCTCGGACTCAACTCTACTTAATAATCATACGACCAAAAATGAAATCTTATATTGTTCAAGGACTTGATAAGACAAACATATCACAGGGAACCACAAGGGTTGTGGCGTACTGGTTGAGGCCCCGGGGGATGTGGTGGAATATCCCATCTACCCAGGGTTCAATTCCAAGCGTACGCAACAATTGTGGCCAGGCTTAGTCTCAGACGGCCGTAATTTAATTACCAAATTGCCAAGGATGTAATCTAGGCAAAACCTAGAATAACCTTTCCAAAAAAACATATCATAGGGTATGGGTAAATTCGAATTATAACCGAAGTCAATGGTCAAGTGTGTGTAAGAGCCTAAAAGGTGACTTACCATAAGTCAATAATGTTGGGATTTCAGGGGAAAAGACTTGTGGGTGAAAAGTCAAAGCACCAAGTCAAATGGTAATGATGTTCACAACCCCAACTCAAGTGAAACTAAAGTGTTGTTTGGTTGTTTTTCCATTAAGCCATGTATGGATTTAAGTTGTCTGTATGAATTAAGCTTTATTGTGTTCCATTGTTGTGCTGAATAAACCGTTTGAATTAAATAGATGACCATCTTACCCCTCGGCCATACACCCTATTCAGCCGATTAAGCCAAAACCAAACGACACCTAGTGATCAGCAGCAATACATTATTTTTAGCCATCGGCATGACAGAAATGACTATTTTAACCCTCAGCCATACAGCCTATTCAACCCATTAAGCCATAACCAGACAACAACTAGTGGTCAGCAGCAACAGATTATTATTTAACCATCTAAATGATAGAAATGACTATTTTCCCCCCTCGGTCATATAACCTATTCAGCCCATTAAGCCACAACCAAACAACACCTAGTGATCATCAGCAACATGTTTTTTTTAACCGTCTGCATGACAGAAATGACTATTTTACCCCTCAGCCAAACAACCTATTCAGCCCATTAAGCCACAACCAAACAACACCTAGTGATCAGCAACAACACATTATTTCTAACCATCTGAATAACAGAAATGACTATTTTACCCCTCAGCCATACAACCTATTCAGCCCATTAAGCCACAACCAAACAACACCTAGTGGTCAGCAGCAACACATCACCTTTCTTTGATTATTGCTGGCAGTAAGGACAGATTAGTCACTTGTGAATTTTTCTCTGCCAAAAGGTGTCAAATCATCAGAATTTAGAAGTTCTTTATTTTGCTAGCTTAATACACCTTAAAAAGTGCGGTTAATCGTATTTATCACTGCTATCCCATAATCAAAATAACATAAAGAAAGCAAATAAGAAGCCAGAATTAACAAAGTGTTGCTCCTTTATGTACAGTGAAGAGAGCAGGCAAAAAAGAGTAGCTCTTAATACACTTTACAGTTACAGTCATGTTATTCTAACATGATGTGGGGAGCTAATTGCTTATCTTATCTTACTAAACATTAAAAAAAAAACCCGAAATGGTATTTTTATTTTTTTCCTTATGGTTGTTGCTATTAAGCTAGAACCATATAGCTCTTGCTTCAATAAGCTTTTGTTTCAGTGATCCATCCACATGAAGGGAAATGACGTCCCTGGCTGAGCCTACGTATTTACCGCCTATAAACACTGCCGGGATAGCAGGATTACAACCTAGGCGTTGTAGGGCCCACTCCATATCGGCATCATGGTCAACTTCATGAATTGCAGGACTTGCACCGAGTTCGTAGAACAGTGCCTTGATACTGTGGCACATGCAGCAAGAACTCTTGGTGAAGATCACTGCGGCTTTCTTGGAGGCCAAGTCTTTAACTCTATCCATTTAGAAAAATGTATAGTGTACCGAAGAAATTAAGTGCAAATGCTAAGATGTGGTTGAAGGGCTTATCTTGGTAGACTTTGAGGTTGTATCGGTTTCTTATATAGGGGATACCGAGGGTCATCAGTTGCATTGTTTAATCGTGAAATGTGTAAAAGAAAAGTTCTTTTTGGATATTTGTCTGGATAAGAATAATGCTCCTGATGATTTGCTTGAAAACAATCTTTTGTGCTGTAATCAAGTTGACACACGGGTATCTCTTCCTACCCACGATGGCAAATCCGCTTGTGATTCCCGTATGAATGAAGAGCCGTATTAATCATATGAGCTTAATGGGACTTGCGGCTTATTTGGTTAGCTACACATGACTGTTCGGTGGTGGCTTAATGATAAAGAAAGTAGCTTATTCACTACAAATCCGCTTGTGTTTGTTAGTAACTTAATGAGCTTAATGGGACTCGCGGCTTATTTGGTTAGCTACACATGACTGTTCGGTAGTGGCTTAATGATAAAGAAAATAGCTTATTTAGTAAGCTAACTACAGGTGGGGGAGCTTTATGCAGAAAGACAGGTTTGTTTTTCCCAATCCATCCCTGTGAATTAAAAAATAATTCCTTCCATCTATGGAAAAAAAAAAACAACCCCGAAATTTTCCGAATCTATACAGACAACTTTATCCACACAGGACTTAATGAAAAACCAACCAAACAATCCCATAGATAGATGTAGACTAATCTGAGGTCTTGTTCCTTGCATCAAATAATAATAATAATTTAATGTTCTGAGAAAGTGGGAATATATTCTTTAATTTAGTATTCAAATATTTAATTTATTGAGGCAAACTTTTGAAGAAACAATCTATTAAAAACTCTCGGAGGTGCGAAAAATGGTAGCGGTCCAGGCCCTTGACAATCGATAAGTCAATCTAGAGAATTTCTCACTCCAACGTTATAGGTTAGCCAAGTCAAAAAAAACAATATCAAATTTAGAAACAACTCTTTCTTAGCAGCCAAATCTGGTTCCATTTCATCCTTCTGATGTGTAAAAGAAAAGAATCTATCCTATTCCCTTCCACTTTCTGGTTGTCCTCTGAACTATATATATCAATCATAAAAATGAGCTTAATAAACAAGCTATAACCAACTTAACCATCTTAATGGGTACTACTGCTTTTCTTCTTCAGAAAAACAAGTTATTTTTTCTAGGGAGTGGGATATGATAATGTTCACCAAGAAAAATAGCAACAACTAGAATTGAACATTTTAGCTATGCAGTCACTATCCAATAGAATCTATCAGAGGCATAAAATAAAAGCCTCTATTTCATTTATTCTCGATGACGATTACTATTTAAGAATCGCAGTAAAGTTAGGAGAATTTGATAGTTATTCACTAACGGCCAATCAGAATGAGCCAACGATTCTTCTAGATAAGTCATGATCTATTAGTGCATATTATTGATTGCTTGTATTGATCCATAAGTGACCTTTTAAAGCTTCATAAAAAATTTGCTTTGAAAACTAGTCATAAACCAGCAACTTTTCCATGTTTGTAAAACTTTGATATTGCCAAGAATACAAACACAAAAACATGTAACAATCTTGGAAAAGGTAAAAAGAGATATTAAGTGCTCTTCATGACAATTGAAGAAAAGAAAACGTTGAAACCAGAAAACGGACCTTTCTTGCACAGTTTCTTTGGCTTCAACTCATAACAACCGGGATAATCATCATCACCTAAAATCACATATTTGTGTTGTTAAGCGTTAACTCGGTTTTCTAGAAAGCTTGTTCTGCTAGTTGGTTAAGAAAATTCCCTCTGACTGTAGTTAACTCCGAAAAATATATAAAATACTCCATCCGTCCCAAAATAAGTGTATTTTCCGATTCTACCCTTGAGTATGAGATGGAGAGATTCATTACTCCTTATATTAGTAAGGATACTCTTGTCATTTAGTTACATAAAAAGTATAATAATTACGCATTTTTAGAATTGTGGGCATTTCTTTTGGGACGAAGGGAGCCAACAACGTCCATTCATAATCTATCCCTATTAGTTGACACGTTACAGAAGGACGTGATGTGTTATGCCTAGATATTAAATGGAACAAAGTAAAGGAACTTACAAATCGACCTACCCAAGTCAAAACCAGTGAATTAAAATGAAACCGAATTCTACACGATCATGTCAACATTCAAGATAGAGAATAATTACCTAACTTATTCATTTTTGTTAACTATAAATATCAAGATCTCGATAGCAAGATGCGGAAACAATAGCTTTCAAGCAATAGATTTGATAAAAAGGCGGTGTCATGCAGAGGCAGACCCATATTTTTCTTTTAAGTGGTGGCACAATTTGACTATAAAGAAAATCCATAGAAATTGAAATTTTCATAGTTTTAGTACAGATGTGTTGGTTGGTTTCTTGTCCTTGCACAAAAGAAACCTATGTTCCAGTCTTGTGTACAAATTTTTGTAAGAACACAAAAGGTCCATTATATTATAGTAAACCAAACAGTTTCTTTTATTATCATTCCCATTGATTACGGCTTAATACCTCTAACCAAACACCCCCTAAGAAATTTGACTAAAGTGGGACTCAAACACGCGCCTTTTGTACAACAGCAGCAACTTTTACCAACTTCGCCATTAAAAAGACTTGCGTCAAGAGTTTAGTTTAAAAAACATAAGGGCACCCAACAAAACGATATGGTGGTGCCCTTCAGAAATGTAGTTCTTTTTCATTACGACAGATCATGAGACGGTGGCCCGTGCCACGCGTAATGCTCCTATGTAGGTCCCTCCCAGTGTCATTGTTGGCATGTATTATTGGTGTAAGTAAGCATAATATGATGTACATTTTATTCCTGAAATTTCTTTTCCTAGGTGATATTTCCATCCTAGTGCTCAAGCATAAATGCAAGCATCACACCAAGTGTACAAATGATCCTCCGCATTTTCCGTTTGTCTCCTAAGAGAAGCAGATCTTACGTAAATAAAGAAGAGAGTGAGACACGGGGATAAAGGAACCAATCAATTTGCATTAAGAATACTATCATAAAAAGCACACCAAATGTGAGCCTAACGTATGCCAAGACTCGATGTTAAACAGCCACGTAGACATGAAGATATATACAAAGATGTGGCCGTACACATAGCAGTTATTATATGCTCCACCCCTACGTATTTTTCCTCTACGACCACCCCAATAAAAAAATACGACGAAATAGTATCGCCTCTGTCCCAAAATAAGTGTCCACTTTCAAAAGCAAGTCTTCTTTCCAATTCTACCCTTGATAATGAGATGGAGAAATTCATTACGCTCTCTCTCTATTATTAAGGGTAAAATCGTCATTTAGTTAACTAAAAAGTGTAATAGTTACGTATTTGCTAAGACTATGTTCCTTTTTCATCTTTCCAATTCTACCCTTGATAATGAGATGGAGAATTCATTACGCTCTCTCTCTCTCTATTATTAAGGGTAAAATCGTCATTTAGTTAACTAAAAAGTGTAACAGTTACATATCTTCTAAGACTATGTGCCTTTTTCATCATGGACATTTGTTTCGGGATGGCAGGGGTATTTTGCTTCATATACTACCCGAACAGTATTAGCAGTTTAACTTTTCAAGATTATGTGTCATTCTAAAAATAATATTCAAACAAATGCACCTAAATAAAATGAAAAAGCATATCAACATAAGTTTAGGATTTTAGAAGGGACCTATACTGTGGTAGTGTAGCGACAGAAGTTAAATGACCCTTCGCTTCGTTTTGAGTCGGTTATGCAAATTCTACCTCCAGTTCATTATTCTTTCCTTCTTAAGGCTGCAGAAAGATGTCAGTATCTAATACCAGATTCTATCTACTGCATTCGACATAAGATTCTTCTTTTTATCACCATAGGATGTAATGCGTACATGGATGAAATAAACTTAATTTTTTCACCACATTCTTTGAATTGGAGACCAAGCACGTCAGCATCGTATTATAAGTTAAAAAATAATCTTGCAAAATCCTACCGTCACTGATTTGATGGACTAACATAAAAATAGAGATCTTCATGAGCTAAAATGCCCATGCATATCACTCATCAGGTAAATGCGACTTCTTACTTGGATTGCAAAAGTCCTGCAACAAATAGGATGCAAGATATTAATCGTCTATTAGAGGCGGGGTTAATGGTATTAATCATAAGTTACTGACCAGCATGCGAATCGGCATGATTCGGTTAACTTATGTCATCACAACCAATAAATATTCAAAGTTATAACCCAACATTTGATGCCCAAACAGGCATAATTCGCAACGAATCACTTGATGTGAAGTAGTTTTTTGTGCACATTAAAGTTATATTAGGTATTTGATTGGTTGTCGATTGGTTTTCATCATCATATTTGATATTTTTCATGAGCAACTACTTGATATAACCTTTTTTTTTCTAAATGCTCACTTTTCTAATCACTCCAAGGGCTACCAAATCTTTTTTGGTGGGTTGGGCACTGTTAACCTTCTTCCTACTAGAATCTTGCAATGAGAATGAAAGGGCGTTTACCCGATTGGCATGACATCTTCCTCCACCTCAGCAGATGCTTTGGGATGGAAATATGAATCATGTTCACATGCATAATTACCATACTGACCCTTCATAAACATTGCAGCACATGACTTCTTAAAGTATCCATCAAGGTTAAGGATGTAATTTAATGATGCAAGATGCTACCGTGCATATCGATATACGGAGAAGCAACTTGTTATACTAAACTATTAACGATCTTTCAATTGTGAAGCCAAAAAAGAATCTATCCTTTTCGGTACCAAGTAAAGACATCAACCCAACAATTGCAAGACCTATTATCTATATATAGCATTAGCAAGAGTTTGGTTTACTCACAACAAAATCTAGCCATTCCAACAAGCCTAGTTTTCTACATATCGCCTCTAGCTATCACTTATCAGTCATCAAGACTTCTTCTACCAAATTTAGCACTTGCTTCTATACATCTATTTGATACAACTTTCAGAAATGGCCATGGTTGCAGCGTTGGTGAATGAAAGATCGGTGGTCATATTCAGCAAAAGCTCTTGCTGCATGTGTCACACCATTAAGACATTGATAAGCAGTTTTGGAGCAAATCCCACTGTTTATGAGCTAGATGAGCATCCAAAGGGACAGCAAATAGAGAAGGAACTCAAGGGATTAGGGTGTAAGCCAAGTGTACCAGTTGTGTATATAGGGCAGCAGCTGATTGGGGTGCCAACGAGATAATGACCCTTCATGTTCAGGGCCAGCTGGTTCCGTTGCTCCTGAGGTCTAACGCTATATGGGTTTAGTGAAATGTATGCAATAATATCAAGATTTTACATTATAGAGGTAGAATTACGTTAATACAACTATAGAAGCAGTTTGATGCTTCTATAGTTGTTAGAGCAGGAAAGGAAAGTTGTTTTTTGGCCATCTTTTCTGCTTTTTTACGAGTCCATGACAATGTATGCATGTGCAAAATTCCCCATGTAATTTCCTACTTTTGAGAAGCAACAAGTGATACGACGTTTTACAGAAGTTATTGTGTTTTGATGTATACTTTCGGTGCCAGGTAAATTAATTAGAACACTAGATCAAATTATAGGAAAAATGGAAGAAAATGTCAACAAATGCAACATTGGTGTTTTGGCTAATGCTACTACAAGGGTTTTACTGTCTTTTAGCTGACCATAAATCCAACTAATAGGGAACTAATTGAGAGGACTTAAGAGTACTGCAACCTGAAGTAACTGAGATGCATGATTTCTTGAACTAAAATATGCAATTCTGTTCATGAGCTTCTGGTCGAAGTAAGGTCTGTGTACATCCCCCCCCCCCCCCCAAAAAAAAAAAAAAAAAAAAAAAAAAAAAAAAAACCCCAAAGACCCTATTTTTGAGTGGGATATATCGGGTTCATTTGGTTTTACCTTCTGACAAGTTTCTAAGAATTTTTGTGTATGGAAGTGGTATTCTCAAACCTGTCAAAAGGTTATGGATTATAAAAGAACTTGATAACTATGCTTGGCGTTGGTCTGCATTACTTACAGTTCTCTATCTGTCCTTTTGTGGTATTTCTTTATGTTGTCAGTTTTTCGGAGATAAACCCTCCCATCCAAAATATATGATATCACACTTTGCCTGATCAGTTATAAGGGCTGTTAGTTTAGTGTCGGTCTTCCTTGAACTTCGAGGAATAACTAGCCTCAACTCGGCATTTCCAATTATGTTATCTCAAATTCATTATCTAGTCTTTCATTAGACAAAGTCCAAAAGATATTTCTAATCCATTAAAAGATTATTTCTATGTCCCTTTGTGTGAAATTTAGTGAGCCCGAGTGTCTTAGAAAAACTAATTCGTTCGGAATTATAGCTGTTGGACGACAACTACCCAGAAAATAAAAGAATAGGATGATATCTTAAGTGGTATAGAACAACATCTTGCACACACACATACACACACACAAAAGGGTTATTTAGGATTATATCCTTATGACATTTATTTTTAAAGGCAGGACCGTCAGAAGGTCATGCATTTCAAAACAGATGTCAAAAGGTTATTCTCGTAAATAACCCCAAAACAACCGTGCATCTTAACAAGTCACATGCACGAAGAAAATATAGTAATATACGACTACTTGGGGATAAAAGACCATGTGATCTGAGATTTTGAGAATAACAAAGATCTTCAAGTGAAAAGAAGAAATTCTGAAATAGTTCTGAAGGCAGAAAAATTATTAATAATTTCATGAATGTGTTTTAGGTATGTATGTTATACCATAATGTGATATCTAGAAGCCACTTTTTTCTTGAAGGAATCTTCTCTTATCTCACCAGCACCTAGAAAAGGCAACAAAGGGAAAATATAAAATTTTGCGTTGCCCGTCCTTTGTCCTTTTCTGGAAGTGGAAAAGGTGAGGGGAATAACAAGCCCACCAATCTGCAAATCTTAAAGATACGGGATGCCAGGACTCGACTATGCGTTTCTATTTATATCCACTCATATACATTTCACTTTTCATATATAAACCAAATAAGAAAATAGAAATGTTGATCTGGTGTTCATGTGTGAAATCATAAGGATAACGTTAACGTGTAGAAAGGTACAGATTAACATAATAATATACCATCTCTTCAAAAGTAGCTAGCTAGCTCGCTAACCTCATCATAACAGACAAACGTTACGCATTTTTAAGTAATTATATATGGACATAAAAAAGAAAGGGAAACGATATGCAATCCCAAAAGATAGATTATGGCTTTGTTTGGCAAGCATAAGCTAGCTTATAAGCTAGCTGATAAGCTAGCTTATAAGCTAGTCCATCCAAACATGTACCAGGAAGCTAGCTTATCAGCTAGCTTATAAGCTAGCTTTTTGAAACGCTACTTTGAGTAGCTTATGAGGAGCTTATTGTAGCTTTTTCCAATTATACCCTTATTAATATTAAGGCTTGGTTTGGCAAGCATAAGCTAGCTTATAAGCTAGCTGATAAGCTAGCTTATCAGCTAGTCCATCCAAACATGTACCAGGAAGCTAGCTTATCAGCTAGCTTATAAGCTAGCTTTTTGAAACGCTACTTTGAGTAGCTTATGAGAAGCTTATTGTAGCTTTTTCCAATTATACCCTTATTAATATTAATTATTAAATTCAAAGGTACCCTTTTTGGTCATTTTACATACTCATAAGCTAGTTTTTGCCAAACATAATTTGTTCAAGAGCTAGCTTATCAGCTATCCGCTAGCTTATCAATCAACAGCTAGCTTATCAGCTATCCGCTAGCTTATCAGCTACCAGCTAGCTTATAAGCTACGCTTGCCAAACATAGCCTAATTATTAAATTCAAATATACCCTTTTTGGTCATTTTACATACTCATAAGCTAGTTTTTGCCAAACATAATTTGTTCCAACAGCTAGCTTATCAGCTACTAGCAAGCTTATCAATCAACAGCTAGCTTATCAGCTATCCGCTAGCTTATCAGCTACCAGCTAGCTTATAAGCTACGCTTGCCAAACATAGCCTATGTGTTTTGCTAGACTGTTTAATTTAGTTAGGCAGATATCATGTAAGTTGGTGACCCTATACACAAGTGTCCCTTAGCATCGTCTACGGGCTGTTGTACAAATTGATTCCAACTTCAGAACTCAACTCATCTTGTTTTTTTTTCTTTTGACTTTTTGGTTTGCATATACGTGGCTATATCTAATACCAGGTGTGAGAATATGTGGAACCCCAGGATTAATCTCCAAAAGAGCCCTTAAGGAGAGAAGGGGGGTTTCCAACATATATATTGAAGATTTGGTCCAAGTCTAGCCGATGTGGGACACTAACACGCCCCCTCCAACGAGGCTAGATGAAGGGCTGAGAAGGGCGGAGCGGCGAGGAGAGTGCCGGCTTAGGAGAGTGCCGACGTGTTAGTCCCTATAGTGGTAGACCTTGGCTCTGATACCATGTGAGAATATGTGGAACCCCAGGATTAATCTCCAAAAGAGCTCTTAAGGAGAGAAGGGGGGTTTCCAACATATATAGTGAAGATTTGGTCCAAGTCTAGCCGATGTGGGACACTAACACCAGGAAATAACAAAGGTATTTTACCTTGTTGTACGGTTTTATACATTATCCTTGGAATGTAAGATGGAGATGTATCCCATGCCCATGATTCTGAATGGGAAAGAAAAGAAAAGTGAGCGTATGAGAATCATCAGTCTGGAAAAAGAAAAGACATCGAATTCTCTAGAAAATTTAAAATGTCAGCAGAGAAGGAATAAACAGATCTTTATTATTAATTCAAATAAACCACCTCTTAAACATGAGTGTACTTTCAAATGTGACCATTCGAGAAATATGTCGACTGCTTAAACAGGAAGTACGAAAACATTCTCGGTTGATAAGATCTTTTTTACTTTAGCTGTTCTGATTCCTTGGATGGCACAAGTCTAACAGTATGTTAATAGTGCAGCTTGTGTAGTGACTTGTATGGATAATATTTTGATTAAGCACTCAAAGATACAAAAATCAATAAGAATATGTTCGCATGCAAAACTTTCGCTCTACTTGCATGGATGCCATTTGATTTAATCATCTCGATTATATGTTTTATTATCCACGACTGTTTTTTTTAAATCCATGGCCGTCTGACAAGTTTCTAGGCATTCTTCTGTTAAGCAGTGACATTCTCAAACTTGTACGAAGGTCATGGATTTCAAAGGAACATGTCAAAAGGTCATTTAATCAAAGGACCCCACCAGTGATAAGCATATCTTTCTTCAAATATTTGCTTTATGTGGCTTTCGGATTGTGCAAATTAAGATGCAGAGGAATATTAGTACGGGATGGAGGATTTCGCCCAATTGGTTTATTGGAATTACTTTGTCCACCAACAGCAGATGCTCCAAGATAAACAAATAATGTGGATATTACCGTACTACCCTTCTCAAGTAGGCTTTGCATCTAGATGGAGTCAAGGACTATTCCATAGGGTCATATACAAGGAAAAGAAAAAACTTAAGGAATTCAAAGGATACCAAGATCATCTTTAGAATATTAGTACATAGATTTGCAATCTTGGTCCAGTGGCATTCCATTTAAGACCAGTGGTAAAAGGGTAATTTAGGAAATTATCAAATACTACTTTTCCCTCCTCTTTTGTTCTCAGGTTGAGCTATATATAGCCTCCATGACAGTTGAAGTTTCTCCAACCAAAACCTGGTCAGTTCTCATTCTAATTGCAAATTTGCAAGCCTTTTACCACCATTTTTCTTTAAGTATCTTACCGCTATCCAATTATAGTAATGGCCATCGTACCGAGGTTGGTAACTGACAAAGCGGTGGTTATATTCAGCAAGAACTCTTGCTGTATATGCCACAGCATCAGGACACTGATAAGCAGCTTTGGGGCAAACCCGACTGTTTACGAGCTAGACGAGCGCCCAGATGGGAAGATAATCGAGAAGGAACTCAAAGCCTTGGGGCGTAAGCCATGTGTCCCGGCTGTTTTTATAGGACAGGAACTGGTCGGTGGGGCCAATGAGATCATGAGCCTGCATCTTCAAGGCAAGCTGGTCCCTATGCTCATCAAAGAGAGAGCTATATGGCTCTAGAACAAGAATATGACCATTTTGTCAAGATATAGCATACTTGAGAACAATCTTGAATCAGAGAATAAGTAGCAACTCAGCTGGCATTTTGTCTAGACAGACCATGTATGATAATATGTAACTTATTTGGTTTCAGACTTTCAGCCCTTTTCTTGAGAACAATTATGTATCGGAGGATAAGTAGTAACTCGGCTGGCATTTTTCCTAGCCATGCCATATATATAATCTCTATGCAAGTTATTTGGTTTCAAACTCTTTTCTGTATTTTATTACGTGCACCCGAAGTCCTTAATCGTTTGGCATTTCAGAAAACGATCAATGGTTGGCAGTTGGCACTAAAACATATTAAATATCTAAATTGTATAAACGGCAAATAAACTCATGCACCTCCTCACCTTTGGTGAGGTTTAGGCTTGGTTTGGCAAGCATAAGCTAGCTTATAAGCTAGCTGATAAGCTAGCTTATAAGCTAGTCCATCCAAACATGTACCAGGAAGCTAGCTTATCAGCTAGCTTATAAGCTAGCTTTTTGAAACGCTACTTTGAGTAGCTTATGAGAAGCTTATTGTAGCTTTTTCCAATTATACCCTTATTAATATTAATTATTAAATTCAAAGGTACCCTTTTTGGTCATTTTACATACTCATAAGCTAGTTTTTGCCAAACATAATTTGTTCAACAGCTAGCTTATCAGCTACTAGCAAGCTTATCAATCAACAGCTAGCTTATCAGCTATCCGCTAGCTTATCAGCTACCAGCTAGCTTATAAGCTACGCTTGCCAAACATAGCCTTAGACTCTGAGAGGTTGGATTCTACCAGTAACACGGACATCGCTTGGCCAAAAGCCTTTCGCTAAAAACAAAATTCCATCTATTGTCTATTTCCTTTTCGTAAATTTACCATCAGTTCATGAATTTAGTTACAACTGCATTTCACTATGACTAGCCCAAATCAACTTGCTTCACAACTTCGTCATTATCCGTATTATGGGGAAGGCTCGAGTTCATAACTTGTGCGAAGTAATAAAATTTGCGACATAGCAAAATAATCACAAAGATAACAACAATTAAGGCTGTGTTTGGCAAAAATAAGCTAGCTTATAAGCTAGTCCATCCAAACATGTACCATAAGCTAAGCTAGCTTATAGAAACGCTACTTATAGTAGCTTTTTGGGAGCTTTTTTGTAGCTTTTTCCAATTATACCCTTATTAATATTAATTATTAAATTCAAAGATACCCTTTTTGGTCATTTTACATACTCATAAGCTGGTTTTTGCCAAACATAAATTGTTCAATAGCTAGCTTATCAGCTACTTGCTAGTTTATCAATCAACAACTAGCTTATCAGCTACTTGCTAGCTTATCAATCAACAGCTAGCTTATCAGCTAGTTTGCCAAACATAGCCTAAGGCTATGTTTGGCAAGCGTAGCTGATAAGCTAGCCGGTAGCTTATAAGCTAGCTGTTG
Source organism: Centaurea solstitialis (assembly GCA_030169165.1). Classification (NCBI taxonomy): domain Eukaryota; kingdom Viridiplantae; phylum Streptophyta; class Magnoliopsida; order Asterales; family Asteraceae; genus Centaurea; species Centaurea solstitialis. The sequence continues at coordinate 2,518,234 of CM058045.1, forward strand.
ATTGATAAGCTTGCTAGTAGCTGATAAGCTAGCTGTTGAACAAATTATGTTTGGTAAAAACTAGCTTATGAGTATGTAAAATGACCAAAAAGGGTATATTTGAATTTAATAATTAATATTAATAAGGGTATAATTGGAAAAAGCTACAATAAGCTCCTCATAAGCTACTCAAAGTAGCGTTTCAAAAAGCTAGCTTATAAGCTAGCTTCCTGGTACATATTTGGATGGACTAGCTTATCAGCTAGCTTATGCTTGCCAAACACAGCCTAAGAAGATAAGAGTAAAATACTCAAAACAACAAAATATTCACAAAGATACCATCAGTTAAGAATAAGAGCACAATGTATTAAAAAAATGTGAAATGTAACTTAGAAATGTGACCTCAGAATCTAATGAGGTTTTAACATAATGTGAATAACTCTTATTACCATAACTCTTCAAGTTTGTAGATGATATCCAACAATTCACATGTGATGAGTCAGTCCTGTATATTCTAGTAAAGTAGATTCCTGGAACATAACAAAAATGGTGTTATTATTAGTAGTAGAAATCAACACAAACTCTGCAAAATTATGCATTCAACCAAGACTTGAGCAGCAATCCAACCAAAAAATAAGCAATTTAACACATACACTATTCAGATTAGAAGTTGAATCCGTCTACCAAAGGAGTGTTAGCCTAGTGGTAAGGCTTGGGCACTACATAGTGGTGAACCTGAGTTCGAGCCCTGGGGGACGCATTCTGGAGGTACGGGGGCTTCGACCCCGGCCTGCATGCTTTAGCAGTCGGGCTTCGGCCCAAAAATTGCCGATGATTAGTCAAAAAAAAGTTGAATCCGTCTCGAAATCAAACAAAACAGGTAGTTGAAGTCCGAATTCGTCTGAAAAGCAAAGAAAAAAGCTCATTGAAGTCCGAATTCGGCTGAAAATGAAACAAAAAGCTAAGAGCATCCACAGTGGTGGAATTCCTGCCACATCATTGCCAACTCAACAAACTATGAACCTCCTTAAAACTCTACAATAGAAATTCTTACAAAAACCTCACTTTCCTTTTCTTATTTGTAATTTATGTAAAAATTATTATATAACAAAAACGGAAACTATTACAAGAAGTTGGTTCTTGTTCAAGCAACTCGGTTCGGTTCCAATAAACTAGGCAAGAACCTGTGTCACACAGCGGAGGAGGTTCTTATAAAAACCTCCATCGTGGCAAATTGAAGTCCGAATTCAGCTGAAAATTAAAGCCGAGATTTGAAATCCAACGGAAAAACTAGCAATTAACGACACATGTTGGCTCAAAATCGAAAAAAACAACCAAATTAAAGTCCGATTCAGCTGAAAATGAAAACAAAACCAAATTGAAGTCCGAATTCGGCTGAAAATGAAACAAAAAGCTATAAGCCGATTTTGATTTTTAAAAAAGCTAACCGTCGGGGTTAGAAGGGATCAACTACGGCCGAGAGAACGTAGGCGAACACATTATTCACCGGAGAGTGTCCAACGTGTCACTCCGACGCCACCACAGCCCCTCGAGAGGGGGCCGAGTCGGTCGGAAGACACATTATTCACCGGAGAGTGTCCAACGTGTCACTCCGACGCCACTACAGCCCCTCGAGAGGGGGCCGAGTCGGTCGGAAGACACATTATTCACCGGAGAGTGTCCAACGTGTCACTCCGACGCCACCACAGCCCCTCGAGAGGGGGCACACATAGTCGTCCCCAAGTTCTTCGCCCTTCGTTTAGCCTTAATGCCCCCACTTGGGTCACAGGCCCTCGTTACCGAGCCCGGCGGTTTTTTAGGTTCAAATTCGGGTTTATGAATACCATTTAGCTTGTAACTTCATTCGATGTGGGACGTTCTGCAAAATGCAAGCAGCTAACGCAAAAATAGAAAGTATAGGAGGGGTTTTAGTATTTTTATCAAAGTTCTAAACCCAGTGGTTATCACTATTTATCAATTTTGGTCCATCGATTGAATTAATTACACAGATAGTCCCCGAGATTGCCATTTCGTTTCAATTTTGGTCCCTCGAACTAACTTCTTTCAAAAGACTTTGTTAAAGAAAGGGTATTTTGGTCATTCCATAATTTTATTTACTTTTAAATTAAAAATTAAAAATTTAATCAGTATTGTAATATAAAATACAATAAACAATATTATATATATACATCTGTACAAAGAGAAAATCAAACACCACCACCTACCAACACCCAACTCCACCACCACCATAGCCACCACTGTCACCAAACAACCACCACCCTTCGTCTCCGACCATTCCCCCTCGTCTCGTCTCCAGTAACCTTCCCAGGTATAGATGTTGTTTTCTGACGACTCCTTCACCCTCTCCATCTGTGTCGCGTCTTCTCGCCCCCAGATATGTAAAATCATGAAGGTGGTGGTTGTATGTGGCAGATTCGGTGACGAAGACCATGCTTTTCCCCAAACCCTAAATAGGTATCAGATCCAGCGAGGGCGGAGATGGTTTGGAGTGTGTGCTGGCGGCGATGGAGTTGGTTTGGTGGCTGTGGTGGTCGTTTAGTGGCAATGGTGGTGGTATGTTGGTTGTGGTGGTGATTGTGGTGATGGTTTGGTGGTAGGTGGTGGTGGTGGTAGAACTAAAGATGAAGATGATGAAGATTAGAGAGAGATATATATAAATGAGTGTGTGTGTGTGTGTGTGTGTGTGAGAGAGAGAGAGAGAGAGTGAGAAAGTTACAACTTAAAACCGTGTTCTTTAATTATGGAATGACCAAAATACCCTCCTTTAACAGAGTCTTTTGACATAAGTTAGTTCGAGGGACCAAAATTGAAACGAAGTGGCAACCTCGAGACTATCCGTTTAATTAGTTCAGATGGACTAAAATTGATAAATGGTGACAACCACAGGGACCAAAAGTGTAATTAAAAGCACTAACATTTAGCAACTTTAGTTGCACTATTCATAAGCATACTAAAAAATAATAATAATATAATGAAAAGTTCATTCTTAGTCCTTGACATTTGTGGATTTGTTGAAAGTGGTCCTTAAAGTTTTGAGTTTTAAGGAAGAATAATTATATATATATATATATATATATATATATATAGTATTAGGTTCAAATGAGAAGTGCTAAAAAAATGAGAAGTAGAAAAGTGATCTTCACCACTCATCCGGTCAATAAAGGCGGCTTTGACGGGGTCCCCCTTTTTAATAATTTCTATCCTCCCATGAATCGCGTCAATCCCATGTGATCGCGTCTACTGTAACCGATCAAAGCCACCTTTATTGACCGAATGAGTGGTGGAGATCACTTCTCTACTTCGTATTTTTTTAGCACTTTTCATTTGAACCTTTATATATATATACATATATATATATAGAGAGAGAGAGAGAAAGATAGAGGAAAATTCAAATGTGAACCACTTTTTGGTTGTGAACGTGAGGACAACCGAGAGCGCGACACGTGGCGGCTTTGAGTGTGGTCCCCCCCTTTAATTCAATGCTCTCCCATGAATCGCGCCTAGTCATCCGCCGTGGATCTAACGTGGCGCCTAGTCACCCGCCATGGATCTAATGTGGCGCCTAGTCATCCGCCACGTGTCGCGCTCTCGGCTGTCCTCACGTTCACAACCAAAAAGTGGTTCACATTTGAACCTACCCCTATATATATATATAACATTTAACAAATGGTATCTACCATTTATAAGTTATAGTGCTTTTTTTATTTATTTTTCCTCTTCAATGGTACATGAATATTGTTTATTATTAATTTTATGTTTCCTTTATTAGTCATATATATATATATATATATATATACACATAGAAGGAAGATCATTTGTAAACCAAAATAAAATGTATAAACTGTGTAAACCAATCCATACCATTGATCAAAAGAATCAATGGTCAATATATGGATGGATATTTTAAAAAAATAAAAAATCAAAATAAATCATAACCGCCTTATCTCAACCGTTGACTTTTTTGATCAAGGATGTGGATTGATTCACACGGTTTACACCGTTTTTAGAGTTCGCAAATGATTCTCTCTTTTAGTACATGAATATTGTTCATTATCAATCTCATGTTTATTTTATTAGTGCTCATCACATGTTTGATAAAATTTCAAACCAAATGTATTCGATGTTATCAATCTTATTGTTCATTACCAAATGTGTTCAATGTTATGTTATATGCTCTACGAAAAAAGTCAAAAATGTAATATATATATGTTTCATATTGGAAAAGGTGGATTTTTTGGGTGTAGGATTCTAGAAGTTCAAAAATAATCATTCTAATTTTAAATTTTATGGTTAAAATTCACCGCAACAAAAGCTACATTAATCCGATTTCAATTTTATATATTGTCATGATTTTTTTTCTACGTTAATAATGATCTGTCACTTGTGTCATAGTTGTCCTATCGATTTATATTACATTTTAACTGTTTTTTGTTGCTTTAATTTTTATATTTTTATAACCTCCTATCTCCCCTGCAAGACACGGCCAAAAAACCTAGTTTACTCTAATATATATGTATATATGTGTGTTTGTGTTTATGTATATGTATAAAATGTTAAAATAAAATAATTTCTAAATTCTAATATATATTAACGGGGAAATTCTAACCGATATGAATGGAAAATCTATCGAAGTTCGAGATACACAGATTTAAAAAATCAAGATTACACTTTTTTAACGTCATGGCGCACCATGGCGGGCCAATGTGTGCCATAACTCGCCTCAACGAGCACGACGGCATCCCTCGACACCATGGGGGTTAACGTGGCGGCAAGGTGACGCCTCGGCACCATGGTGTGCCATGGCGGCGCCAAGGCGCGCCTTTTAGAACATTGATTTTTATTGCTCCAATAGTTATGTATTCCTTATGCTAAAATAGAAGAAAAAATAAAAGAGACTACAAAAATCTCTAAATATAGAGAAATCTCTAAAACTCTTTAGAAGGGAGAGAATTAATATTTTATAAAATATAATGAGTATTTTATTGATATTATAAATTATAGGATTGCTAAAATAGAGTAACTATTGGAGATAGATGCAAATTCTTTTAGAGATTTTGAGTTTTGATACTCTATTATAGAAAAAATATAGTATAGTTGTCGGAGATGCTCTAAGTTTGGGTGAGCAACAAAAATAGTCCCTACGGTTTGTTGAAAAATCCGATTGTTATTTTGAAAAAGAGTATATTACAGATTTGGTCCCTGTGGTTTGCCAAAAATAACGAATTTGGTCCCTAGAGTTTAAAAAATACAAAATTGGTCCTGTAGTATGCATTTTCGACCGGTTTTGGTCCCTGACTTTAACGGCTGTTAAAAATGCCAGTTAAGTCAGGGGTATTTATGTCTTTTTACATTTTTTTTTCTTTTAGAAAATAAACTCAGGGACCAAATGTGATATTTACTCTTCTTCTTCTTCTTCCCCATTTTCTCTTTCATATCTTCTTCTTCCACACCACCCATTTCATCCACCACCCACCACCATTTTTATCCTCCTCCTCCACCACCACCACCCATTTTATCCACCACCAACCCCACCACCATCCACTATTTTTATTCTCCACCACCACCTATTTGACCCACCATCCTTTTTCATCCTCTACCACCACCACCACCCATTTTACCCACCACCACCATTTTTATCTTCCACCACCACTACCACCACCCATTTTACCCACCATCACCACCACCCACCACCCATTTTATCCACCACCATCCACCACCTTTTTTATCCTCCATCACCACCACCACCCACCACCCTTTTTATCCACCACCACCCACTACCCATTTTATCCACCACCACCACCGCCCTTTTTATCCTCCACCACCACCACCACCATACACACACAGATTATATATATATATATATATATATATAACCCACAATATCACCACCACCCATTTTAACCACCACCATCCACCATCAACACCACCCTCTTTTTACCCACCAACGTCGTGACCACACACACACACACACACACACATATATATACATATACATACATACATATAAACCCTAAAAAACAACTAATTTATTAACTAGAACCCTAGAAACCCTCAAATCCCTTGCCCCAAATCCAAATCTATATCCACCCCAAATCTCTATCGGCAAAATCGAAATCAGTTTCACCAATTTCATGTACCTCACATCGAATTTCTCCACACTCAAACCCTACCAAATCCCCTAATTTCCTCTCCCGACGAGTGGTGGTGGGTGGTGTGGGGGTGATGGTGGGTGGTAGGTAAAATTGGTGGTGGTAGTGGCGGTGGGTAAGTAAAATGGATGTTGGTGGTGGGTAAAATTGGTGGTGGTAGGCGGTGGTAAAATGGGTGGTGGTGGTGATTGTGGGTTATATAATATATATGTGTGTGTGTGTGTGTGTGTGTGTGTGTGTGTTTGTGTGTGGTGTTTTGTGGGGAAGAAGTGATGAGAGAGAAAAAGACAAAAAAAAGAAATTTGTCCAAATTTGGTCCCTGTGGGTTGTTAAAATGGAAAAAGACGAAATTACCCCTGAACTAACGGCTTCATTTAACAGCCGTTAGTCGGAGGGACCAAAACCGGACGAAATCGCATACTACAGGACCAAATTTGTATTTTTTAAACTCTAGGGACCAAATTCGTTATTTTTGGCAAACCAAAGGGACCAAATCCATAATTTACTCTTTGAAAAATGAAAACTACAGTGGTATTTGTTTGTAAGTTTAATTTTCTGCAAAATGTAAGTTTCGGGTAAGGTACGAAGATAGTCCTTGTGGTTCGTTGAAAAGTACAATTGTTGTTTTGTAAAATAAATAAGCTCTTAATTGTTATTTGTGTCTGATTATGTTAAAACTACAATAATTCAAACCAATCTTTTTCATATTTAGCTAGCTACTTACCTCTTATTTTCACGTGCCACTACTGTTCTTTCGATTTCAACATCGGTTTTAGCCGATATGCATCCCAAGATTAAATTGGGGCTTGGATGTGTGAGATATGCTTAAAACTCTACAACTTAGCAAATCCTCCAACGTCTCTCTTTAGTTTCTTTTTTTTTTAATCTCGTCCTTCGTTGATCGATGTTCACTTCACTTGACATATTTAAGTTGGATTTTTTATAGGAAAAAATGGATGATTATATATATATTTAGACATTTATCAGTTTACGAAAACAAAAGCCGTATTTTGATTCAGGTTTCATACTTCAACATCACCTCTCCAAAATCAAAAGTGAAATTAGACTTTGACTTCAGCACATCCTTAAAAAACAAAGGCCACTCACGGAAATCGAATATCTTCATGTATATAATCTTAAGTGAAATTTTAATAACCTATGACCCAACAAAAATAGTCATTGTGGTATCAATTTTGTTTAGAAACCGATCCTTAAAGCTATCTTTCTTATGTGAACGAAACACATGGTTGGATGATTTTACCTTGGCTATAACTCATAAACTAGATAGAGTTATGCGTTGTTGGTCAAATTCTTGTCGAGTAAACACTTACTGGCATTACCAAATGAGTGTTAGCCTAGTGATAAGGCTTGGGTACTACATAATGGTGAACCCGTGTTCGAGCCCTGAGGGACGCATTTTGGAGGTACGGGGGCTTCGACCCCGGGCTGCATGCTTTAACAGTCGGGCTTCGGCTCAAAAATTGCCGAGGATTAGTCTGGACCCAATGTGGTATGGGATACCTCTTAAAAAAAAACACTTACTGGCATTTTTTCTAGCCATGCCATGTATAATCTATGCATGTTATTTTTAGTTTCAAACTCTTTTATATATTTTAGTACGAGCACCCAAAGTCCTTGATCGTTTGGCATTTAGAAAATGATCAATGGTGGTTGGCACTAAAAAAATTAAATATCTAAATTATATAAACGGCAAATAAACTCATGCACCTCCTCACTTTTGGTGAGATTTGGACCATGGACGGATTTGAAGAGGGGCACACGGTGGCACGGGCCACCGTCAAATTCCTCCGTCGTAGTGTAAAAAATTACGGTGCCACCGTATCAATTTGTCGCGTGCCACCATATATATTTTGAAAATACAATCAAAACAAAAGTTTTCTTTGGTTGAGTTGGTTAGTTACTTGCCTTGTAACCATGAGGTCATGGGTTCAAGTCCCATTAGAGACAATTTTTTTTTAGATTTTTGCTTTTAATTTTATATTTAGTGTTTATATAAAAAATTGCTTGTACCAAGAATTGAACTTGAGACTTTACCTTTGAAAGTCAATGAACAAACCACTAGACCAATAAAAATTTTGTGATAATTTTCTTTAAATATGTTCTTTATAGTTAAATGGTGCCACCGTCTGAAAAAAGTTCTAGATCCGTCCCTGATTTGGACCCTTGACCTCATGAGAGGTTGGATTCTACCAGTAACACAGATATCTCTTGGCCAAAAGCCTTTTGCTTAAAACAAAAATCCATCTATTGTTCCTTCAAGCTTGTCTATTTCCTTTTCTTAAATTACCATCAGTTCATGAATTTAGTTACAACTGCATTTCACTATGACAAGCCCAAATCGTCTCGAATCACAACTTCGTCATTATCCGTATTATGTAGACTCTCGAGTTCATAAGTTGTGCGAAGTAATAAAGTTTGTGGCATAGCAAAATAATCACAAAGATAACAACAATTAAGGCTTTGTTTGGCAAAAATAAGCTTAGCTTATAAGCTACTCCATCCAAACATGTACCATAAACTAGCTTATAAGCTAGCTTTTAAAACGCTACTTTAAGTAGTTTTTTGTAGCTTTTTCCAATTATACCCTTATTAATATTAATTATTAATTTCAAAGATACCTTTTTTGGTCATTTTACATACTCATAAGCTTGTTTTTGCCAAACATAATTTGTTCAACAGCTAGCTTATCAGCTACTAGCAAACTTATCAGCTAGTTTGCCAAACATATCCTAAGATTCCTACAAGAGTAAAATACTCAAAACAACAAAATATTCACAAAGATACCTTTAGTTAGGAGCTCAATGCATTAAAAATATGTGAAACTACAGTAATTCATTAATTCAACCACTATAGAAATGTGATCAGAGAATCTAATGATACTTAACATAAATGTGAAATAAATGTATTACCATAACTCTTCAAGTTTGTAGATGATATCCAACAATTCACATGTGATGAGTTGGACCTGTATATTCTAGTAAAGTAGATTCCTGGAACATGACAAAAAATGGTTATTATTAGTAGTAGAAATCAACACAAAACACACCAGGTAGCAATACACAAACACTAATTGAAGGGAAAAAAACATAGAAATTAAACACAAATACACATTTAGGTTTTGGTTAAATTCAAGTTCCAATTCGAGATTTGAGCTCAAAATCAAACAAAATTAGAATTTCAAACGAATTGTCAGTAGTAACACATTTAAGTTTTGGTTGAATTGTAAGCTCTAATTCGAGATTTGAGCTCAAAGCCCGACTAATCCCGGAAATTTTGGGGGCTAAACATGGCCCCATTTAAATGGTCTCATGCATGGGCACGGAAGGCTAGAACTCAAGGAATGGGCACGCGAAGGCTCACCTGGTGACAGTAATGAGAACTCGAGGCATGGGCACCGGAAAGGCTCAAACTCGACTAGAACGACCCACGAGCGATAACCAATCTGCCCGATGACAATAATCGAGATTAAGCTGATAACCAATCTTCAAGTTGACAATAACGAGAACTCGAGGCATGGGCACGGGAAGGCGCGAACTCGATTAGGGCGCTATGAACCCCCGAGCAAACGATTTAAGTAGATAAAAAACGATAAAAAGCTAATCGTCGGGCTCGGAAGGGATCAACCACGGCCGAGAGAATCGGGCGGTACCTGGCGGCTGGCTCAACCGGAGTCTCTACTCAACGGAAGAGGGCTATACTCTCTCTCAGTATACCCAAATCTACCAAGCCACTGTCACATATAATGGCTGGCAATCTAAACACCTCTCCACTAGCTATACTCCTTAGCTATGGAGGGTTTCTTCACGAACGGTGTGCACGCCGTCTCCACGTGTCACCACCACAACGTCTCCGACAGCAAGCCAGGTAGCCCCCACAGACCCTCGAACTCATTGATCGTCCCCAAGTTCTTCGACCTTCGTTTAGCCTTAATGCCCCCACTCGGGTCACAGGCCCTCGTTACTGAGCCCGGCAATTTTGAAGTTCGAATTGCGGTTTATAAACACCTTTTTGGTTGTAAGTTTCTTCGATGTGGGATGGTTTGATGAAAAATGTTTAAGTTTCGGGTAAGTTGCAAAGATGGTCCCTGTGGTTTGTTGAAGAGTACGGTTTCTTTTTAAAAACGGTAGGTAACTCTCACGCACGTGTTCTGATACGAAGTTGTCGAAGTATCTGGGATCTGTATATACACTCTATTAATCAAATCCTGAGGGGAGCAGTAGATGGTATTCCTATCTACTTGGGTTCGATTCGGAGGGGGAACAGGAGGCGATACCATAATTCATGGGTCGACCTTAGGGTCGGGAATGGGCGAGGCTATGGGCCGGTAACGGTTTTCATGGTCAATAGGATTAGTCGGGTGCCCAAATGGATCCCAGATACCTCTTCGACTCGGTCGGGGGCGTATGTGTGTGTTTATCTGTCGTCCAAAAAAACATTGACGACCATGCACCGACCGGAAAGCCAACCCCTTGGTTTTATTTTGATTAAGAAAGATGAACGGAATTTTATGGTGTGTTTTTTGTTGTAGAAAATTGTTTTCATTTTTTCTACAAAACGTTTTCAAAAAATAGAGTTGTGTTTTCATTTTCGCTTTTTCTGTTAAATTTTTAGAAAACGTGTTCGGTTGAAATGAGGGGGTTTTCATTTTTTTATTTTAGAAAATTGGAGAACGCGTTTAAATTTTTTTGAAAAACTACTAAAATCGGTTTTTTTAATATACATGAAAGTTAGAAAACAATTTTTTTTTTCATTTTTTTCTTGGAAAATTTCTAAAAACTAAATGAACAAACACATTTTCTAAATTTTCATTATCTTTGAAAGACTGGGAAACTTTTCACAACCAAACGCACCCTTAATAAACTAACAAACTGAACAAGAATAGTCATTATGGTATGAACTTTGTTTTGGAACATGTCCTTAAAGTTAAGAGCCTTCATTATTTACTGAGTAAAACTCTCGATCCTTGGTTTAGGTCTTACATGATAAGATTCTTGGTCTTTGTTATATTCATACAACAAAGTAATTTGACTTGATAAATGCTTACTAGAGGTGGCCCTGGGCATAGGCCAAAGGGGCGGCGGCCCAGGGCATTATTTAGCCCAAGGGCATCACTCTTACAAACCCAAGTATTCATTAGTAGGTTCAATTATGGGCTTTTGGGCTTAATTTTACTACCGCTGTGACTTGTGAGCGCTTCATATATGGATACCAAATCAATCTCAGCCTGTTACTATTTACACCGAAGGCGATTATAGAAGTACAAAACTGAACATTGAAACAAAATTTGTCATCAATTTATGCAAATCGCCCGTCAATCGAACTGCTTTATATTCAATATTCCTGTTTTCGAAATCAGTAATCGATTTGTTCACTTTGTTGCTTTCGATTAAATCTCAATAAGTCTTTTTTATGTTTGATTATCAGTTTATCACTTTGCAATATATCATCTATGTTGTTGTTGTGTAGCATTATCTTCGATTTCAATCCTTAATAGTTAATCCCAACATGATTTATGCATACTAAAGGGGTACTTTTTTGACCTTTCGTCATGAACATCCGAAATCTCAGGACCGGCTCTGATGCTTACTCAGGTAACAACCCCTAAACACTCATATTCATCTATTGATATCTTATTCTATTGCACCCCCTATTCTTCAAGACATTCATAGCTAATCATATGAGACTTGAGAGGCAGGTAAGAGAAAGCATATTACATAAATTGGTCTTATTTTTATTGAGATTGAGAAGGGGCCAACCCATTAAAATTTTGAAAGTGACTATAACTTATTAACTTAATTATATATATAAAAAAATGAGTGAAGGAGAGTCACACTGATGTTAAGGTGGCTACAGGCCTAACTCTTTTTATGTGAATTGTACACATAGTTAGATGATTTTACCTGGGCTCTAACCCATAAATTAGACGAATTTATGGGTCGTTTACTGATTTCTTAACATGTAAGTATGAACAAGATATTCACCTTCATATACCTTATCGAATAACATATTTGGCCATGAAAATGAATCGTTGATAAGCATTTTTAACCGGATAAATATTTACTAGGTAAGATTCAGCTTCCACATCGTGTAAGATTCCCGGTCTTTGTTTTATTTCTTACTAGATAAGGTTTTTGGTTATTTCGATGCTCAATTAATGAGTTAATGACATTGGTAAACATTTACCCAGTAAGCGTTTAGTAAAAGACCGCTTAGTTAATTATTCAACACCAAATCATTCATCAACTATCAAACAACCCCTAAGGCTATGAGTACCCGAACCCTTCCAACCCTTCTAACCCCAGTGTCACATCAGCACCACATCAGTTTTCCCCAACCCCACAATAAGCCCTCTGGTGCCTCTCTGGTTAGTTCTCAAACCCTCCCAACCCTCTCACTTTATTAAAACACATCATACACACCATAGACCACACACAACACAACACATAAAACTCAGCGTGTGGCCAAACCGCTCTTCCTGCAGCCCGATGGTGGTGTACCGGAGGCCGCTCTAGCCCGCTGAACCCAACCTACTGTTACGCACGGCCTAGGTCTCACTTCTAAGGTAAAATCCATGAAAAGTCAGACTTATTAAATTTTCTATCCCATGTTCAAAGTTTTTGCTAAACCTCGCAACCAAACTTTTAGTTTACTTTTATGATAATAGTCTACTTCTATAAATCAACTGAAATTAAATTACTTGTTTATACAATTGCTTTTTTTAACGATAAATAAACTCACACACACGTTCCCGTGGTATCCAAGATCTATTCGGACACTCGACTAATTCGCATCGGTCTTAAACCGGCCCGAAACCTCGTTATCGCCACTTGTAGTCGTGAGGTTTCAAACCCGAATAGTCAAGATACCATCCACTAACCCCTAAAAATGTTATCTTTACTATTGAGCTAGACAAGCTTTGATGCTTACACAATTGTTTATAACAAAAATGATGAATACAAACTATAAAAAACTCAAACAAATTAGGTTATGGGGTCCTTTTTGGTGTTTTCCTTACTAGAAAATTATTTATAAGTCTTAAATCAATAATTCATATCAAAACGAATATCCCAAACATTACTTTTTTCTAATATTTTACTTAAAAAACCTATTTAATTGTGTGCATTGGTAGTTTGACATTTGTTTAACAACCTTGAATTATGAAACGCAAAAACACGTGTGTTAATTGAGGTCATTTGACAACTTCCACCCACCTTCTTCTCCCCTCGGTTTAATAAACCATTTATTTTTATGGTATACTACTACATTCAAGAAGTTTTTTATTTTATTTTTATACATGTATAAATAATACCTATATATATATATATATATAAGATCATACGATAAGATAACTAACAAAATTACGTAAGATTTTGCATTAATTTTAAAAATCTCGTAAATCATATATGATTTTGTTGGTTCTCGTGTTTTTAAAATAAATATTGTTCGTGTTTTTTATATAAGAACACACCCCTATATATGTGTGTGGTCAGGTTCACATGAAAACTCATTTTTCTTTACGAACGTGAAGGACAATCGATAGCGCGTGGGTCATGGCATATTCTCTCGGAATGATACATGATTATGCAAAGTGAATATACCACATGACGCTCTCGGCTGTCCTCACGCTCCCAATGAAAAATAAGTTTGCAGCCGAACTTTTAGGAGGGACTCTATACAGAAAATCAAGTTTTTTTTTCCAGCCATGCTTAATCAAATCTTTAACTTTATAAAAGATACCCAAAATATTTCTATACGTAATATGAAGTTTTAACTTGGTGATGTATTGTAAATAGGCAAAAAAATCGTATAAAAAATGAGTTAACGTAATAAATGAATTTAAACCCATCATCACTTATAATTTCATATCCTTCCATAAATTACTATTTAAAATAGCTTTGATGTATGTTATTTCAATGCATCTTATCATATTCTACATCAAATAGTTAACAATCACTACTAGCACCAACTTAACTTATCATCAAAACTTAACAATTACAAAAACACCCCTAAATAATAATAAGTTATAATTTTGTGACATCTCAAGAAAATATAGAAATTGTTGATTTTTTTGCATGGATTATTTAAATTAGAATTAAAAAAAAAGTCCTTCAAAGATAAAGGCAAATTTATGTCACTTTAAACCTCCAAGAATAGACCAAATTGAATATTTTTAGGTACCAAGTCATATCTAATTGGTTGAACCAACTGCCAAAAAGTGAATATCAAACTTCTTTCCAAATCAAATCTCAATGAATCTGAATTTTAATATTTTAATTATTTTAGGCCAACAAATTTTAACCATAAATATAAATATTTGGTCATTTATTATATCATATAGAGTTAAATGCAAATTTGGTCCTTATGGTTTACAAAAATTAATGATTAAGGTCCCTTTACAGAATTTTTAACTAACAAGGTCCCTATAGTTTTGGTTTTTATAACACATATGGTCATTCTTATAAAAAAATTAGAATTAAAAAAAGGGTAATTTTGTCCATTCACTTTTCCTAGTTCTTTAATCTTAATTTATAACATATTTAGTCCCTCTTTAATTAATATATAAAGTTATATTTATTTGGCCCCTTTTAAATATATTTTTTATATTATATTACTATTTTTATGCCAAAACATGTATATATTTCTTTATATTGAATAAGTAAATTTTAACAGCGCCTCTAATTATATCTATTTACTTTACAAATTATACAAATATATTTTATACTATTATGTTCATTTTATCATATATTTGAAGCAAATTGCAATATACTTAGTAAAAAGCACATCACTAATCTAAATTTTAGTATGAAAATAACAAAAACGAGTCAAAAAATACATAATAAGTGAAATTATGAAATTACAACATAATGTTTAAAATAACACTAGCAATCAAAAACATGCAAAGTTTGACACCAAATGGATTATATGAGATAAAATTGTGTCAATAGATAATTTATGAGGAAGACATATTAATTCTATTTGATTACACATGTGATTTATATTTATTTTTTTATCTGATGGATCCCTTTTCAATAATATAACTCGAAATTTATCATAAATTGCAGTTTGTTTTAAATGGATAATAAAACTAACATGAAAATATAAAATGTATTTGTATAATTTGTAAAGTAATAAATATAATTAGAGGTGGTATTAATATTTATGTATTCAATATAAAATAATATATGCATGTTTTTTTGACATAAAATAATATAGTATAATATATTTAAAATCAAGTAAATTTAATTTATTATATTACTTAAAGAGGGACCAAATATGTTATAAATTAAGATTTAAGAAATAGGAAAAGTGAATGGACAAAATTACCCTTTCTTAATTCTAATTTTTTTATAAGAAGGATCATATGTGTTATAAAAACCAAAACTATAGGGACCCTGTTAGTTCAAAATTCTGTTGAGGGACCTTAGTAATTAATTTTTGTAAACCACAAGGACCAAATTTGCATTTAACTCTATCATATATTTGGGTGTTATTTTGCATGTTTGTTCTTATTTATTGTCATAATAGAGTAAATTTTTTTTATTTGATTATGATATATAAATTGTATTGAAATAAATTATATATTATAATCAAAAGACATTTATAGCGAAAACATATATAGCTCAGTGATAAGATAACATATTGGAAGGTGTCTATGGATGGTATCCCTCACTATCCGAGTTCGGACCCCATGATGAGCATGTGTCGATATCTAAATCATGGGTCTGTCACATAGTGGTACTCGTAATTGGGTTAGGGGTGTAATCGACGAGGATTAATCAAGTGCTCATGGATCCCAAATGCCTCGAGAACGTGTGTGTATTTACTTACCGTTAAAAAAAAGGCTTTTAGGTCAAAAAGAGATTAAATATCAACATCAGTGTTTATTATATACAAAAAATTTATATTAAAAAAGAAAGGTAATCGGTCAACTATCAAACATATTAGTTAATAAAGACATTTTTTCTAAAATATAAGAAGATAAACTAAAATATTAAATTTGTTCACAATGTTCAATATATCGGCTTTTGTACATATTATCGGTTGTTCAAAACTTTCCTGAAATACAATGATCATGAACATATCAAAACGTTTCAACATGGTCTGATATTTATACTTACTTATTATTTATAAAGTAATCTGATAAAGTTATATATTACAAATCTTTCAAATATTTTCTTTGTAATTGTACGTATCTAGACCTGGCAAACGTGTCGTGTCGAGTTCGTGTCGGGTTCAAAGTTAAACGGGTTGAAAATGCTTGACCATAACCTGTCCCGTTTAATAAACGGGTTGAAAATGCTTGACCATAACCCGTCCCGTTTAATAAACGGGTTGACCCGCTTAACAAAAATAAAATCAAAAATCAAGAATTCACACAAAGTTTAGGAATCCAAATTTTATAATTTAAACTTATAAGATTGAACTAAATCCATTAACATTAGTATATTAAAAATCCAACTAAAACGTAAATTTGTAAAAAGGTAAAAAAAAAATTATATATTTACACAAACACACACACACACATATATATGTATAAACGGGTTAGTCGGGTTATTTTTGAGTTGATATGTTTGACCCTGACCTTACCCGTTTAATTTTCGTGTCGTATCAACCCGTTTACTTAAACGGGTTGAAATCTGTTACCCAAACCTGTTTATTTCGTGTCAAGTTAGTATATTGTGTCAGTTTTTGTCAGAAATATATGTATATGAGCCAAATGTGTACCAAATACCAATTAACTTTTCAGGCAACTATGAATACACTAGATTCATTACAAGAGCTTTATTAATATCTAAATTTAAGCCTGGGAAAAAAGTAAAACTTCTATTACATTTTCATAATATTTTCAAAAGTCTTTATTTTCTCGTTTGTTTTTTTGGGTTAGGAAGAAAAGAAAACCACGTGGTCAATTTTTTAATTACTCGATTAAAACAAATAAACTTAATTTTAATTGAATTGTTTATTATTATTATTTTGTTTTGTCTTAGAACGCTTTATGAAACATTTATTATTATTTTTCTTAAATCTTTTCCCATTTTAAATACAATTAAATGCCTTAAAATTCGAGGCCGCCAAAGGAGACATATTTTGCTTTCAAAGCGGACTCCACGCGCGATAGTTAAATTATATAATTTTGTTTACTCAAATTAAAATAAAAAAGATATGATTAATATATTATTCATTATAAAGATATAAGTTTAATAATTTTTTAGATTGCGTTTACGTTCTTTTAAGTTTGTTTGTACTGAATAGAAAGATTAGGGTTTTCTAGGCATGAATCACGTCATACCATACTTTAGTTTAAAGAAAGGCCTAGTCGCACTTTTTAGTTTGAGTTTTTCCTGGCTTAACGGGTTTTTTCCAAGTCATTTCACGTTGGAGTTCTTGAAGGACTTGTCCTAAGAAGTTCGTTCTGATAAGACTCTAAAGCTTGCTTCGTACACAATTTTTTCTCACTAGGTCAAGGTAGACTATGTTTGTCAACCATAAGTTGTCTTGTTTTTGGATTCTTTTAAACTCTTGTTATAAGGTCACAAGTTAGCTCTTTGAAGTATCGGTCAATGAAGTTTAAGAGTTTTTAATCACTTTCTTTCGGTTATGCTATTATTTAATATTAATATTAATTTTAAGTATGACATGAATTGATTAAACTTTATTCAAATAGGTTGAAATGATCATATAAACTTGGTATACGAGAAGTTTCTTTTAGTTGGTCTAAAAGGTCGTTTACGAAACACTTACTGAATAAATGCTCATCAGCTACTAGTTCATCCTATAAGTATTTATTTACCACACGCCACTTTAGAATTTTACTCAACAAGTGATCTTACGTACTAGGCGCTTATGGGGTAAAAAATGCTTACCAAAACCCATTTAATTGGCCACGAGCTTACCCCTATAAGGTAAGTAGGGTATTGTTGTTACTTGTTACTCGCAAACGCTTATTTGATAAACAACCCATAAAAAATTATGTAAACCAGACAAACCTTACGTCTTTTTAGTTAACAGATGTAAACATTGAGATATCTTAAATCTTACGCACTTTATTATTTCACATGTTGTCGAAAATGAATCGATCACGTAACTATAACAACAAATTTTTTTTAACTATGCATATTCTTAACTATATCTCTCTCTCAATCCATGGCACGACATCTAATATTCAAAATAAAATATATTCCAAATATAAATGATAATTTGTTTATTATAAACAATTTTTTAAAGTACAAATTGAAATTAAAGATTGCATGCAACAAGGTCACATGTTCTTCACGCTTATCATCATCCAGTCGGTAGATTTTAAAAGGAAATTGTAAATTACATTTTTGGTCCTTGTAATTGTTAACCATTGTCAAATCTTGTTCTTACTTTAAAATAACTACACTTTCGGTCATAATGCTTGCTAGTTGCCACTTTGTTTTACTTTTGGTCCGTCTTATTAACAATCGTTAAAATGAAGTAAAACAAAGAACATGTTGGTCTTTTCAAAGTCTCTATTTGTTATAAAAAAAAAAATAAAGAAGGCCTTTATTATTGTTATTGTTGTCATTAAAACTAAAATCAGAAAATCCAAATAAAGGAACTAATCATAAATCCAAACCAAGAGAACTTGTGATGGATATGAGAATGGAAGTGAGCTAGATTTATAACGATGAAATCGACGACGTGATGTAGTCGTTGGTCACAAATCCACAAGGGTGGAGGTGAAATCCTTCGATTCTTCATCAAGAATAAAGTTAACCAAGTATTGGGTCGTAACACCTCCTTCACATACTCCTTTATGCAACACCACAGTTTATGTTACGAAAGATCACAACATGTTGTTTCATCAAATGTTTGATTAGAAAAAACTGCAAAGCAATACCCCGTCCGACAAATAATTAGAATAGAGTTGAATTAATGATGGTTAAAGAGATCATGACAGATTGCTGGAGATGGGATAAGCAATGATTTTTTATAACCGAAGACAGGAGGAGAAGATAACACTATAGAGAACCAGACAAAGGTCAAACCGAAGGGAAGCATGTGAGGTGTCACCTGTATATATAAAAAGTATAAAAACTAAACGAAATACAATGTCAATATCAAATCTAACACAATTCATTTTTTTAATTTTTATTAAAACAAATAAAATATAAAATACCAACTTCCCTTCATTTAACCTCATCTTTTAACTCATGTTAGCCAAAGTAACTAACAATCAATTACTTCCAAGGGGGTGTTTGGGATTTCTTATTAATTTATACCAGTATAGTATCGATAATAATTCGTTTTTGGTTTTTGGATGGAAAAAAATGGTTTATAATGTTCTGTCACCGAAAATAAGAAGTTTTTGATAAGTGACTCGATTCTAACTTATCTAAAATTTCTTATCAGCTTATTTATCAAAACTACCTGTTTACCCTTTTTTAACCTGCCCGTATCTTCCTCCTCTCATCCGGACATTCCTTTTCTCCACTCAGCCGATACAGCAAACAATCACAAGGGCCAAAAGAGTAATTCACTCTAAATAGAGACTAGACTTTGCAAGAATTTCTACAAATAAGGTAGAAACTACAAATTTAGAATGAAAATAATATCTACTAAAGAAATAATAAAAAAATTGCGTACTCCCCAAAGACCAAATTCTCACATTCATTACCCATTTGAAATAAAAAAATAAAGAAAATTAAAGATTAAAGAAAAACGCGGCTGGTGCGTACCCAAAAACCAGATTCTTCTCCGTTTTTCTGTCGTTTTTCCTGCTCATTGATTTCGTCTTAAAACCAAGATCGTAAAAACAAGCTCCAATTTCATCGATTTCCCCCCAATTTCATCGAAGATCAGCTCAATTAAAAGTATTTACTTTGTGGGTAAATTTATATTTTACTTCAAGAAAGTTGATTTTTTTACTTCCGATCTCGAATTTTTTCGAAGAATTTCATGTGGGTTTTTGTGGGTTTTGATGGGTTTTCGATTATCTGAATTGGGTCGGTGAGATTTTCAAGTTTCGTTGATTTTTTTTTTTTTGGTAGATATATTTATTTTTATTGAAAAAGGGGATTTTTTTTAATTAATTAGAGGAAAAGGGTGTTTGCCTGTTTGGATTGGTGGGTTTTGATGGGTTTTTGATTATCTGAATTGGGTCGGTGAGGTTTTCAAGTTTCGTTGAAAAAAGTTTTTTTTTTTTTTTGGGAGATTTATTTTATTTTTATTGAAAAAAGGGGAAAAAGTTGGGATTTTAATTAGAGGAAAAGGGTGTTTGGATTGGTGTGTTTTTTTTTTTTGGATGATTTCTGTTGGGAGTAGAGATTGGTATGGTGGTATTGAAGGTGGAAAGATGGAATTAGAGAGTGAGTTTGAAGAAGGTGAAGCTTATTTTCATAATAACAATAAGTATGATGATTATGATGATGATGATGATGGTAATGATGATGGTGGTGATGATGATTCAAGAATTGATCCTGATATATCTCTGTCTTATATTGTAAGTACCCATTTTGAACTTTTTGATTTTTGTCTATATGATTCTTTATTCACATGTGATTATTCATTAAATGCACACTATTTGTTTGGTTGGTTTTTTGTTAAGTTATGTATGGATAATTTTTTTTTGTGTAGATTGTAAAGGTTTTTGTTTGGAATGGATCTTTTATAGATATAATGAGCATGTTTTTTAATTGGAAGTGGTAGATTTGGAAAAAGAATAACTTGGTTCCTCCTTGGAAACTTACTAGATAAGTTACTACCAAAACAGTCATGTATAGCTGAATGAATAAGCTGTAAATCCTATTAAGTTGCTAACAAACAGGCCTTTAGAAACCTTTCTATATATTGAATATTTGAATACAATACTAAAGTTTGGTAATGATACTTTGATAGTTTGATAATTATGGAACTGAATGTGTTGAAGATGATTTTGTTGTTTTAGCAGAGATTCTTGAAATTGGATTTTGGTTGCTACCATTTAGCTCTTTATTTCTTGCTTTATTTGCCCCTTTTAATGGAACTCATTGCAAGCCTGGCAAGTATAATAATATCTTAATTGATTATACAATAATGCAATCTAATGATTAAGATACAATTTGGCTTTTTTCTAGATCAAGAAAACTTCTTTATATATTGGGGGTTTGAGTATAAGCTATTTGAAATGGGAATAGTGAAAATATTCGGTTTTTTTCTTAAGTTTGGTAACTATCGATGTGGGTATTAAATTAGTGGCTATATCTTCACTCCTTAGTTTTACTTTTAATAAAGAGTAGTGATAGCTTAGTAGGTATCATCTCCTGAACTATAGATACATAATATTCAGGGTCAGGTTCAGGGCAAAACCACAAAAAGGTGAAAAAATCAGGAACACCCTGGTAACGGTTTATCTGGACGGTATGTACATGTGCATACAAGTAACTTGTAAGCAATTTTCCCGGTATGCACATGTGCATAAAAACCAAGAAACAACTTCAATTTACTTGTATGCACATGTGCATCAGTGCATACCGTCCAAATGAACGGTTACCAGTGTGTTCCTTAGTTTTTCACTTTTTGTGGGGTTTCCCTTGAACCTCCCTCTACACACACATAATCAGTGAAATATATGTTTTTTTTTTGCTTTGTTTTGATGGCTATTGTTGAATGTGATTGGCGTCTTCCATTATTGTTGTATGCTTAGCTTTAGCTTTGTTTCTCACCTATATTCATTGTTGTAATTCTTGAAGGATGAGAAAATTCAAGATGTTTTGGGACATTGTCAAAAGGAATTTGAAGGTGGAGTTTCAGCTGAAAAGTTGGGTAAGTTAACAAATCATCGGTAAGCCAAACCCCAAAAAAAAGTTTTGCCGGTGTTAATGGGAATTTGTGCTTATTATATGCAGGGTCGAAATTTGGGGGATATGGTTCGTTTTTGCCCACTTATCAACGTTCTCCTGTTTTGCCTCAATCAAAGACACCTCCGAACGTTCTTACATACAGTGCACCCATTTCTCCAAATAATGCATTTGTAGAGGTGGTTCTTTTTGGAAGTGTATTTATTGTTCCATTAGTATCAAAGTTATTGATTTTGCTTTCTTTGATAACTTAAGGTTCTAATTCTTTAACTCGAGCTAATAGTTTAACCATTGTCAAGATTGTGATATTGTACATTTACACGTTTATATGGCTTTTTCGGGGAAAACTGCAAAAAAATGAAAAACCGAGGAACACCCTGGTAACTGTTTATCTTGCAAGTAATTTGTAAGCAACTTGTCCGGTATGCACATGTGCATAAAAACCAAAAACAACTTCTATTACTTGTATGCACATGTGCATAACGTCCAGATGAGTAGTTGCCAATGGTATTCCTCAGGCTTTCATTTTTTTAAGGGAAGGGTTTTCCCTTGAACCTCCCTCTATAAGTGTGTATATAGAGCCAGGTTAAGCGGAAAACTGCAAAAAGATGAAAAACTGAGGAACATTCCAATAATCATTCATCTGTAACGTATGCATATGTGCATAAAAGTAACTTGCTCGGCATGCACATGTGCATAGTACCAGAAATTAATTATCAGTTACTTTTATGCATATGTGCATACCGTACAAATGAATGGTTATTAGGGTGTTTCTTAGTTTTCCATTTTTTTGTGGTTTGTTAATTCCTCATATTTAGTTTCTCAAAATTTAGCATATCCGTCTTTCTCTCTTTATATTTGTATTACCATATCTACCTTTTCATTTAGGGACTGTTTGTTTTTTAAAAATTACCTCTTAAAAGTTAAAACCTCTTAAGTCAAAATTAAGAGGTTTGCAGACTTAAGACTCTTTGTTTTTTTAAGAGGTGCACCATCCACCTCTTATTTTTTAGATGTGA
Organism: Centaurea solstitialis; assembly: GCA_030169165.1. Lineage (NCBI taxonomy): Eukaryota > Viridiplantae > Streptophyta > Magnoliopsida > Asterales > Asteraceae > Centaurea > Centaurea solstitialis. The sequence goes on from CM058045.1 coordinate 2,541,226, forward strand.
ATTCAGACTTCAGACCTCTTAAAAAACATATCTTGGTTTTTGTAGCGTAAAAGTTACAAAATATATTTATCTTTATTCTACATATAACATTTCCCATTATATAACCAAACAGGTTGGTCACCATAACCCCGTTTCCCAATCGAGTGCATCCCAACACGCAAGACTTGTGCCTGCACCACCCAGGAGGCCTAATACGAACGGTAGATCGAAACAAGACGGCCCCGCATCTTCAACCACACATGGCGAAAAATCCACTTCGAATGGCCCGCAAACCGTTAACGACGACGGTTCGGACCAAAAGAGTCTCAAGGTTCGAATCAGAGTGGGCCCCGATAACTCGTCAAATACAAGGAACGCCGAAATCTACAGTGGGCTTGGGCTTGATGTTTCTCCATCATCTTCGTTGGAAATTAGTCCTGTGGATAGTGACGGGTTTTTTCACGGCCCCCGAGATGGACCCGATGAATCCCCCACTAGTATTCTTGAGGTTGGTTTTTACGGATTTTCTTTTTAAATATTTATTATTTCCGATTCTGTCCTTGTCACGTTTTTTACAAGCCAGGGGTGTTTACGTAAGTAGCCGCTTTACTCTATGGGGTAGAGGTCAAGTCTGCGCACATCTTAATCTTACCCTCCCCCATACCCCACCTCAGGTGGGATTAGGGGTGTAAACGAGCGAGCCGAGTAGTAGGTTATTCGAGCCCGACTCGAAAAAATTTATACCAGGCTCAGGCTCGAGCTCGAATAACTTTTTCGAATTGGGCTTGAGCCCGAGATCGAATATTTTTTGAATTATCGAGCTGGCGCTCGATACTTGTTTATGGGCTCAAACTGATTATTTTTATATTTTATTGTATGATATATGAATATATGAGAATCTTTGGCTCGAAAAAATGTATGCCCGAATAACTCGGCTCGACTCGGGAAATTTAATTGAGTTCTAGAACGAGTCAAGCTTTTAACGAGCTACTCGAGCTCGAGCTTAATAATTCTCGAGCTCGAGTTGATCTTGAACACAAAAAAGAACTCGTTTAACTTAACAACCCGAGCTTTTATAACACTAATGTTCAACTCGGCTCCTTCAAAAACTCTGATTAAGTTTTTGGAGCCGAGCTGAGCCATTTGGGCATACCGTTTTCCGAGTCAAACATGCTCATATATTTACTAACCATACAACAAAAATATGAAAGTTATCGAGCTTAACCCGATAAACGAGCTAATTGATCGCGAGTTCGAATCCATAAACAAGCATCAAAAGCGGTTTACTTTGAAAAACTTAATCGAGCTTGAGCTTGAGCTCGAGCCTACTATTGATTTTCCGAACCCAGCTCAATTAACCCACTACCCGAACATTGGTGGGTTACGAGGCTTGGCTCGTTAAGTCAAACGAGTTCCATTTCGTGTTCGAGATCGACTCGAGCTCGATAATAATTAAGCTCGAGTAACATATACCGGGTTCGTTTGGTTTAATTTGCAAAATGAGTAATACAAATTATACAATCTTTAATTTTAATATTGCAACAGATGATGACATCATTTCCGATTTGTGGAAGTCGTCTTTTATCCCCTCTTCCCTATGACATATTGCATTTGACCGAAAAGAAATCCGAGGACAGTGTTTGCGGGCCCATACACAGAACGAGCCAAGAAAGCAGCGTGACCGCTCTTCACGGGTCTGATTCGGGTAAACCCGACCAAAACGCCCCCGGAGAAAAACCGAAGTCATCTGAGACGAACACCGTCTCGATGGAATCAACAAACGGAATCGATGTTCGCAACGAGACCGAGATTATAACAAAGACGGAAACCGAGCAGGTTAACGGGAATAAAGGTTCGGCTGGAAAAGTTCGGGAAGCTAACGAAGAAAACAACTCAGGTTTCCCGACGAAAGCCGATTCGGACGTTTCTAGCGGCAGCAAAACCCGTTACGTGAAAAAGCCTCGAGACGGCGAAAAAGACCGAAAATTTCACGACGGCATGAAATCGGGCCACGGAAGCAAGACATCGTCTTTGGACGGGAAACGGAAACCGAAAAGTTACGTCGATGGATCGAAAAGCGGCAAGAATAATCACAGGTCGAAAAGCTGTACCGAAGATTTCAAGAAAAATAGCGGGAATGTTAGGGAGACGACGTACAAAGATGTCTTCGGAGAGCTGGATCTCGAACCGGAAGATCCCGATTTGGAGAAACGATCTCGAAATGAAAAAGGGACGGTCGAGAATAAAGTTGTGAAGAAAAGTGAAAAACCGTCTTTGTATCCGAGAGGGGGTTCACACGTTCCGTTGGTCGGTAATGGGGTCGGATCCGGTGCGGGTGTGACTACGGTGGTTCCGGTGGTCAATGAAGATTGGGTTTGTTGTGATAAATGCGAGAAATGGAGGCTTCTTCCACCTGGGGTTAATCCCGGAAGTCTTCCGGAAAAGTGGCTGTGTAGCATGCTCGATTGGCTGTAAGTTATTTTTTGCGCGTTTGACAATTTTACCCTTACTAATAGAGAGAGTAATGAATTTATTCATTTCATAATTAAGGCTAGAGTTGGAAAGTAAGCACTTGCTTTTGAAAGTGGGGATTTTTATTTTGGGATGGAGGGATTACTTTCTCAGTTTCTTGCCATTAAAGGGTAGAATTGGAAAGTTAGCCCGTTTGAAAATAAATGTTCACAATGGAAAAAGGCGCACGGTTTTAGAAATGCGTAATTATTACGCTTTTTTAAAGAATCAAATGACGATTTTACCCTTGGTTATAGAGAGACTAATGAATATATCCATCTCATAACAAAGGGTAAAATTGGAAAGTAATCACTTACTTTTGAAACACTTATTATACGGCAAACTAAAACAGAAATACGAACACTTATTTTGGGACGGAGGGATTACTTTCTTGCCATTGCATTTCTCTGACAAGTAACACGAGTTCTTGATGGATTTGAACATTTTTAACGTGTCTGTAGGCCCGGAATGAATCGGTGTAGCATCAGTGAGGAAGAGACGACTAGGGCTATAACCTCGCGTTTTCCCGGTCCTTCTCTTGTTCAAGGTTCTCAGCCCGTTCATCCCGGTGGACCCCAACTAGATGCTTCATGTCCCGAGGGCCGAAACCGACATTTCAGTTCGGAAATTCCGTCTTCATGTGTCACGAAAAAGCATGAATCGGAAGATCTAACAAATGAAGTCAAACAAGAGAGACCCTCATTGTCTTCTAACTCTGCGAAGAAGAACCTTCACACGTCGTATAGAAGCCGGAGCTTGACTGGCGGAAACCGGTCTCCGCGCGTTAATGAATCCGAGTTTCAGGATTCGGGTCAGTCTAGGGACGTGATTGCGGAGAAGGAGGGATTAAAGCGTAAAGAGAACAATAAACTACGTGAGAACGTTGTGAATGAAGGTATTTTTGATTGAAGTTGACATTGATTTGTACATGCAAATGTGAATATGGGCTAATTGCATGAGGGGAGGGTCAGGTCTGGGGGAAAACCGCAAAAAAATGAAAAACTGAAGAACACCCTTGTTACCTGTTCATTTAGACGGTATGCACATGTGCATACAAGTAATTTGTAGCATGCACATGTGCATAAAAACCAAAAACCAACTTTAATGAGTTGTATGCACATATGCATACAAGTAATTTGTAACATGCACACGTGCATATGCACATGTGAATGAAAACCAAAAAATAGCTTTAAGTACTTGCATGCACGTGTGAATGCCGTCCGGTCCGGTACCAGGGTGTTCCTCAAATTTTCATATTTTTTCGGAGTTTTCCCTTAACATCGTTCATTGCAAGAAAATGCAACATTCCACTTCTTATTTTGGGTAACGGGTTTCCAAAATCTTCATTTTGGTACTTGAAATGTGACATTTCAAACATTTAGGTACCTAATTTACCTAATAACCCAAAGTTACCGAATATGATCAAATTTGTGATGACGCAACTATTCGAATACGTTTTAATGCATTTCCTTGATATAACACTTCCTCAGGTAACAATAAACGAGCGAGTACTCAAGATTTCCCGAGAGATTTCAAGAAAGCTAAAACGGATGCCATTCACGGACCCGATGAAGATCGGATTTCCGACCACGGTGGAGCCGTATTCAAGCCAAGTTGTAGCTCGAGTAGCGGTTTACCGCCCGACATTTCGAGAAAAGATCACGGGAAACTCGATCAGCGGCCCAAAGACACGAAACCCGCCTCGAAAGACGTCGCAAAGAAGCGAAAATTGAACGAATTCGAGGGTACTGATAAATACGTGAAAGAAGCAAGTGAAAATAACGGTAGGAAAGAAAAGAGATCACGGGTATTATCAAAGCCTAACGATGAAGGCAAAAACGCTACGGTGGCGGCAACATCGAGCTCTTCGAAGGTCTCGGGATCTCGTAAAACGAAACCCGATAACGAGGAAACAAAAGGGTCGCCAGTGGAGTCGGTTTCGTCTTCTCCTCTGAGAATCTTGAATACCGATAAGTTTATGTCGTCAAAAAGGAACGAAAAAATCGTACCCGAAAACAAAGACAAGGAAAAAATCCAATCTTTTTCGGGGGGTGGTGTTGGTACCTCGGGCCACGGAAATCGGGTCGAGACTTCATCTCACGGCCACAATTCTAACGGGCCGCGTTCAAGAAAACACGGGAAAGGGTCGTCTTCCAGATCAAAGGAGAAAAATCGGTCTAGATACGAAATTACTGAAAAGGGTACTCCTCAGATACCCGAACCGTTGAACAAAAACGTCAATTTCAGAGCTTCTCAAGAAAAACCGAAAGAAGGAAGAAAACCCGATAAGCTCGTAAACGGTGCTAAAACGCACGGTGAATCGAATAGAATCGATGCTGTTTCGAGCCGAGATCCGAAGCAACTTTCGAAGCAGGATGTTTCCGGAAAAGGGAAGCCGCAATCTTTGCCACCAAAGGGTCAAAACGGAACGGAACGACTTCCCGAACCGATACCTGGTTATCCGAAAGAAAACGCCGGGAAACCGAATAAAAAAGCTCAAAACCCGAATGGAAAACAGCCGATAAGTACGAAAAATTCGACGCCCGACGTTAACGGGGGTGGAAACAAGGAGGGCCCGCTGACCGTTGTGCGGGATATATCGAATCAACGGGATATAGCGAATCAGGCGACTACGACCGCTTTACGAGAGGCGACGAATCTTAAACACATGGCTGATCGGATGAAGGTGGTTACTCGTTTTTTTTTTTATACGTTGAGCGTAAATTACGGTTTTTAAATTTCTTCATGTAGACTAAAAGCGTAATTTACTCTTACGTTTATTTTTGCTTTTTATTATGTTTTGTGATCATCACTTGTGTAAAAATATAAAATATTTGCAGAATTCGGGATCAAGTCTCGAGAGTAGAGCTCTTTATATCCAAGCGGCACTCAAATTTCTTCATGTAGCTTCTTTGTTCGAAACGTGCCATAGCCAGACCGGGAGATACGGTGATATGATTCAGTCGGTGTCGATATACGGCAGCACAGCAAAGCTTTGCGAGTAAGGGGTTGTTTCGTTGGTTTTCCGTTAAGTTCTTTGTGGATAAAGTTGGCTTATAGATTTGGGAGGGTTTTACTTTTTTCATAGATGGAAGGAGCGTGTTTTTTAACTGGGAGGGGCAAGTTTGGAAAAAATGGCTAATTGAATAAGCCTTTTTTTTTGTTGTTGTGAAAGTGCTCATGTGGGTTCGTTTCTTTTTTATTGGTTTCTCGTTATTAGGTATTGTGCTCATGAATTCGAGAGAACCAAGGAAATGGCGACTGCGTCTTTGGCGTACAAATGCATGGAGGTGGCGTACTTGAAAGTCATCTATTCTTCACACGCGACCGCATGCAAAGATGTGAACGAGTTGCAAACGTCTCTTCCGATAGGTCCTACGGGTGGGTCTTATACTGCTTTGAGATTTTTGCATCGAGGGCTCTTTTGGAGAGTAATCTGAAGGGATTCTGTATGTTTTTACATGGTATCAGAGCCAAGGTCTACTCGACACTCAGGGACAATCTGTGCCCGTCTAGCCTCTGTTAGAAGGGGCGTGTTGGAGTCCCACATCCAGTAGATGATGGATGAGGGAAGTTCCATTAGGAACCCAAAATTGATTAGGAACCTTTGAACCGCCCATAGAATGCCACGTGTCTTTCTTCAGGATGAATATATTCATGATGAATATGGATGTCTTATTCATTATTCACACATTTCACGATGAATATGTTACAACATTCATGATGATACGACACGTGTCGCGTTGTGGTTGGTTATTCATCTTCCCCTACAATGGATTCTCCCTTTTCTCCTCAAGGACACTTTTGGAAAGTAATATTGGCATATTGTTTACATGTTGGATGATCAATTGTTGGTTATCTTTTTTATTTTTTATCGAAGTCAATTCTTGTTTCTATGAATATTATAGGCGAGTCTCCTTCATCCTCTGCGTCGGCTTCTGATCTCGATAACATGAACAACCCATCAACCGTTGACAAGGCTGCCGTACCCAAGGGTCTTAATGCTCCTCAAGTTGCTGGAAATCATGTTATCACTGCTCGAAACAAACCCAACTTTATGCGGATTCTTAACTTTGTAAGTGCACTCTCCACATTAGTGTATAGGGGAAAGTTCATTTAGGAACCGTAAATATTTAGAGAACCCTATTCATGAATATTATTCATCATGAATATAATGCCTGTCGAAGGTTGAAATAAGAAAGCTACATATCATGAGAAAGTAAGAAGGGAAGCTCAAGAGAATATTCACATGTGAATAATTGAAAAAATCAATTTGTACATGTACATCTCCAAGTTGAACTTTTTCGGATTTTTTTGATGATTCACATATGAATCTTCTTTTAACCTTCTTGCGCTCTCACCATATTCAGCCTTCTTATTTGAACCATCCCTTATAATGAATTTTCATCATTCATGATGAATATCTATCACAATATCATTATTCATAATGAATAATCCATGAATAGCTGGTTCTCACGGTTCTTTAAATATTTACGGTTCTCAAACAAACTTGCCTTCTACTCCATATTCCGGTTTCCGCTATCTTACCTGAATCTTTGCAGACACAAGACGTCAATTCGGCAATGGAAGCCTCGAGAAAATCACGAAGTTGTTTTGCAGCGTCTAATGCAAAAGAAGAGGCCATTCAGTCGGCGGTTAAAAAGGCTCTCGATTTCAACTTCCACGATGTGAAAGAGTTGTTGCGGCTGGTACGTGTTGCGATGGAAGTAATCAATAGATGATTCCCGTTACACTTGAAAAACTCGAAACCACATCAAATATCGCTCTTTGCGGATTTTCGGCATCTGGGTATGTGATAAAGATCGAGAATATAGAGTCGAGTGGAATTATTAGTCATAAAGACGGAGTCTTTATCGATCTTGTTTCAGTCTCTCGTAAAGAAAAGACGAATAAGGGCTTGGAATGCAGTCACAACTTGTAAATACTTTCGTTGAGGAGCTTCGACTACAAAGATCGATGTGCTAAGTGTCTGAGAAGGTTGGATATGATCAAGTCAATTTGTTATCAAGATTGTTCGTTTCGCAAAATCCGAGATCAATTTGTGATCATCGAAGTGACTACCGACGTGGCTGATTCAATAAGCATCAGGTAAAGCATATTCGTATGCCTTTTTGTTTTGCCGTCTTAATTTCTATTAGGATGGTTGAAATGATAGTTCCTTTCTAAAAGGGACGTTTACCAAGTTCTTACTGAGTAAGCACTTACCTTCAAGAGATTCACCTTCTATTACCTTATCGTGTAACATTATTGGCTTAAAGTAAATGATATCGGTAAGCGTTTAGGAAACTCCCCCCCCCTCCCTTAGCCGCAGGGGTGTGGGGACCCTGCCTGTGGTGGGATATATGGGGGTCTTTATGGATACAATCTCTATGTCTTTTGCAGGGACGGACCTAGAGAAATTTTTAAACGGTGGCACCACTTGACTATAAGAAATATATATAGAGATATTTTTTACAAAGTTTATATTGGTTTAGTGGTTGGATCTTGTTTTTTAAATGAAAGATCTCGGGTTCGAATCTTGTTAATAATTTTTTTAGAAACATAATAAATTTAACATTAAAAGCTAAAAAATTAGAAAAATGTGTCTAACTAGATTTGAACCCTAGACCTCACTTATAAAAAGCAAGGAGCTAACCAACTAAGCCAAGGGAGACTTATGTTATTATTGCTGTTTTAAAATATATAAAGTGGCACAGAACAAATTAGTACGATGGCACCCTATATTTTTTAAACTGTGACGGAGGAATGATACGGTGGCCCGTGCCACCGTGGCCACCTCATCAGGTCCGTCCATGGTCTTTTGTGGAAAGAGGTTGGGCCTAGGTACATCTTAACCACAAACCATACTTTTGGTGGGATATAATTGGTTTTGTCATTTTGTGCCTATATCTTTTACCAAGTCTTTCTTGCAAGTTGGGGTTTTTTTTTTTTTTTTTTGGAAGAGGTATCCCAGACCACATTGGGCCCAGACTAATCCTCGGCAATTTTGGGCCGAAGCCCGACTGCTAAAGCATGCAGCCCGGGGTCGAAGCCCCCGTACCTCCAGAATGCGTCCCCCAGGGCTCGAACTCGGGTTCACCACTATGTAATGCCCAAGCCTTACCACTAGGCTAACACTCCTTTGGTGCAAGTTGGGGTCTTCTCATAAATAGTCTCTCCGTCTTTTGCGACAGAGGTTGGGTATGCGTACGTCTTACCCCCCTGATTCTACCTGTGGTGGGATATACTGGTTTGGTTTGGTTTATCTGCTTTGCGCGCTTTTATTCGAAATTTTCAATTGGTCGGTTTTTAAGGCCTCATTAATGGGTTCCATGAAATTCTTTTTTCAGGTACATATGTTGTACATTTATATGTCAATTGGATGCATTTGATGTTTTTCGTATATAATGGGGTTCGTAAGTTGGATTGCGTTGACCAACCGAAGTGGATGCTTAGCAGTGTGGCGATGAAGGGTAAAATGGTAATTTTGCACCATCAATTTGCTAAGATTAGCGAATGAATCGCCCTTTGTTTGGTGCTCCGTGAAGTGTAAACTAGTCGTTTAAAATTTTAGTTAGGTCAATAGATTCGAATTCGAATGGCGATACTATGTAAATGTGTTTGTATCAATTAAAATTTACCGTTGTTTCCATTTTCGGAAGGTTTTGAGTTGCGTTTTTATTTCGTCTATAAAAAGGCGTCGATATCTGTTTGGAGCATACACGAATTCCATATTTTGTTATTGTTGAAGGGTATTTTAGACATTTTACAAATAATCAAACATTTTCATGAAAATGCAGCTCAAATTAAAGCTATGAAACAAAGTAGAGGGTAAATTGAAAATTGGCATAATTTGTAAAATTAAAACTTTTTGCACAATTTGCTTATGATCTTGATAAAGTTGCTCATAATCAATTGGCAAGTTCATGTTGCAATTTTCATGGTATAAAGTGTGTAAAATAATTAGCATAAAAAGTTAATTATAGAAATTATGGTTTTATTAGATATGATATAAAGTGGGGGTTTTTTGTGACATAAACTTGTGATGTATAATATCATATTTTATATTATTTTTTTTTGCTAACTTCAATACATCAATTTAAAGCACATGTATCTTTAGGACTTCTATTTTTAAAGCAGATGTTTTTTTTTTCTCATTACCAATCAAAACTGCATATGAAAGATAAAGAACTTATTATCTGAATATAGAGATTTCTTTAAAATCTTTAAATAAGAAGAGAAACATTATTTCAACATATTCCATCAACAACATAATTAATTATTTAAATATTTTTAAAAGTTTGTTGGGATAATAAATGTATATTTTAATAATATAAATGATGATATATTCTCAAAATAGAAAAAATGTTAGAAATGAATTTTTCTTTTTTTTTTATAGAAATTTCCATATTTCATTTTCTATTTTAGGAAAACTATAATAAAACTATTGAAGATGCCCTTAAATTATGCAATTCACGTTTCTTAATTATCAATGAATTAAATACAATATTTTATAATTATATGTTATTGTGACGCCTAGTAATCAGTTCAAATTAAATAGAATAATACCAAGTAACTAAACAATAATAATAAAATAAGAAAATAAAGAAAATAATTTAGGCTATACAACTCATTAAGTAATGAATTATTAAAATTCCCAAAAATGTAAAAATAATGACATAAAGTTATATATGACTTATTTAACATTTATTTAAGATCTTTCCTTTTATCATTTTTTTTATATTAATTTGAATTTATTTTCTTTAAATAAATTATATTCATTTAAGACATTCAGAATAGGTAATTATATTTTATTTTAAGGGATTATTTAAACATTCTTTTAATATTTTTTTTTTTGTCAAAATCATTATGATTCACAGTTAATCTATATTTTTCTATTTTCCCCTAAATTATATGTAATTTATATCATGAAAAACAATGATTAAAGCTAATACATTAAAAAGAAAATAGACTGAAACAAAATCACATATAATTGTATAGTAAAATACATTTAATACGTATAAGATCATATATAATTTATAACATAATTCAATAGTTTCAAAAATCAAATGTGATGCTATAAACAAATATTTTTACCATTTAAATTTACGTGATCAATATCACATATTTGACGAAAACTAGTGGTTTTTTGATGAAAAAAACAAACTGTAAACGTTACTTTTTAACTTAAAATTGTAAAAAAAAATCTTAAATAAATTATTTCAATAAAAAATATTTTAAATAGAAAATTAAATCATGCCTATATCATGATGTCATGAAAAAGATTTAAATAAAAAATTAGTCATGTTCAAATATAGAAAATTGCAAATAAATAAATAAACACCTCAATCAAATGCATTAAATAACTCCATGAAAATAAATGAATTTTCGTATATAATCCATCCAAATACAACAAAGTTTTATCTAAGCATAATAGTGAAATTCATCTTTTTTTTTGTTATTTAAATACCATTCTTAATAAGGTAAGATAAAAAATATAGAAAACATTTATATCTTTTGATCACTTTTAATCTCAAACACATCTATGAATCGTACTTGATACAAGATTTAATCCATTGTATTGCGGTACATCTCGTCTCGATATATCTCACTAGCTAATATGCATCCAATTCTCGATTAAAATTAATTATTAATTACATTTAACTAACATTATATATAAATTATTAGTTATTTCTAAATATTATTTATTATATGAATTATTATTTAATATTATACTTATAAGAAAACAAATATAACATTCTTTAAAATATTTAAGTAAGTTATACAAAATTAAAACTATATATTTTTTTTCATAGATATTAAAACATGCTATATATTTCAATAAAATAATATTCAATCTAATTCTTAGTTATATTTTTTAAGTAACTAATTAGTTAGAATATGTGAAGTTAATCAATTTTAGTATATGTAAAACTAATTTTAATCATAAATTAATGTAGTTTTTCCTCTAATTTATAGTATATACGATATAGTATATTATTTAATTTTATTTACTATCTTATTTGTATTGATTAACATATTGTATTATTAAAAACTGAATCAATAGCAAAATCATGAAAAATTAAAATATATTTGTTTTGAATTAGCTATTATAAAAATCTAAAATATATTAGTTTATTAATATTTATTTTTAATTTTATAATATTGAGTATAATTGGACCCTTAGCAAAACTATGACAAATGTAACTCCTTTAATTATTTAGTGACACATTTCCCAGTGATCTTTTAAGTTAAACTTTTTATTTATTTAGAAATTAAGTGTTTTCTTTCTCAATCTCAAATTCATTACAAGTATGTAAACTTTGCCATCGATCACACATTTTCCGTGAAAATGTGAATAAAAATGAAAATTTTGGTTTTGTCGTTAATCTGTCACATATTAGTGATAGATCTGTCAATAGCAAATTATCATCGTTGATGTCCAATTTTCTAGTAATGTAAACAAAGTGTTAGTTAAACAAGGTGTTTGTTAGTAATGAAAATTTTGATAAAACAAGGTGTTAGTGACTCTTTCGTATGACAATTTACTAAATGGTGTTATAAAGAAAATGACTTTTCAAGTCATACAATTTTCTAAATGGTGTTATAAAAATTTTCTAAGGTTATTTTTTGAAAAACTTAGACAAAAATTAAAGTGAAAATCTTAATAAAAGAGAACACCTGGAAATTCCATGACTTTTCGACTGAAAATTACCGTCGTTGATTCCGCCAAAACCTATAAAAACATAAAAAAAGACATCACATCATATTGAAAAAGAGTAATAACGAGTGAAATTAAGGTCGATTTATACTCAAATGATTGATAAAAAAATAGTATTGTTAAAAAAATGTGTTGAAAACAATTTCCAGTTTTATGACAATCAAAAGTAGTTCTCGAAAATTTGAATATAATACAAAAAAAATACAAAATATCATTATGTTATGCAGCTACATCTGCCAACTTTTATTAAATTTTAACTGGGGGCAAAAAACGATCCAACCCGTCAACCCAACCTAAAGTACCCAACCCAAAATTAACATGTTGGGTTGACATTTTTAACCCATTTAAAATCAATGAGTCGACCCGTACCCAATCCATTATTTAAACGGGTTGGACTTCCCGACCTGTTTACAACTCATTTTCAACCCAATTAAAATTTTATATAATTTTATTTTATTTTAATTTAAATATCTATTCTTAATTATAAAACTTCTATAAATTGTTTTATAATTTCATTCTATCCAAATACAAAGTGAAATCCTAATAACACGCCTCTATCTTATAGACCATTAACCATAGGCTAAATCATTTTTCCATGCTGAAAAACCTAGCCTTTATTTTATGCTTTCTAGCGACTGATGGGGAGAAGCAAAGAACCGACAACGAATACCATTCTTTTCGGCGACAACTGAACTTCAAACAAATTATTTGCATTGTGATTGTGTTTTATTCAAACTTGAAACATTTTATTTCAATTTGTGGTTGTGTTTTATTTAAAGTTTTAAAATTAAATGAGTTAACCCATTTAATAGGGTGAGTTGAGAAAATCATAAGTGGGATAACTCATTGTCAACCTATTGCCTAATAGGTTGGGTTGGATTGAAAATCTCAACCCATTTAATTATACAGATTGGGTTTAGTTGAGATTTTCAATCCATTTAATAAATGGGTTGAACGCGAATCTAATCCATTGCCACCCCTAATTTCAGTGGAAATATCCATCGAAAAGTTTTACGCTTCTGTCAAAAAGTTTGATTTCCGACCAAATGTTTATTGTCGAAAATCCATCAAAAACACTATTTTTCAATGGATATTTGGAGAAAATTTTCATCTACAATACCCTTCATTTTTGTAAGGAGCATAGTATCAACAATAAATCTTTAGAGCCTTTTTGATTTAAACTATAACAAATCATATTATATAAGCGTAATTTATAAAAGGGTATGAGATGAAAAGTAATTATCAGTTCAGATCCAGTTCTCATGCTTCTTGTATTAAATTTGACTTCTGACATGATCTTTCTCAATGTCCTTTTGCCATATCAAAAGCTGTTAGCTCAGTTGGATAGGTAATATCCCTAGAGGTGTGGGTTGAAAGCAACACTGCTAGGGTTCGATTTCCACGTGCAACATTTATGAGATATCCAAACTTTGGATCTGGTCTTTTGGGCCGTGTTCGGGGCCGGTATGAGAGGATCCAGTCTATGGGATCCACTTCCCGGCTGGTCGGGTTCAGCCATAGGTTGGGCCGGGTCGCATCGGATTAGTGGGTTTGCCCAATTGGAGGCCCGATACCGCTGGAGCGTGTATGTGTTAACTTGCCGTTCAAAAAAAATGTCTTTTTGCCATTATATTTAGTTTTCATTACAAATGTACTAACATTCTTCAAAACACATTACGGAAAGATTTCACCTAAATGTTGATTCTTTGAGATTTGGGAATTTATTTATTTCCAACAAATATCGTAGTTTGTTGAATTAAGCGGTTTCAAATACTTTATGAAGAAAAAAACACGATAGTCGGCTTTTTTATATTAAATATCGTCCATTTTTAGTAAAACGACTTTCTGTATATTCGTAAAAATGATAGCGTTTTACTAATATATAAATAAAATTTTATAATTGTCATAAATTTTCTATAAAAAATAATAAATGATAATATCATATTTGTTTTTTTTTTAAATAAAATTTATGGTCTCTCCTTATAACATACAACCAACTTCTTTTCATTAGTGCCTTTCTCTAAAATCATCCTCTAAGCCCTCAAAGGTCTCTAACTTTCTTCTCTGGTGAGAACAACTTCATTTTTTTTATATCCATCATGTATTGTCCTTTCTTCTTGCATTTCATTTTTATCATTCTTTTGTTCATAGTCTATGTATATCTTCTAGGCATAAGCTTGAATTATTTCATGCAAAACTATATGTATATATCATTGCTCATTTGCTTAAGTGCACTTCTACATTTGGCTCTTGTTACCTACAAGTTTCTATGCTAGTTCAACAAAAAATTTCCTCCTTTTTGAATATTTTTGTGTTTTGTAGTTATAAATTACTTGGTTGAATCTTAGAATTTGTTCTAAATAATGTATTTTTTTTTTGTTAAAGTATCGATTCATCGGAAACTTAGGATTCTTGTCTTGTTCTTATATATCAAGCCGTATGCAAAAATACATGTCTTGTAGTTAATTTATTGCATTTTTTTATCTGTTTGATGTTTTTTGTAGTCGTTCTTGCCTTTGAGTTTGCGTATCTAGCTATATGTTTTTTGGATTCAAGAATAGACCGATGATTCTCTAGGTGAATCGGTAATGATTAATAAAAACGAATGATTGCATATGGTTTCTTCCGATTAAGTTTAATAATCTTGTTTAATGATCTTTTGGATCACGACGATGATAATGATTTTTAGTTTTAGATTGTTTTGCTAGATTTAAAAATTTGGGTGTTAATTGCTCTTTCTGATTTTGCATTTGTTAAAACAATAACAAAAATCCGAGGAGATTGTGTGAAAAATGGTAAAGATATCAAATATCATCGATCCATCCACAAAATGTGTTTACAAACATATATAAATAGATATATCGGTTGATATGATTATTATTAGCCGAATGCTTAATTACACACGATTCCTTTGGATTAATTTTAATGTTCTTGTTTGATGATCTATGACCGCGATGATTATGTTTTTAGGTTTTAAATTGTTTTGTTTGATTTAAATTTTTAGGGGTAAATTGCTCTTTCTGTTTTTACATTGTTAGGACAAAAAAAAAATTCTATTGGATGAGATCGTCCGAGAATGGTAAAGGAATCAAGTATCATCGATCCATCCAAACAATTGACCGATTTCTAGCAAAACCCATGATTACATAGGAAAAAGGGAGCGTCTATAAAAAATAGGCGTTTTATACCATTTTTCTTCGTTAAGCCCTGTATAGGTTTAGTTGTCGATCAAATTGTGTGTCCGATTATGGGTTTGAGGGAGAAAACAAAGAGGGCCAAGTTATTTCTAGGGCATTTATGGCTTACTCCATATAGCCATTTAATTTGTTTTTACGGCTTAATGGTTAAGCCATAAAGGAACGTTTGTACTGCTATTAAGCTATAAGTAAATACTCCCTTACCATTTGACCTTTGTGAATGCTTCAAAATCAAGAACTTTGAGGGAGTTGAATTTTTATTGTTTTCCATTTGAAGATCATACTTGAGTTTTCTTCTTTAATAGTGTTATGTGATTTAGCATTTGATTTATGGTAATCTTACTAATGGCTGTTTTATTTACTTGTACTTTCTTGATCAAATATAAGGGCTCATGAACCGAGTTCTTTTTGTACTGGCCTAAATAGAACTCAGTTCAGGAACCCTTTCTATATAAATATCTCACCTTATTTTTTCGTTTTTTTATTCAGATTACTAAGTAAAAGGCTTACAATATGTTTGAACTTACCAACTCAAAATGGTCTTCTAGCCGAGTTGGAGCTGAGTACCAAGCAATCATTCCGCCTTTGATGGAAAAATACGAACCTAAAGAGCTTATGCGTTTTGCATATGGCCTCCCAATTCCCGTCAAATGGATTCCCGATGATCAACCTAATACCAACAACGAAGAAACAATTGAATCTAATGATGCAAGTGGATCGGGCAGTGTTGATGGATTGCGTCCGCTTCCCGCCTTGTCCATTGAGCCTTGGAGCGCGACTGAACGTGGTGGTTTTCGTCTTGGTATGTACGTATTTGGGAAGAACTTTCATGTTTTGGAAAGATTCGTGGAGAGCAAAGATCACGGAAGGATAGTTGGTTACTACTACCAAGAGTTTCATGCATCGGGTGAGTATCGTAGATGGTTAGAATGGCAAGAGGAAAGGTGTGCAAGGCCCATGAAAGCGAGAAAGCTTTTCGGGTGGAGCTATCAAGAGCTTATATCGCGTTTATCTTCTAATGTGATCGATGGAATCAAAGATCGCTTGATCAGGGTACTTTTCTAAGAATCACTACTTTTTCCGCTACAATCATATATCTAATTCATGTTTTTCGGTTTCTTGCATTTTCACCCAGCTTATGATATGAATTATGCGCCCTAGGCTTGTTTTCACTATCGTTATAGTTCATCAAGGCTGTGTTTGGTATCTAGACAGGTAGTTAGGACATGACACGTAAGACATGATAGAACAATACAAAACAAAACAATTTTACACCGTCTTTAAGACAAAACTAGACGAAACATTACATAACAAATAAAATGACCAATTTACCCCTAACAAAATGTTTATATCTTTTATATAGTTTGATTAAAATATGTAATTTAATAAACTATAATAAAAATAAATACTTTTATAACATAATATATCATTAGAAAACTTTATTTAAATAAGACGGTTAAAACCATACTAAAATTAAAAGTTTATATAGTTTTATTTTTTATTTTATACATTTCTATGCTAGTTATTTTTATTCATATTATCATCTAATTAGGCCAAACTGATTTTTTCCCCCATGAGAACAATCCCTCTAAAGCTCTAAATCTTGTTGAAATTTAGCAGTTTCTATTGTTATTCAAGTTTTGCCCTACAATCATGTATCTAATATAATTCATCTTATCCAATTTCTTGCAATTTTCAGTCAACTGACAAGGTAGCTGATTACTGATAAACTAGCCGATAAGGTAGCTTATGACTGTAAAATGACAAAAAAAGACATGTTTAAAAATTGGTAACGTAAAAAGTAGTAAGAGTATATTTGGAATGAAAAAAAATAATAAGTCTCATAAATCACTAGATGCTACTCTTCTTAGCTTTTCCAAAAGCTACCTTATAAGTTAGCTCTACGGAATGTGGAAACTTATCGGTTTCTATCATATCATTATTCAAAAATTCCGAGTTTTACGTACTTGTTCTACGAATTCTTTCAGGACGGTACGAGATATATCGAAGGAAGACTTCCGCCTTCAAGATTCGTCTTCAATCTAAAGCATTACGTCGGCCTGAGTTCGCTCGTTGAAGCGGTCGCTCTCGGCCAAGGAGATCGCGATCTTTTGAAGTTTCCCCCGATCACCAATTTGTCGTACTTTCGGCCAGCGGCAGTACTTATCGAAAACACGTCCTACTCCGATCTCACGTTACAGCAGATCCTCGATACTTTGAATGGCAATACGAGGTTAAGCAAATCGAAATCGATCGAACTCTTTTGGGACGCGGTTTGGCCGCGCCTTTTAGCCAATGGATGGCACTCCGAGCAGCCGCAAAATAACGGTCTCAGAAACTCGAAGAGGTTGGTGTTTTTTGCGCCCGGTACTGATGACGTTTCGGTTAACGAGCTAGAGAAAGGAATTGATTACTTTGACTCGGTAATCGATGTTTTGGGTAAAGTTGTTTCCGAGCCGGAGCTTATTGAACTTGAATCCGACTCGGTACAGGTCTTGGATACAATCCAAGACCTGGACTGTGAGGAATATCTGGCTGTTATACAGCCAGACGATGAACATCTGGCTGATATCCAGCCAGAGGAGGAACATCTGGCTGATATCCAGCCAGAGGAGGAACATCTGGCTGATATCCAGCCAGATGTTCCTCAAAAAAATCAAGATTTGGAGATGTTTATGGTCGTGGATGCTAGTTTCGATCGCGAGAACGGTGGGATTGTTAAGTTGATGGAACTCCCGGCTTATATGGTCGAAGAACGGACCGGTGAGCTAGACGTTAACGAAAGTAGAAACCAAGAGAATTTGGTTCCTCAAAAGATGTTTACGATCGTGGATACTAATTTGGATCGCGATAACAATGATGAGATTGTTAAGTTGATGGAGCTCCCGAGTTTTCCGGTTTCTGAACCGTTTTATATCGTCGAACGAGGGATTAACGAGAAAGATTGTAACAACTTGGGAAACGGTTTTGGTCGAAAAAGTAACGAGCCCGGCCACGAGGCAAACCCGGTTTTGATCCGTGAAAACATCAAATTTCAAGGAAAAACTCCATCCGTGAACGGTAAACATGAAGAAACGGTCGAAGAACGGATCGTTGTAGATGTGAACTGCTCTCAAATGGTTCTGTACGCGGGCCCCGATCAATCATTGCTTTCTGAAATCCCGACCACCGACCGGATCGGGTTTTCGGGTGACGCGGAAGCCGATATGCTGCAGCAGCTGGCATTGGGGACGTCGCAAAGGCGTCAGAGTACGAGAAGCCGGATGTTAAGCACGAAAGCGTTGGAGACTCTCGCTTTTGGGTATCTGAGCCCGAAGAAGAAAAGAAAGGGCATGGAGGAGAAGACGCCGAGGCGGGTCCGTGGCGTGACCGCGGCGGTCTCGGGAAGCGGTGGTGGTGCGCGGAACGGTGAGAACTCAGTGGATGGTGCGTTTGGTGTGGTGGACGGGTAGAATGATCCGTCAAAAGGAACATAGAAATATGTTCATTAGTTTGTTTTAATTATCGATCGAACTTTGGAGTTGTTTCGGGTTTTTTTAGTTTTAAAGATAGGATTATGTTAAATCCAAATAAAGCGAGCGTGTGCTTGTTTTCTCAAGCGGACTTGTTGTGTTTCGGTTTTTTATAAGGACTACAATAATGTTTGAAAGTTGAAATTGTGCGTGTATTTTATAGTTTTATTGTGATTTGTAAATCAGTATTTTGTATCCCGTGCGCTTCTTATTGTGACCGCAAGTAAGTTAGGATGGCCGAGCGTGCCGAAGCTTGGTTCGGTAGTACTTGGCTAAGCTCGAAATCGATTAATTTGTTAGCTCCATTTTGATGCAGGCTAAGGCTTGACTTTGAGAAAATATTGAAGCTCTTGAATGACTAAAAAATATTTATCAAATGATTTGAAAGGTCGTGTGAGAAGCTGAGTTTATTATATTGAACCTCCTATATACGCGTGTATGGGTATATGTGTGTGTATATATACACAAATACACAATATATATATGTGTGTGTGTGTGTGTGTGTGCGCGCGCGCATGTGTTTGTATATACATACACCAAAAAACGAGGAACACCTTGGTTATAATTCATGTGGATGATATACACTTACGCATACAAATAGTTGAAGTTGCTTTTTTTTTTATGCAAATATGTACGCCACACAAATTGCTTATAAATTGTTTACAAGTTACTTATATGCATATGTACATAATGTCCATAGTGTTCTTTAGTTTTTCATTTTGTTGAAGTGAACCTCTTTATATGAGAACTCTAAATTTCTAAGATCTGTAAGAACTTTTACCTTACAACTTTATATATTTAATATGATTTTTCCCATATATATATATATAGAGAGAAAAGTTCAAATACAAACCACTTTTTCATTGTGAACGTGAGGACAACCCAGAGCGCGCCACGTGGCAATTTGAAAAAATTTCGATTAGTCATTCAGACTGAATAAAGGGTTATTCAAACTGAATAACACTACTCGCACTCTGATGAATTCGGACCCGGGCGGGTCAGCCGCGGGTCAAGGCTTATTCAGTCTGAATAACGCTTTATTCAGTCTGAATAACGCTTTATTCAGACTGAATAAGTCTTGACCCGCCGATTTCAATTGCCACGTGTCGCGCTCTGGGTTGTCCTCACGTTCACAACGAAAAAGTGGTTTGCAATTGAACCCGCCCCTATATATATATATATATATATATATATATATACGCGGAGTTAAACTTATTGAAACGCTAGTTAGAATAGCATTTCAAGAGTTTTTTGTAACTTTTTCAATGCAAGATACCTTCTTTGGTCATTTTACATTCTCATAAACTAGTTTTTGCCAAACATAATTTACTAATAAGCTAGCTTATCAGCTACTAACTGTAACTAGCTTGTTAGCCATCACCTAGCTTATCAACTATCAGGTAGTTTGTCCAACACATCCTTAGTCGGACCTTCAAAAGATGTCCACAACCATTTCTAACTATAGTTGTGTGTTTATAAGAAAGGGAATAGAAGTCTCATTTAACACATTTATTGAAAAAGACTTGGTCAATATTTAGTGTGTTTAATTATGATTTTTTTTTTTCTTTCTTTCGTATGACGATAATAAGAATCCTCAATTTTGAAAAATAGTGCATTTTTATGGTTATGTTATGTTATGCTTTAACTTTCAACTTTTTTCTTCCCTTTTGACTTTTAACTTGTTTTATTCTTCTAGTTTCTTCATATATTCTTTCCATTATAAAGGTCAACTTGTGTAAGCATATCCATCTTCATGTTGCCCCTTTTTTGTTATAAATCTTATGTACCATTTTTGTGCTCTTAGACATTGGTAGTAGCTATCATTGGATGTCTACTATACATTGTGCATACATATTAATTGTTTATTGCCCGAAACCGTTGACTCTGTGTTCCTATGTGTTCCCGTGCGTGCACACACATACGAATCATATATTAAAACTTGTATATGTGTTGACGTATATACCATGTATGGCATAATATTCAGTCTGAATTTATCTTTTATTATTGAGATCGAGTAGGACACATGTTGCGCTCTCAGTTGTCTTCACATTCACAATTAGATTTGAGTTTTCATTTGAACCTACACAACACACACATGTGCACACATTGTATGTATGCATTGATAGATATACTTACTACACCCTTCTAAAAAATTTTACAATTTCTTACAATTCTTAATTTTGTGTGTGGTTCTCATGATTATGTGAGAATAATAGTTAATTAGTGTGAGAATAGTGAAAATGTTTGTCAATCATTGGATGATTTGAGTTTTTAATCTAACTTTTATCTTCAACTATCTCAATCTACGATTATCTACCTTTATCTTCACATTAATCTTCAATTTTAGTCTCTTTCACGAACTCTTGTATACATTTAATCTCTTTCACAAAAATAAGTTTATTAAAGTCTCGGTGAAATTAGATAAATAAAGGTTGTTGGCAAAGGTATATAAAGGTTTCTTTCTTGCATCTTTACCGTAACTTTTATTTCACTAAAAGTCTAGAACCTAACCATATTTGTATGTATGTACATGTATAAGTGGAATGGTTCAAACCAGAACATGTTTATTTTAAAGAAAACTTGAGGATACCTTTTTAATACTGTTAATCACATGGAATACTATTTATAGTACTATATAGCCCATCACATATGATACTAAATATGAGAAGTGGGAAACCTAGGTCGTGGGCTAAGTCATCGCACACCACCAAATCCCCCCATGTGTACTATCACACATAATATATGGGTACTCTCACATTTTCGTAATATAAGTGTGTTTCAAACAGTGGCGGAACACGAACATCGT
The DNA here is from genome assembly GCA_030169165.1 of Centaurea solstitialis. Lineage (NCBI taxonomy): Eukaryota > Viridiplantae > Streptophyta > Magnoliopsida > Asterales > Asteraceae > Centaurea > Centaurea solstitialis. Next base: position 2,562,952 of record CM058045.1, read on the forward strand.
AGCCACGGGGGCCGAAGAATAATATTTTAAGATTTGAAGACCCAAAATATAGAAATATACATTCACTAGGTTATTTTAATTTGTTTGTTTGACGATAAACGATTAATAACTTTTATAAAAATAAAAATCGAAACATTTTACCTAATAGAATACTCTAATAACAAAAAAATTATTAGTACTTAAAACTTTTATACTACTAGTATAAATATATCAATGGTTTATATACTCTTTTACTATTATATACGATGAATTTCTAACTAACTTAAAAATAGAAACAAAGATCGACTTACGTAAAATGAAAATCAAGACGTTTATTTCATATTAGTTATATAAAACTTAAAACCAATTCATAAACTTTTATATAACTTTTAGATATTTCACATTGTTTATATAAAATTTAAATCAATTTAAAAACTTTAATATAATATTATAAAAATTATATGTAATGAATATGTGTTATGAGAAGAAAATATTATTGGAAGGAAAATGCTAATTGGCAGTTATAAAAATAAGGTTTAATATAATATTATAAAAATTTATTGAAGGGAAAATGGTAATTGGCGGTCAAAGAAAAAAAGGTATCCCACAGATTCGAACTAGGAACCTTTTGCCAAGAGGCCGGGGTGATAACCACTTCGACAACAACATCTTATGCAAACCGTTTTCCTGTTATATGGTATTTATTCTCAAAACCGCAGGGGCCATGGCCCCCTTTGGCCCTCACTGTGTTCCGCCCCTGGTTTCAAACCAGAAAGAACTTCTTACACGTGGACTGAACTTCTTGTTCGTGATAGGTGCAAGCTCGTTTACACCTCCACTGATATATTCTTACTTTTGCCACAAATGATGTTCAAGATATATGATCTGCCTATAGATCGAAGTGGATAGAAAGGTCAAACGCTATTATTTGCATATTCTTTGTGCAAAATAAGAAGAATCAACTTGGTAGTTAAAAATGTTACAGATACTTAAGCCACTAAGCAAAGAGTATAAGTGTTATGATAGGGGATGGATGGTTGGAATGGAGAATATTTCAAGCCAAACTTTCTCTAAGGCCAAAAAAGCAAGATTTTTTTAAAGTTCAAGTGTTTGCCTACATCCACTTGCTTCAATATTGTTTACTAAATCAAGTACTATATATTGTCCTTTTCACATTTCTATATAGTTGTAAACTTATAATAATTGACTACTTGTATTATGTCTTATTATAAGAATGATAGATATCATAAGTTGATAGATTTTGCACCTTGTATATATACTCCAAACCATTTTGATTAATATGCAAGACCACGTTAATAAAAGTATATGATATATATATATATAGAGAGAGAGAAGTTCAAATGTGAACCACTTTTTGGTTGTGAATGTGAGAACAGCCGAGAGCGCGACACGTGACGACTTTGAGTGTGGTCCCCCTTTTAATTCAATGCCCTCCCATGAATCGCGCCTAGTCATCCGCCATGAACCTGATGTGGCGCCTAGTCATCCGCCATGTGTCGCGCTCTCGGTTGTACTCACGTTCACAACCAAAAAGTTGTTCACATTTGAACCCACCCCTATATATATATACCATATTAGTTACTTATTTTGGCCTTCTTTGGATTAGAGTTGGCAAAATACGATAATAATGGGTTAACAAGATTACAACAGTTGGAATGATGATACCAGCCCCTCAATAGAGGCAGATCCAAAATGTTTTTGTTAGTTGTATTACAAAATAATTTTCATAATTTAAAAAATGAGATATTTAATTATAAGAAAGTTATTGGAACTCGGGTTTTGGCTATTTTGGGTTGTTTAATATTTAAGTCATTAATAAATTAATACTCTAATTTACTATCAAAAAATTATCTGTTAATACCTAAAATTAAAACTAATCGATTGCTGATATATTTCCACTTAAGGATTCTTGATCAGACTTTTGAATTGCGAGGTACCATTATGAGCTCAATATATACGAGTGTTATTTAGGTGCAAAGAATGAAATCTTTCGTTTTACAAAATTATTTCATTGTCAATCAATTAACAACAATAACAATACAATTGATATCTCACTATTATATTGCATTGATAATGAGATCATGTTAATCTCATTGTTTTGATTTACATGCCGTCTTGTATTATGTTTGTTTGTGATTGTTTATCACATTTATAAGCTTGTAGGTAGGTATTCTTTAATTCTTATATATAATCATAGGACATGGAAAAAGCTAAGTTCAAAGTTACAAACCTTCTAATTTAGAAAACCAACTATGAATTTTTCATAGATTTGTTTCATTTTTTTTATCTTTTTTGGTTTGACATTAGTCTAGAATGTATTCTATTTTTAAATAGAATCAGGGGTCGTAATCAATAATTTTTATATTAACAAAAAACCACGTATAAACATTAAATTTCTCAACTATCCACCTAACTGGAAATATATTTTTGTTAATTAGTGGATGATAACTTTAACATAAAATAAATGTCTGACCATTACCAATAATAGAAATATATAATGTAAACTATTCATTGGGAAATTAGAGTTCTTAATACGATGATACCTGGCCCAAACATCATCAATATGTTTATGTTAGAAATACACTATCTTTTTATACCAAATATTATACTTCTTATATTCTTTGGACTTTTCTCCTTCATATCCTTTTGTTTTTATCTTAATTTCATCTTTTAACGTTCTTATCGTAAAAAGTCAATACCATTATACCGAATATCCTTAAACTTTGAAATTTATCAACGTCTTAGGTTATCAAAACATCAAATTTTCTAAAAAAATATATTCTTTGAAGGAAGTTATCAAGCAACCATCAAGATGCTAGTGAGTTCTCTTGAGAAACCAGTGTGTGATAATTGTGAAGCTATAACTTGTCACTCATCATTAGCTTGAAATCAAATTAATAGTGAGTTCTCTTGAGAAGGTTCGTGACTTTGAACTTGGCTTTTTCCATGCCAAGTGAACCTAACTCTATGCATACATATATACGTACGTACGTATCTACATACATACATATATACATACATACAACAAATGTTACAAATAAATTTATAAACTCTCTTAACATTTGATAAGGTTTAAACCTCCAACTTTATATAAGAGATTAAAGACATAATTAAGTTTATCAGAGAAATAACAAAGAAGATAGAGAGAATGAATAAGAAAACTAAGATTAAAAATGCATGAATATTTAAGAATGAACAAATCTCAAAACATATCTTTCAAATGTTAGAATGATAGATATTTATGATACAATTGACCTAATTGAATATAAGAAATCAAATCTTAATGCAAAGTGGAATGAAATTAAGTAGTAAAACAAGTCGATTTCATAGGTTGGTTTGCCTGCCATAAACCGACACATAAAAAGCCTATTAAGCTTTCCGTTTTTAGTCTTTCTTTCCTCAATATATGGACCTTGAAACTCTAGATTTTTTCTTTATTTTTTTAAGTTTCAACTCCCCCACAATATCTTGAATATATCATCTAAAAAATAAGTGTAATATGTTAAGTTATATATACTAATTAATAAAAGTGACTTTTTAAATTATATTAGTTTTAAAGAATTAAACAAAAATACATCTATTTATATATAATTTATCATACTTTAAAACATAAAAAAGTATAAAAAACAAACAAAATAAGCATCCTAAAATCTTTGACTTATGTTATATTTAACTTGTATGATAAATTGTTGAATAGATTACCAAAGAATAAGTTATTAGTTAACGTCATCTTTATTTATACATGTATACATATATTATATTCTACATCAAACTTATTGTTAATATCTTTAATCAATATTCTTCAATGAATACATAACATATATTTTTAGCTATGTAAATGACAACTTTACTTTTAATGATAGATGCGGTAATGAAGAAACTCTATCCTAGCGCAAACCTTGCGCTGCTTAAACATTCAATTGAAGGTATCTAAGCATCCGATGGTTAAAGGAGTTGGGACACAAGCGCAAACCGCTCTTCAAGACTTGGTGAGTTAGATAGAAAGATACATAGAGGGTAGTTAACATATGAAGCATTTGAACTGCCTCTTTCTTTTGAAATAGTTGATCAAAATCCTCATTTTAATTGATCTTTTTGCTTTTCTTATAGGTAATTAGGCTATGAATACCACCAACATTTCATACCCTTATACCTTCATGCCACTTCAGCGCCATATCAGTTTTTCTTTTCCTACCCTCTGAACCTTAAAGTGGAGTACCACAAATATTTTATATGCTCTGAATTTTTATTATTATTTTAATGCATATTTAAGAGAGAGTAAGAGGGAAAGAGGGAAGAGAGAGCTCGGGTTGGGAGGCTTTGGAAACCTGTCCCCCTACCCGCTTCTTGCTACCACCCCTCCCGTACCACCCTACCCGAGCCGTGCTATGCATGGCCTTAATAAGTTTTGTTTGAAAGAAAAGGAGTTTGTATTTAGTTTGATAAAATAGAAAGAGCCAACTAATGAATCATGGAATTGAAAAGTAAACATTTACTTTTAAAATTGAACACTTATTTTAAAACAAACTAAAATACAGAAAATAAAAACTTATTTTAATACAAAAACAATACCTTGCATCTTGGTGTTGGCTTGATCCATTTTTGAGACACTAATTAAGTGCTAAAAAGAGGTAAGATTATAGGTAAATCCTGGCCACCTAAGTTTGGGTTATGAAGCTTTAATAAATTCTTTTTAGGTAATTTGTTTGATAGCACTCATGCTCCAAGGTGGACACGTGCTTCTCCTCAAAATCAAAAGCATTTTAAAACCCTTTTTAATCCAAAAATTATTGACACCATTACCAAAATTACTGACCTAATTAGAGGGGACCATTTCATGTCATTTTCTTTTCTTTTTTTAGGAACTCATTTGAATCAAACCAAACCTAACTCTTTTAAAATTTTTTAATTTCTGAGTCTGTCTTTCTCTCTGTGTTACTTTTATCAGATTCGTTCTTCTTTAGTATTTCTACTTGACAACTATAACTTATTTAATCCCGTATTTGAATATGTCATGAGCAAACGCTATTAGTGGTAATAGAGTAGGTTCTAGTAGTGGATCGACACGCCATCTAACGTCACCACGTTATATATTTTTAAATTAGCGATAAAGACCGCATCTTGTTCTCTCTTAAACCACCAATTTCCCTTGTATATTATATATATAATTTGTGTGTATATATATATTGGGAGACTAATTGATATAAAAGAGCAACGTGTCTGTGTTTAAGAGGAGATCAAGATTTACTTAAACCAAAAAAATGGTTCACAATATAGGATCTAACAACAACCCAAGTAGACAAGTGTTGAACTTTACTTATCAAGAAGCTACCACAAGTGCTTCACAAGAAGTTGATCATGGTGGTGGTGTGTACAAGGAGCAAGATCGGTTGCTACCGATCGCGAATGTGGGTCGTATCATGAAGCAAATCCTCCCCCCGAATGCAAAGATCTCGAAAGAAGCCAAAGAGACCATGCAAGAATGCGTATCGGAGTTCATTAGCTTCGTGACGGGTGAGGCCTCGGACCATTGTCGAAAGGAGAAGCGAAAGACGGTCAACGGGGACGACGTTTGTTGGGCGATGTTGAATCTAGGGTTTGACGATTATGCGGAGCCATTGAAGAGGTATTTGCATAAGATTAGGGAGTTTGATGTTGAAAAGGCTAATCAAAACAAAGGGGGTAGTAGCAGCAGCAATGAAGAGGTTGTTAAAGATTATAATCTTCCAAACCCTAATCAAGAAACTTCGTCGAATTACAGATCTGCAGGTAACCAAGTTCCTCGAAAAGCTAATGTTTCTGCATCCCCGAATCTTTTTAAGTTCACCGTTATCGACAAAAGGAATAGATTTTAATTAGGGTTCATGTTTTTTTCTCTTTTACTTTTATGGGTGGGAGATTTAGGGGTTTCTTAGATGCCTCAAAATTAAGTAGTTTTCGATACTTGTATGATATAGACGATATGACGCCAAATAAAAATAAAAAAGTGTGTTAAGTTCTTCGAGTTCGTTAGGTTAGTTGTGTGAAAAAATCTACATCTAGGGTTCGAAAATGGCCCAAGATCGATATAACGGAATTTGATTGTACGGGTGTGCCTCGTGGGGACGATGAGGTTTTCGTATATCATATTGCTAATGTATCTTTGATAAAGTTTGAGCTTCTATCAATATGATGAATGATAATTACAATTTCTGAAGTTTAGTGTGTGGATTCATTTGAATAGAATTGTATATGTTTTGCCCTTATGTGTTTCTAGCTATGGTCATTTCTTGAATATTTGATTGGATCAACAAAGAATGTGGTTTTATATTAGGGGTGTTATAGATTTGAGAAATATATAGTGAATTATTTTATCTTGAGCTTAGTAATTCTAGAGTTTGAGTCAGTGTATAACATGTTTAAACTTTGTGAGCATATATTTTGTATTTTTATGCATAGAACCCACCAATTTATCGTCCATATGACCTAAATGAATGACATTGATGCGTACATGGATTAATTGGCCTATTTCTCGCCACAACTGATTGTCCCACACTTCCACTGTCTCCTTCTCCATCCTCTTCGGGTGCTTGTTACTCACTAAAACTATCGAAGGTTCATCTTCCCTTCTAAGACTGTGAAAATGTAAGAAATGAAAATTTATATATGAATCATTAAAATATTCTGGAAAAAAAACTATTCGAAAATACATATGGAGTTTCTGATGTTAGTCGCTTAATTACAATTGAGAAACTTAAACTTTGTGAGAATGTAAAAAATAAGATTTATATGTAAATTATTGAAATATTCGAAAAAGAATCTATTCAAAGATAGATGAACTTATGATGTTTGTTGGTTAATTGAGGAATCATCATGATTGATCATGACTAGGTAACTAACATCGGACTTTTAATTAGGACTTGAGGATTTTTGTTTATCTTGAACAAGTCTTTATCATTTCTAGAAGCCCATTGGAGCTACAAAAGGATTTATTAAAGAACATAGTAGAAACCATATAATCTATAGTTGAAGAAATTTTTGTGACATGGTTCTTTAACTTAATTTTTGAACAAAAATAGAGGAATATAAGAAAACATTAATTGTTTTAGTGTATAGTAGTAGCAGGGTATATATAAATATCACTATCTTAATTTATAAACTTAATACTTTGTACAAGTTTACAAAACATATGTTGTTTTATATGTGATGTCATTTCATATATATATAAAACGTTCATCGTAGGCCTTTTTCACACACAAAACAATCATAAATGTTCTACCTATAAAACAACACTTTATAAACACTACATTTTCATAATATGTAAAATACCACATAAATTGGTTTATACGCAAGAGTATGACTTATTGGGTTCGTATATTACATATGGTGTATGTGTGTGTATATATATCATTGTCTGTGTGTAGGATTAGGTTCCAGTGAGAAATTGAGTTTACATGAGAAACGTGATAAGTGATTATCAAATGGGATGCACGTTAGAATGACATGCACCGAGATGCACCAGATCAATTTTCGTGTCAAATTCGATTCATGAGTGGGCTTGAGATTAAAAGTTATCAAAGGTTCAAACACAGTTCTCACATGATCCTTTCCATATATGTATATATATATATATATATGTTTGTGTGTGTGTGTGTGGAGCAGGAGGAGGATTGAACGAGAACATAGTCAAATACGAAAACACAAACAGTCAAATCATATGTGAAATCACCAAAGGAGTGTTAGCCTAGTGGTAAGGCTTGGGCACTACATAGTGGTGAACCCGAGTTCGATCTCTGGGGGACGCATTCTAGAGGTACGGGGGCTTCGACCCCTGGCTGCATGCTTTAGCAGTCGGGCTTCGGCCCAAAATCGCCGATGATTAGTCTGGGCCCAATGTGGTCTGGGGTACTCTTCCAAAAAAAATCATATGTGAATCACGTGTTAATTTACATGTGATTCTAGTGCAAAAGTAACTTATAATTTCACCGTTCTCGTGTTCTCTTATTTGGCTGGGGTTCTCATTTGAACATGCATGAATATATATCGGCAATATATATACACGAGTCCATTTCAATTGTGAACAATGTTTTTAGGGTGAACCTATGAACCAGATCCCAACCTCCATATGCAAAATCGATGATCAAGATTAAATGTGTAGTTTCTTAGAAAATAACTACCCTATATAAACGAAACTATCCATTTAATGTTGACCATCGATCTTGCATATGGACGACTAGGATCTGGTTCACAAGTTCACATCTAAAACATAGTTCTCAAATGAAACTCCCTCACACACACACACACACACGTATAAGCAAGGTATCGTATGAGAGGTTGAGTTTAACGTGGGAAGCTTAAGAAGTGGATTGAACCATTAGTCACTTTAATCTCGTGTCCTCGATCCCATGAATTGCATTTTAGAGGATTGATCTGTTGTATCTCATTCTAGTACATTCAATTCATTTCTCATCCAAAAGTTAATAACCACTCCTTATGCTTTTTACGTTAATCTCAACTTCTCATTGAAACCCAACCATATATATATATATATGTATATGTGTGTAGTTTATAGGTACAAATAGTACACTAAACATGTTTTGGGGTTAGGGTTCTTGTGAAACCCTAGATGGCCATGGGACACGTTAGCTTTATTCATCTCTCTCATCAAAAACCCCATCTACTTACACTTTCCCCCACAAAGAAAAAAAAATCTTTCTTCATGATTTAATTATAAACCATATAATTAGCTAATTAAGTTTTCCATTAAACTAATTAACCACAAAATTTAAAACAATCAAGGCTAATAAAACCAATATCTTACGATTTTTCACCAACTTAATTTATCTTGAAACCTTCATATATAGTGTTTTGAACAAATCTAAAAATTAAAATAATTAATATTATATTTGAATTTTTCCATTTGATAATGTTAAAAAAAAAACATTACAAACGATTAAATGTATACGTAGTATATATAAATATTTTATTCAAAAAAATTGAAGAAGTTAATTGATTATATTGGTGCATGGTGACATCAAAGTTTATATTACTATATATTTAAAAGATTCTTTTTAGGAAGAATTAAAAGTATTAAATTAAATGAAAGTATTGCAATTGGATCATATCTCCCATGAACTCTGGACATGACTCATATTTCAAGGTTATTCAAAGTCTTCTATAAATCCAAAATCTGTTTGAATTAAAAAGTAAATTCACTAATAAACAAATGCCTTCCTAGAAACAACTATTATTGATTTGTGAGCTTATTATTTGAAGATAATTATGAGAATCATAATACCATTTATTAATGTTAATTAATATCCTATGAATAGAACTATCATAGCTGAAGAACTATGGCACTATATTAATCAATAAACTATTTTTCTCAAATCTAGAAATTATGTTAAATATAATATTTTGATTAAAAAGATTATGTAAAAGAGCGTTTAATTATATTAATTTGATACTCATGTGGATATTTTTTAAAGTTTTCTTAGGCCATCCACAGCCGTACCACCCATACCACCTGCATAGGCTGCCACCTCAGCGCCACATCAGCTTTACCACTACCTTACCATTACCATACCATTCACCCACACTCGTACCACTCATACCACCTGCATTATTTAAATAATAAAATATGTATATATATATGTATGTATATGTATGTGTGTGTGCGCTTTACCACCGGTGAGCATTCACCGTTCGCCCATCTTGCAGCTCCCATACCGTTAACACGCGGCGGTGTTACCGCTGGTATGGGAGCGGTGCAGCTCCCATACCGTCCGCGCTGCGGATGGCCTTAGGTTTTAAGAATTTCGATGATAAATAATTCATAATTTATTATATCAACTATATTAATTACAGATCATTTACCACATGTTCAGAAATTCAAATTTACAACTTACTATCATACAAACTTTTAAAACTTCACATTTTAAACTTTATAATACTAATTGATAAGATGTTCATTGTAACACCCCCGTCCCGCGTGGCAAAGGACGAAAGATGCCATACTTAACATTTAAATAAAAACAAGCCAAACCATCGATTAATAAACAGAGCGGCTAGTGTCATTAACCCAAAATACAAATACGACACCACAAACGGAGATATTTACAAAAATTATGGTCTCAAAATACACATGTATAGGTATCTATACCGGTCACTAAAGATTAACAAAGGTAAGTCCTAATAGCTTTCATCAGTCCCATTATCTCCGTAACTCTCATCCTAAAGTACCTGCTAAATCATGTACCTGCCGAGAAAAAAGAAAATCTCGGCTGAGCTTAATGCTCAGTGAACGGATAATGATATATAGACAATAACAATAAAACATGAGATAGCAAGTTCAAAGCGAATATATAAGCAATAGGTAATAATCAAGATTAAACGTCTCAAAAAAAGTGGAAGTCACCCAAATGCCTCGAAGACATGCCAAAGTCCGAAGACTAATCCGCATCATCACGATACGTTGTTCCCAAAGGATGATCAGTCCGTTTGGGCCTGAGTGAGGAAAGAGGTGCGGGCACAGCACAACAATCCTCTCCGTTGATTTAACCATGGCCACAATTTCTTTTCCGATAACGGTTCCTAGGATCGATCCATACACCCTCTATTTTGACCGCTACCAAGGTCAAGTCCGCTTTTAAGGACTATATACAATTGAGGACGCCATGATAGTTTTAGCCACCATGGAAGCATCTCAATACCGGTGCCTCGATATTGAGTCTATAAAAAAATGGTTCACAATGGACACCATCCGACGAGTCAAAGTCCATGTCTGAATGAGACAACGAAATCATCATTCAAAAACAAACAAATGTGCAACTATATGTGGCAAGCATGAATTGAAAGCAATTTAGAATCAATACTTTTGGAGTTCATAATCGTTTTTTCGGGATTAGGAAGCCATATGCAAATAGCTATCCCCGTGTCAAATGGTGTAAGATATCCGTACCTGAGTAAACGGTGATGAAATACCACAATTGGGGTCCCAAGAGTTGATACGATTCACACGCGATCACCTTACACAAAACGATCACATATCACCAACTATAAAATAACTAACGTATCTATCGAACACATAAATCTACGACCCATGTTTCCTCTTCTTTTTATCTCTATATTAGTCCTAGATAGATTTAAGATCTATTGGTACAAGTTCTCGTAGACGGCTAAGTAAAATCGGGAATCGCCGGTTCAATGCTTTGCGCGTAACAGCTTCTATCGCCTTACTTTTCGAGCACTTTTATCCTACTTCAAGACCACAATAGCTTATACAATACAAATGAAAGTTGTAGTATAAGGTCTTAGGAGTCTAGTGGATTTGGAATCATCTCATTTGGATCATCCGTCTATTAGGTACAGACTTTACAAAACAGCTGTGCGGATCACGCGTATGCTGCCAGCAGCCTAAAACCGCTCTGTTTTGGCCCTTTTAGCGTCACAATTAGGTGTTGGACTCTTCGTAACAATTGTAGTACATGGTAAGATCTTTTATGTCTGCAAAATTTGAGCCCTACCCGACGCACGGTTTGTGATTTATGGGCTGTCAAACATTGGAATTCGTGGCTATCAGAAATTCCGATTTCGACCATTTTTCCCGAACACATTTTTATAATTTTGTTCACATGATTTGCTGAATCTAAGTAATACAAATATACTTTGACATCCTAAATACGAAAACATAGCTCAAGGGTTGTTATCCTAGGCTTAATCATACAATTCCACTCTTTTACGCATTTAGTCAAACACCTGGTGTGCGGGAATAATATTGTAGCTTACTTAACCGATATTATACTCCAATTAAACGGGCATTTGAACGAGTCAAGTGGAACAACGATTTTATGGTGCTCTACTTGTTAAGTTAAACGAGCTTTATTCTGTATGAGATCGAACCAAGCTCTAGAATTATTAAACTCGAGCTTGAGTAGCTCATTAAAAGCTTGAATCAAAAGCACACTTATCAACAAAAACGTTATATTTCTTAACTCTCTTGTTAGTTTCTAACGAAACTACAAATACGATAACTAGAAACGTGTTTACTTCTTAGCAATCACTACAAGATATAAATCGTCCTTAAAGCTCGTAAGTCATTCCGACCTTCAACATCCTTTTATGTGGAATTTTGAACACACTTTCGCTTTGCCTCGAGTTCTTTTTCACGAAATGGTAAACATAATCGATCACGAACCTCTTCCCGATCGACGACCCCGATCTCGACATTATCTCGTGCTCACCCACCAAATGCACCACACCCGCTCGCCAAGCGTTCTCCACTACCACCAAATCTTGTTGTGCTTCCGAAACTTCATACTCGGATTGGATGAAATCTGCCAAGTTTTCGATTAAAATCTTCTCAAACGATTCCTTTTTATTGCGTACGTCCATGTACCCGTATCTTACCACACATCTAAAAACATAGAGCTCGTTTGGCTTCACCCGTCGAAACAAGAACCTCTCCTCCGGCGCCACCTTACTTATCGGCAACGACTTAATGGAAACGAACACGAGAACTAAATGTAAAGCGGGAATGTTGTCGACATAATGTTTAAAGATTGGGGGAATGCCGTGGGCGAGCTCAGAGTAAAAGATTGCGAGTCCGGGCATACGACTAATGCCCGAGGCAGAAACAATGTCTTTTATGAGCTCTTGTGACACTTTGTTATCAAGCTCATAGTTGTATTTTGCCCGATAAACGTAGTTCCATGTGCACATTATGAACATTAGCACAACCGCGAATGAAAATGGCAGGTATCCGCCTTCACTGAATTTGTACAAAACCGAGCTTAAATAGATGTATTCCGTGGAGCTAATCACAAGGACATACAAGATCACGAGAAATAGGTTCGTTTTCCATATGACGAGCATCATTACCACCATGAAAAGGGACGTTAGCGTCTCCGCAAATATCACCGCGATGCCTTCATCAATTAGGGGCAAACATTCAAGTTCAACATTTTATCCAGTAGATCATCCACAATAAAATTTATAGATCAAATGAAAGAACGGTTATTTACCGTAAGCATGACCGATGTTTTCGGTAGTTCTGAATGTGACGGTGACAAGAACACAACCGATCATAAGAAGATAGTTCATTTCCGGTATGAAAACCTGTCCTTCATACTTAGCCGAAGTATGCACAACTGTAACACGAGGAAAGCACCCGAGGGAAAGTGATTGTTTGATGATCGAGAAAGTCCCCGATATCATCGCCTGGCTTGCTACAATTGCCGCTAGAACAGCCATCACAAAAACCGACCAATACAAGACTTCTGGAGCCGACTTATAGAACGTATCCGCTACATCGTGCTTGTGTTTTCGTAGCCACGAAGCTTGACCACTATACGATGTGATCAAGGTCGGATAAACGACACAACCCATGCTTATTTGTATCGATTTAACCGAAAAATGTCCAAGATCAGCAAACATCGCCTCAGTTCCTTTTATATATAAGGAAGATCGTTAGAAACTCTAACAAAATCAAAGTCAATTTATATATTTAAAAGCGTATTGTCAACTTATTATAACAGTTTTACATAGGACCCACATCCAACAAGTTCTCCATAATGTAGAAGATGAAAAATTTAGGGATTTTGGGCATGTTTGTTGCTCCAATAGATTCTCCAAAGTGTAGAAATTAGTTTAGAGGGGGTGTAAACATTCTCCAAATTTGGAAAATTTCTAAGAGATGATTATCAAGAGAGAGAGAGAAATACCTTTTCATATATACCTAAAAAAAACTTTAAAATTAAACTTTTAGGAAGGAAATAATATTTTATCAAATGAATGAAATATTTAATAATATAATTGTTGTAATTTTTTAAATGAAGAATCTTTTGTAGTTGAAGGTATTTTCTGTTTTACCGATTTTGAAGTTTTGTTCCTTACTTTGGAGAACTATAGGATAATAGATCCGTTGGATATGTTTTAAGACACTTAAATATATTTGGCATCCTATAAAACTGATTTTATTGTATAGAAAGTACCTGTAATAGCAAGAACGGTGCCTCCAAGTGAAATCCAAGCATCCTTTTTGTTCCGTTTGAAGTAATCGAAGATGTATTTAGGGTTTATGGCTTTGGCGACAGAAGGGTCGAACTTGATGAAATTGTAGATACCAATTACAGTATTAAGGCCAAACCAGACACAAATAATCGGGGCAAAAGAGTAGCCAACTTTGTCGGTTCCGAATCTTTGAACCATGAATAACATTATCAAGATAACAACCGACACCACAACAATCACCCCTGCATCAATTGATCCATTTTCGAGTATTCAGAGCATTTCTAACAGTTTTTTCATAATTCTTCAAAATATAGAAAATGGAGTTCACATATTATAATAGCACGACATAATTAAAATCCATAATATGACATTTTGCTTATTAAACTAACAAATGGTTCCATAAAACGTACTTTCTGTCATTGTATCGCTTGCTTTCTTTAGCCCTGATACTGCTGATAAAACTGTAACGAAATTTAAAAACGTTAAAAACATTATTGATTTGATAATATGTATATTGGAACCTCATTTTTCTAAAATGAATTTTACGGGATTTTACATATTCTCACATGATTAAAAATAAATAAATTTAGTCACCGGATATGGAGGGAGTGAGGATGCCATCACCAATAACCATACACGTCCCGAGCATGGCAATGAACAAAAGAGAAAACTTGGCGAACCGGCTGCTTTCAAGACTTTTCTTAAGCTTTGACGATATGGCGTTATTTTTGGCTGGCAGTTCAAGTCTGAAGTTGGAAACCTCTCGGTCCTCTGCTTGCTCGCTCGGGATTAAACCAACCTTCGCAAATCGACATAATTTCGAGTACAATGCAAAAGTACCCCCTATATATAAAAAAATACATTTTCAATTTTTTCATTATATGACAGTATGACACACTACAACAAAAGTGGATTTATAGGATGCACAAAAATATCTAAGTATCATAATATACTACTTTATATAACTTTGGTTAAACTAGTTTTATAGGATATTTTTAAGTGTCTTAAACTCGTTTTTTATAGATATACTGCAATTAGTATTTTTATATGGTAATAATTAAAAAAATTCTTATATAAATTGATATGTTCAGTAAAGATTAATGTTTCACATATAGACAATTTTTCTCTGAAAGGTCATATAAAAACTAATACATTATATTACTTTAAAGTATTCTAAAAACGTTAATGAAATGCCTAAAAACATCTTATATACTCATCAAACGTTTTTACTCAAGAAACATAATTGTTTGATCGTATAAAGTAAACCAGTATATAGTGGCACTTAATTACAATTTTTTTGGCGTTCTATAAATCTGATTTTGCTATATAAAATGATACTAGTTAAAATTTCAAAAAATACAATGAATCAAGAAATAAATAAGAAGTAAAAGGTATGTACCATCGCCGTTATCGTTGGCATGTAGGACGATCAAAACGTACTTAATCACCGGAATTAACGTAATAGTGTAAAATATGATGGACAAAACACCCAAAATGTCGTCTTCGTGTTTGATCCCTTCACTAAAAGTACTCGCATACACATACAACGGTGACGTCCCGATGTCGCCATAAACCACCCCGATACTTTGAAATGCTAGCCTCAGTATCGTTCCCCAATCCTTCAAACAATTTCGTTCAAAAAGAAATTAAGCGATAGTATCCACAATAAGAGACTTTTTACAGGGCATATACCGGATAAGTGCTTACTAGGTAAAGGGACCCCACACCCAACCTGGTAAGATTCTCTATCATCAAAGTTATCATAATATAAGTGTTTCTTACCTGTTAAGCGCGTACTAGGTTATAAACTTAGAGTTACCTCCATCACATGCTAGGTAAGATTCTTAGTTCACTATAATAAAATTAGGTTTAGAGGACGCCACCAACTTCGAAGCATCCAAATAGACTACTTTATAAGACATTGTTTATAGGACCAATAATTGAAGCGTCCTATCTATGGATATTATTATAAGTTTATAAAACGCTTTTAGGCGTCTTAACCATTTTTTAAGGACACTTTTAATACAAAGCGTCGTATTAGCTATTTTATAAGACATTTTTAGGCAAGCTTATGAGAAACCCCCTTTTTTAGACACTTGTTTTTATAGGACTTTGTTTCAGATAGTGTCCTATAAAATAGCTAATACTTATAAAAAAAACAACTTATTACAACGCCAAAAAATGTGTTATAAACTTATTATGACATTTTTAGATAAAACACTTTTTTTTTTATGTCCCATAAACTCAATTTTGTTGCAGCGATTAGCAAAATGACATGGTAAAGATTGTTGGTAATTAACGATCAGAATTTCTCTGACAGGTTAAGTGTCTCTTACGGTCTTATTAGGCAATTGATGTTTGATTAAGTATTTAGTAAACAACCCTTCGCTCTCTCTCTCTCTCTCTCTCTCTCTCTCTCTCTCTCTCTCTCTCTCTCTATATATATATATATATATATATATATATATTTTGAAAAGAAAATTTACGAATACATACTGACTTTGGTGTCGTGGTGGCTGTGAATTTTAGCAGACTCGATATCTAAGGAATCGTGACGTTTTAAACCCGGGATTTGGCTTTCGGGAATTGGTCGATCGGGTGTTTGTTGGGAATAGATTTCGTCGTCTTCTTCGATGTTTACAATATCGGAGTCTCTTTGGCTGTCGCCGGAGTTTCTTGATTCCGGCATTACGGTCTTCGGATTCCGGCAAGTCGGGAATTAAGATGGAGTGGGAAAAAACAGGTAGTTTTTATATTGAGTTGTGTAGATAGTGAACTCCAACACAAGAATTCATTAACTCAATTCATAGAAAAACATGATATATTCATTAATGAATATATGCTATTCACATGTTTTTTTGAACTTTGAGGCCCGATTTGATGTACCTAAAAATGTGTAGATCCAACGTTCCAACATATTTAACTCTCGTATTTATTGCGTTTTTTACCACGTTAGCTATATAAAATTAAAATAGCTTTTTATAAATGTTTTTTTTTTTTTTGAAGAAAAGCTTTCTACAAATGTTATTTTTAGATATTCAAAAATAATAATAATGATTTATGTTATTCAAGATTAATTAATTAGAGACTCTTTTACATTCTACAATAGATTTGAATTTATAAATTATCAAGTAACATAAAGCGTTAAAGCGTCTTAATAAACTATTTTATAGGTCCAACTTCTCAAGCCCAAGTCCTAATAAACCAAGGGAAAGCCCAACTATTTTAGGCCCAACTTCTCAAACTCAAGTCCAAGTCTAAGTCCAAGTTAGCTAAAACCCCTGAGATAAGTGTCGGTGAACGGAATCCTCGACTAAGAAAAATATGTCATTTATCCACGCTTCATAAAAAGCGTAGAAAATTTTTGCTTGATAAATATTTTTTATAGAGATTGTTAGAAAAAGAAAAAACTCCACATTTATACATGTGTACGTTTTATTTCAAAAGTCCACGCCTTAAAAATATGTAATTTTTGTAATTAGAAAAGTTCACACCGTGGACTTTTGTAACCTTGGAATTATTTTTCAAAATTTCCACGCCTAGAAATGTGAAAATCTAGATAATTTGTCCACGCTAACAAATGTGATATTTACTATAATTTTCACACTTTAAAATGTAGAAACTTGATAAAAAGAATTGTAACGCCAAATAAATCTACGCCTTATTATAGTTTTCCACACTTAAAAGGTGTGGATAATCAACTTTTTTCTTGTAGTGTCGGTTATTACAGATATGATCAAAGAAGAATAAGGTTAAAATATAAGAACAGGAAAACAAAAATCACAATATGATTCGATCAAAGAAGAATAAGGTTAAAATATAAGAATAGGAAAACAAAAATCACAATATGATTTTGCATGTGATCATAAAACACGGTCAACATAAAGGTGAGCAGACGACCTGACCCACTTTCTCATGTTGCGACTAAAATCGTGTGAATCATATATGATTTTACACCTCATTTTGGTGTCAAATTATATGTGATTCAGCCGTTTTCGTGTTCCCTTATTCAACTACTATTTTCATATGAAATTGAGTCTAAATAGATAAAATCGTAAGTTTAATTTTGTTTTTTCTTTATGTTTCAACGATAGAAACCAATTACCCCCCGTGATGAAATAATTATTTGGCTTTTTATGACAAAAGGTCGAATAGACAACGAAATTATATTAGTTGGGTAATTTAAAGAAAAAAATAATTATAAATAAAACGACAAAATTATCTAACATTAGTCTTTTTTTTTCCTCAAAAAGATTATTTGAAATAAATATAACAAAAGGCATGAAAATCACCTTTTGTCCTGATATTCTTTGCTTCATGTAGTTGATAAGACTCTAATAAAGAAAAATAAATCTTTTTAAGATGATTAAATACAATTATATAGCTATAGGAATGGTTTGAAACAAGAATACCACGATTTTATAGAAAAAACATGAGAACATTCATATATAATATGATACTATATTCTATTATACGATACTAAATAAGATATACGATCAAATTTTATCGCCAAGTTTTCAGCACGCCACTAGTTGGGTTTGAAAGTGTTTTTGAGATATTTTAGATTTGGTGAAATAATTTGGAATTAAAAGTGAAATCTTTGATATATACTATTTTTTTGAAAGACATAGCGGCATCGAACCAACGAACGAGTACTATGAACATGCGCACGCACACCTCTTAAGCGGTATCAGACTTCCATGGGCAGCCCACTAATCCGTCGTTGTCGTAACCCAGCTTACGCTGGACCTAGAACCCAACAACAATTTTTAGTTGGGTCGAGGAAGTAGAGGTGCACATGACCGGATTTTTATCCGATCCAGATCGGATTTATACTAAACCGGTTTTTTTCGGATCTGTCAGAAAACCGGTTTTGTTAGAAACCGGTTCGGATTTCAACCGGTTTTTCGAAAAAATCCATATCCGATGGAACCGGTTTCGGATCGGATTGAAACCGGTTTCCGGTGGAACCAGTCCTCTATTGGGTCTTTTTTTGGGGCTAGAAAATTCAGAAAATTCAATTGAAATCTATTCAGAATTGGTGTGGGCCGTGATTTTTTATGGGCCGTGAATTTTTTTTGGATTTCAGGCCCAACAGCAGTAAGCTCACATAGACATTACCGGTTTGATTTGAAACCGGTTCGGTTTAAACCGGTTATCTGGTCAAACCGGATCGGATCCAATCCGGTTAAAATCCGGTTTGAAAAATTCCGGTTTGAAAAAAATCCGATCCGGTTTGAAAAAAAATCGGTTTTTATAAAACCGGATTCGGATAGTTTTTGCGCAAAATCGGATAACCGGATTTTTTGTGCACCTCTACGAGGAAGTAGCCCAGTCTATGAATGGACCAGCCCAAATTATAAATGGTTAAAGAACAATAATTATTCAAATTAATTGATTATTGTAAAATAAAGGCTTTCAACATAATATTATAATTAAAATTTAAAAGTCTCCTGAAATATTATACAATAAAGTAAAATATTTAATTCTAAATCTCATCAAATTTACGCACGTGGATAATAAGATTTTGGATCCGAATATGATTAATATTAATTAAATTTTAAAATTTAGTATTTGTTAAATAACAAGGTTTTGATACCCGCGCTTGTATATAACCTTTTTTTAAACTAAATTTTTGAAGTTGTAGACGATTTAAAGTTATTGAGATGATTAAATTATTAATGAGTGTCATTAACCAAAGAAGGTAAAATCGTAACTTTTACAATTCAAATAATATAATCGTATTATTTTATTTATCATTATAATTTTTTTTTGATTAATGAGTTTGATTAAATGACGTTTTAGCCCTTTGACTATTTTTGAGTAAATATATAATCGTAATATATATGGTATACAATAAAATGATTAGATCAAAAAATATTCAATATTATGCTCATTTGGAATGTATCGACGATACGATTATAATGATGTAATTTGTTTAAACTGAATCGCATTTTTTTAATCATATTTTAGCCAGTATACGATATATGGCTAAAACGTGAAATGAAATATAGAAAACTAAAAGGCATAAAGTGAATAAATATTATATGTCTAAAAGGGTAAAATGTAACTTTCACAACTACGATTATATATATATTATATAATCGTACTATATATAATATACAATAAAATAGTTAGATAAAAAAATATTCAATATTAGGCTCATTTTGAAGGTATCGACGACACGATTATAATAACGTAATTTGTTAAAATTATTACGTCTTTTTTAACCATATTTTCACGAATATATGACATGCTAAATCGTAAAAAGAGATATAAAAAACTAAAAGGTATAAAGTGAATCAATATTATAAATCTAAGGGGATAAGCCGTAACTTTTACAATTTGAACTTATTATAATAAAATTTTGATTAATGAGTTTGATTAAATGACATTTTTAGTTCTTTTACTATTTTAGAGTAATATATAATCGTAATATATATGGTATAGAATAAGGTAATTAGATTAAAAAATATTTAATATTAGGCTCATTTCGAAGGTATCGCCGATAGGATTATGATGGCGTAATTTGTTTAAATTGAAACACATTTTTTAAACATATTTTAGCCGGTATACGATATATTGCTAAAACGTGAAATAAAATATAGAAAATTAAAAGGTATAAAGTGATAAAGATTATAAATTTAAGGGGGATAAAATGTAAATTTCAAAATTCATGAAAATAACAGTAAAGCGTATGTTTTTATTAATTTACTAGTTTTGATCCCGTGTAATACACGGGATAATTTCAAAAAATTAAATCATGCCAAAAACCTTATATTACAAATATGAGTTGTTGTGCTAGTGATCTTTTCACATCAATATTATTTTCTATCAAATACATTAATTATATTAAAAGAAACTACAAACTTTATTAACTTTTAATTTAATTCAATTGATATCAAATTATCAACAACGAAAATATAACAAATACATTTTATAGATTAAACTATAAACTATCTTTGACTTTAAAATGACGTGAATATACTTTCGCATATAAAGAGAAAAGTATACATACACAAGTGTACTTGGATTGAAATATAATAATGGATACGTTTAAAGTAATTTTGTTATATAAATATTAATTAACTATTATATTAAAACTCAATGATTATCTTGATTATATTTAAAATAAAATATTTATTTTATTTGTAATACAAAATAACACAAAAAGTGTAATCAATGACCATAAATACAAAGTCACATACGAGAAATCAACAACTCCAACTTGGATAATAAACATGAATAGAATCATCATAATCATATCATCATGTATAGGAAAAAATAAAAATTAAAGAGCGTTTGATTAATTACCTTTGTGTCTGTATGTGTAATTGGTAGTTGCTTAATTAAGAGAGTTGCAGCAATTGATTGAGATTGAGAGATTGAAAGGGGTATTTATAGATTGAGATTGAGATTGAGGTGTGTATTTTTGGATTGAGAGATTGAGATTGGGGTATTTATTTTTTACATTATTTTATTTATTGTTTTCATATTTATTTATAGTTTGGATTAAAAAACGAAAATTTTTAAAGAGTTTGAGTATATTTTTTTGTTCCAACAAGTTATATGGGTTTTTCTTAACAATTAAGAAAATAGGAAAAGTAAGATTTTTCAACTTTGGAAAACTCTTAGAAAATTGTACTTTGAAAATAGAGAGAATATTTTTAATTCTTTATATCACCAATGAAAAATAATAATACGTGTATTTATTATATTAAATATTACACAAATATATGTAGAGGATTTTTTAAACCGTTTCATTTAATTATGTATTTTTGAAAGTGGTATTTATCTTTTACATTATTTTATTTATTGTTTTCATATTTATCTATAGTTTGGTTTAAAAGATTTGATTTAATTATGTAGAAGATTTTTTAAACCGTTTGATTTAATTATGGAGAGGATTTTTGAAAGTGATATTTATCTTTTAGATTATTTTATTTATTGTTTTGATAACCGAAACCGGCTCACCAGAACGCGACACGTGACAGATTTGTTACTCTTTTATTATATATAGATATGAAATGGATTAGTTTATATTAAATTTACTGTTCATATGTATTATTTTATATTAAATGTACTGTTCAAATTACTATGACAAATGTATATATGTATAATAAGTTTTCAAATCTTTACGATTCGTAAAAAGTATATTTTATACAAATATTGTATATTAACTTGAGAAAAATGTCACCATTAAAATAATGAATAATTAATACTCTCAAACTTAACAACCCCTTTCGGATGGAAGATTCCTTCCAATTTCCTTTTCCTTAATTTTATTATATATAATCTCTTTTTTTAATACTTAAATAAAAAAAAAACCTTTTTTATGTTTAATTATCTAAATCATTTTTAGTAACGAAATTATTAGTCTTTTTTTTTAACAATGTCGAATATGCCATGAAGTTACAATTTGGTAATAATTAATATCGAAAAGTTTGTAATTCATGCTTGTGTTATCTAGAGTTTGTGATAAATGTTTTAAAAAAAAAAAGACAAATAATATAAAACATAAAAACATTGTTGACCATGTTTGTGACAAATTAAATAAAAAGACTTGACAAATAAAAGAAACTAAAAAATTAGATAAAAATGTGTTGTCTTAAAATTTCATAACTACTTGATCTAGTCCCATAAATTAATTTAAGACACAAACTTTTATGCTTTATAAAATTTTAATGTAACTTCATATTTTCTCTTACTATGCATATTCAAGTTCACTATTAGAAAATTGGTTTTCATCGACACAATTTTCCGCTTCAAGGAGTTCTTTTTAATGTAACTTCATATTTTCTATTACTATGCTTGTCTTATCTAGAAAATTGGTTATTTTTTTTAGTTTAAGGCTAATTTATCCTTAAGGGGTGTTTGGTACAGAGAAACGAGAGGAGAAAAATAGAAATGGAATTAAAATCTCTTGTTTGGTAGGACTGAGAAAAAAAAAGGGCGGAGAGTTGGCAATTCTCGATATTTGCTTGCCTTTGTATTTTCAATTCTCTAATTTTGGAAGGGAATTGTAGAGAAATTGAAAAAGAATTCTCCATGTCCCACACGAAGAATTGAACAGTTCCAATAGGGGTTCCAAAAAATAAAAAAACACACAGCATCAGCTTCTTCCTTTTCTATCCCTCTCTCTCTCTCTCTCTCTCTCTCTCTCTCTCTCTCTCTCTCTCTCTCTTGTGCAAGTTATCGATGATTAGGGTTCCACCGTAGTGGCGCCGCTCCGGCTAGGGTTCCACCATCGCTTCAACCTCCGGCATCGCATCATACCTGCATCGCATCCTTCAAGCTTTGTACGACTCCATCCTCCAGGCCTACATCATCTCCAACCTCTATCCCTCCATTCATCTACTCCATCAGTACGACTCAATGAAATCGATCTCTCAAAAGGCCAAATCAAAGATTACTTATTTGGAAGAGTCATGGTTGAGTGGATAAAGGGACCTTACAAAAGCTGAGCGAATAAGTTACATTGTAAATCAATAAGCCATTAACAAACACACATTTATAGCTGTGCGATTAAGGTATATAGGCTATTAAGCCTATTAAGCCAATTCCAAACAGGCCCTAAGTAGAGTAGGATTTATAAGGCACAAATAGCTTTTACTAGCATATTTTTCTACGGTAAAAACCTTATATTTTTTATTGGAATTTACAATATCTTGCCATATTTCAAACACGAAGCTTGCATACTTTATAATATTTCTTCTTTCATAATTACATCATTCAGACATCTACAATTAACTGAACAAATTCTCATTGTTCAAGTTCATATCAAACAATCGAGACTCAAACACAAACCAAAGGTTAAAGAAAATATAAACGATAACATTTCCAAAATTCGACACTTTAAATTCGCACTTTAAACGTTATCTTTTTTTGTTGCTAAAAATGCATTATTTATACGGTGATCGTTATATCAACACACTTTGTCGTCGTCCTTAAAGCTCGCAAGTCATTCCGACTTTCAACATCCTTTTATGCGGAATCTCAAACACACTCGAACTCTGTCGTAAGTTTTTCTTCATGAAATTGTAAGCGTAATCGATCAGAAACCTCTTCCAGATAGACGACCCCGGTTTCGCCACGATCTCATGCTCACCCACCAAATGCACAACTCCCGCTCGCCACCCTTTGTCGAGAACCACTAGATCTTCGTCCGCTATCCGACCGTTTTGCCCTTCGGAAACTCCGTAATCGGTTTCCACGAATTCCTTCAAACGCTCAATCAGTATCTTCTCGAACGAGTCCTTCTCGTTGCGCACGTCAGTGTACCCGTACCTCACCACGCACCTGAAAACGTAGAGCTCGTTCGGCTTCACCCTGCGGAACAAGAACCGCTCTTCTGGAGCCACCCGAGATACCGGCAATGATTTGATGGAAACGAATACAAGAACCGAGTGTAAAGCGGGCACATTATCGACATAATGTTTAAAGATCGGGGGAATCCCATGGGCGAGCTCGGAGTAGAAGATCGCGAGCCCACGCATCTTGCTAATACTGGTGTCTGAAACCATGTCTTTGATGACTTCTCGTGGCACCTTGTTATCGAGCTCGTAATTGTATTTGGCACGGTAAACGAAGTTCCATGTGCACATTATGAACATCAGCACGACCGCGAATGAAAATGGCAGGTATCCGCCTTCGCCAAATTTGTATAGAACCGAGCTTAAATAGAGGTATTCAGTGGAGCTGATAATAAGAACGTATAAGATCACCAAAAGTACGTTCGTCTTCCATATAACGAGCATGATCACCACCATGAACGACGATGTGAGCGTCTCAGCAAATATCACGGCGATACCTTCATCGATTTAAGGACAAATTTCGAGTTGAACGTGTTAGAAAACACATAAAAGGAAACATGATTGTGAATTTAGAATCGGTATTATAGGACGTCAAATATGTCTTTATAAGATTTAATAAGACCAAATAAACGTGCCATATGTAAAAGTGTTACAATAAATGTTAGACTATTTGGGTCTAATAAGTTTTTTTTAATGATAAGTATGAAATAAAATATTGAGTAAATTATGGTTTTAGTCCCCATGGTTTGTTATAAATTTCTATTTTTGTTTTTATGGTTTAGAAATTGGCATTTTCATCCCTATGGTTTATAATTTCTTGCTATTTTCATCCTAGACTAATTCATACCTTTAAGTACATGGACCAAAATAGTATAGAATTGTAAAACGTAAGGACCAAAAATCGCAACTTTTAGCAAACCATAGAGACGAAAATCGTGATTTACTCGAAAAAAAAACTATTAACCTTTTTATATGACACTTTTGATAAACATCCCATGAAACAAATTTTTTATATGATGCTTGTTTTTATAAGACATTTATCAGATAATGGCATGTAAAAAAGACTGATAGATGTTTTATTATAAAAATGTACTAAAAGAACTTGTTAAGACTATCAAAAGCATCATTTCAATTAATTATAACATGTACAATTGTTTGGTCCTATTAAGTAGTATATTAACATAGGTAGACATATTTGACGTCTTATAAAGCCGATTTGATTATACTGAGTTGAATGCTAGAAAAAATCGTGCAAGATTCTTACCATAAGCATGGCCGATGTTTTCAGTAGTTCTGAATGCAACGGTAACAACAACACAACCGATCATAAGAAGATAGTTCATTTCCGGTATGAAAACCTGTCCTTCATACTTTTCCGACGTATGCACCACTGTAACACGAGGAAAGCACCCGAGTGAAAGCGATTGTTTGATAATCGAGAACGTCCCTGATATCATAGCTTGACTTGCTATAATCGCCGCCATAACAGCCACCACAAAAACCGGCCAGTACAAAGCGTCTGGAGCCGACTTATAGAACGTGTCGGCTACATCGTTTTGGTGCTTCCTTAGCCACGACGCTTGACCACTGTATGCGGTGATCAAGGCCGGATAAACCACACAACCCATGCTTATTTGTATCGATTTGACCGTAAAGTGCCCAAGATCAGCAAACATAGCCTCGGTTCCTGTTATTTTTGAATCAAATTGTCAAAAAGCGCAACAAAATCAAATTCGAATTATATATTCACTACAACAAATCGAGTTTATACGATGCCTAAAATAAATAAGCGTTCTAATAGAGTGTTTTATAGGACCAAACCAAAAAGCGCTCTACCTAAAGTGTTTAGAAAAAGTTTATATGACGCTTTTAGGCATTGTAACAAGATTTTTAGAATATTTTTTTAAATAAAACTGTCATTTTAACTATTTCATAGAACACTATTCGATAAAAAGTCATATAAACACAACTGTCATCTAAAAATGGGTGTATAGGACGCTTTTCCAAGGTGTCCTATAAAATTAGCTAATGACACTTTATTTTGAAATTGTAGTAAAAAGCTTGTTACGATGCAACTTATTGTAACAGTATTAGATAAGACGTTTTTTATAGGGCCCATATAGGGTTAAGTTCAAGCATGTTTTTTAAGAACCAAGATACCACAAATGGCATTAACCTTCACAACAAAAACATTGTGAACATACAAAAAAAAAAAACTCGAATTTTCACATCGAAAACACTATGAAGGTTTACCTTCACGGTGTTTTGCTGTGGAGGTTAGATGTTAGTTTTATGGTCTCACGAAAGCTGGTCTCACTTGATCCCAAGTTTATGTGACATGTGGACATATTTGGTGTAGTATAAAATCGATTTTTATCATAGAAAGTACCTGTAATAGCGAGCACGACACCTCCAAGGGAAATCCAAGCATCCTTTTTGTTTCGCTTGAAATAATCGACTATGTATTTAGGGTTTATGGCTTTGGCGACCGACGGGTCGAACTTGATGAAATTGAAGACACCGATTCCGCCAATGAGGGCAAACCAGACACAAATGATCGGGGCAAAAGAGTAGCCAACTTTATCGGTTCCGAACCTTTGAACCATAAATAACGTTATCAAGATTATAACTGATATGATTACAATCCGACCTGCATCAATCCATGTTCATGAATTACATAAACATTGTGGTATCTTAATGATCATGACAAAAGATCAATTATTATTTGCAACTAAAAAATCGAACAATTATTTTTCACTACAACAAAGTTGGATTTATAGAACGCCCAGAATATTTTCAAATAAGTTTATATGACCAAACTAAAAATGTCCTATATAAAAAGTGTTACAATAGATTTATAAGAAGCTTTTACGCGTTTTAACAATTGTTTTACAATGCTTTTAAAATAAATTAAAGTGTTATATAAATCCATCTTTCTTTCTATATGACGTTTTCTCAAATAATGTCACATAAAGCAACCAATACGACTTTTTTTCAAACGTCCCAAAAAATTGTTTAAGCTAAAAAACATCATATAAACTTATTGTAACACTTTTAGATAAGACATTCTTTTATCTGTTCATATGAATATAAGTTGTATAAACTATTTATTTATGACGCTTAGACATTTTAAACGTCTTCTAAATCAATTTTGTTGTAATGTATCTCTTTCTTTCTAGCGTTAATTTTATATTTTTATTGACAAATCGGTCCATAAAAACATGGTTTTACTGACGAATTAATCCATCGAAATAACGTTTTTATCCCTGAATAATTGTATATAAACGTTTTCTATAGGGTTTAGGGTCGATTTTAATCAAGATAAGGTTAACAAAAGCTTAATTAAAGTTTATTCGAATAACGTAAAAGAATATATATTTTACGTGCATTATACGAACCAATTAAAATAAATTTGAGCTTAAAAAAAATATTATGCGTTTCTTGAGATCCACCCTCCCACGTTAACAACGTCCCCATTTGAGATTTTCATGTAGTTTAATTTATTATTTAAATACAATGTTTTAACAATTAAATAGAATATGCTTAAAATAAATCATACAAACCTACAAATAGTTCTTTTATAAAAAGATTTATCTAGACTTGAAAACAAAAAACTAACCTTCTGTCATGGTATCTGTTGCTTCCTTAAGTCCTGATACTGCTGACAAAACTGTAACGAAATTTCAATGTGTTATAATTAATTAAAAATAGTTGATATTTAAAAATATCTATTTCATTAGTTTACTTTCAAAAAAAAAAAAGATTCCAACACAATACTGAGGAGAAATGATCCATGTCTAACCGATGTGTTACGTCCAAGATTTGAATATTATAAACTTTAATTTGTTATAAATATATATAATTTTGACCCCAAAATTTACTAAAAGAATTTGAATGTCGACTTCGTTACAAAATTTCATATATTTGTTATTGTTGATATAAGACTCTAACAGATATAAATCAAAAGGATAAAGTTGGTCACCTGATATGGAGGGTGTGAGGATACCGTCACCGATAACCATAGAAGTCCCGAGCATGGCAGCAAACAGAAGACAAAACTTAGCAAACCCACTATTCTCGAGATTTTTCTTTACCTTTGCCGATAGTTTGTTAACTTTGTTTGGCAATTCTAGTTGGTAATTTGAGACCTCTTGATCCTCTGCTTGCTCGCTCGGAATTAAACCGACCTTCGCAAACCGACATAGTTTCGAGTACAGTGCAAAAGTACCCCCTATATATCGTGGGAAAAACACAAATTAGTTATCCGAATGACTGAATCTAATAACGTTAAAAATCCCGACTAAGTAAACATGTTAACATTACAAAACTAAAATATTAAAACTAAAATGGAAATTATTATCAACTATATCAATCTCTATTTAACGGTAATTATTATCAACTATACTAATCTCCATTTAACTATATTATTTTTTTAGATAAATAATTGATTATATAATCTTTGATGCATATTCTACTTATATTTTTTTGCGTACTTTTTATTGTTCTATATATGTAATATATGTAGTCAACGGTGAGTCGCATTCATGTACCATGTAGATCTAACCTTGATTCAAGGCATCTTAACATATTATATTTATATATTGCATAAACGGAATTTCATTTATAAATTAAACATTTAATTTTAACAAATTATATAAATTATAAAAAACGAAAATATGATCAAAATAAAATAACATGAAATCAAACACATGGTCAAATGAAAATTTGGTAAAACTATCTATATATAGGGTTAGGTTCAAATGTGAACTCAATTTTGGTTGGGAACGTGATGATGAATCTAAGTCACACGTCTTCGGTTACGGTGGACGCAATCATGGAGGATTGACGCGATTCATGGGAGGGTGGAGATTATTAAAGGAGGGGACCCGATCAAAGTCGTCTTTATTGACCGGATGAGTGGCTGAGATTCGTCTTCATGTTCACAACCAAAATTAAGTTCATATTTGAACTCCCCCCCCCCTCTCTCTCTCTCTCTATATATATATATATATATATATATATATATACTAGTTAATGACCCGTATATTATACGGGCATTTGAAACACGTTATTTTAATTTTTAATAAGAATAGACATTTTCATGACAATTGTCATTACCATTTAAATACTTATGTAAATTATATGTTATACGACAATTGCCATTATAATTGCTTATTACAATAGATATTTTAGTCATCTAATAGCTGTTAAAATTTTAAAAATTGAAAATTTATTATTTATTTGTCAAAAGATTTGAATTTCGTGAATGATTTTAAAACTGGAGGGATTCAGAAATAAAATATGTGTAGTGTTTTGATTTGTAGGATTTTAAATAAAATAAAATATAATTATTTATAAATAATCTACAAAAATAGTTAGATTAAAAAGATGGAATCTTTAAATTTCAAGAATATTAGCAATTGAGTTTTAATAAAATAATATTTCATTACTTATAAATAATATGTAAAAAAATTAGGTTAAAAAGATGAAATCTTTAAGTTTCAAGAATATGAAGAATAAAATTGTAATAAAATCTAAACAAATTAATTTATATCTATTTTTATAACGGGGGGGATTCAAAAATAAAATATGTAGTGTTTTTTATTTGTAAAAATTTAAATAAAAAATTAATTACTTATAAATAATCCATAAAAATAGTTAGACTAAAAAGATATAATCTTTAAATTTCAAGAATATCAACAATGGAGTTTTAAATAAAAAAAATTTTAATTACTTAAATAATCTATAAAAATACTTAGGTTAAAAAGATAAAATCTTTAAATTTCAAGAATATCAAGAATAGAGTTGTAATAAAATCTAAACAAATTAATTTATATCAAATTTTAATAATGTAGTTAAATTAAAAAAATATTCAATATTAAACTCATTTTGAAGGTATTGTCGAGACGATTATAATGGTATAATTTATTAAAAAGAAAAAACAAAATTTTTAATACATTTTAATTAATATATATATTATTATCTTAAAATGATAAGGATGTAAAGTGACAGATGAGAAACTAATGGATAAAAAGTAATTTAATCAAATAATTCTAAGGATAAAAAATGTAAATTATAAAATAATTATGGTATTAAAATAATAAGAATAATTGATGACATCATCATTTGATGATTCTTTTTTAATTTGCCAATCAAATGGCTCAATTTCATAATCATGACATCAGCCAAAACCTTTCTTTAATATATATATATAGATAGGTGATAAAGACGTGTGAGTTTATGTCATATATATTGTACTACTACAATAAAATTAAGTTTATATGAGGCTTAAAATAAAAAAGCATCCTAATAAGACCAAACAAAAAAAATGTTCTATCTAAAGGTATTTCAATAAATTTATAAAACGTTTTTGAGCGTCGTAACAAGTTTTTAGAACATTTTCAAAATTAAGTGTTAGATTAGCTAAGTTTATAGGACGCTTTTGAGAAACTGTCCTACAAACAATAAACCCATTTTTTAGAGGACACTTGAATTTACATGACACTTTTTCAAATAGCGTCCTATGAAATAGTTAATATGACACTTTATTTAAAAAAATGTTCTAAAAAAAACTTTTTACGACGCCTTAAAGCGTTCTACAAACTTATTATAACACGTTTACATGGTACGATTTTATGTTTAGTCCAACAAACTAGGGTCCTATAAAATACTTTATTATGACGTTTGTTTATTTTATGTGTCTTGTAACTTGATATGGTTGTAGTCTTGTACAGTATTCATTGTACACTTAAAAAAAGATTTGGTAAGATCAAAAAGTTTACGATTTGGTCTTACAAAAACTGAATGGCCTCGCATGATCATAACATCTATGAGAGATAGTCACATTAAAAAAAGAATCCACCGTCCTTTTCATGTTTTTCACTTTAAATGATGCAGGTTACACGAAATATGCAACAGAAACACAATAGAGGAAAGAATGTGTACCGTCGCCATTATCGTTGGCATGCAAGACGATCATAACGTACTTAATTACGGGAATTAGCGTGATAGTGTAGAAAATGAGCGACAAAACGCCCAAAATGTCATCTTCATGTTTGATCCCGTCAGTAAAGGTGCTCGAAAACACATACAACGGCGACGTCCCGATGTCGCCATAAACCACTCCAATGCTTTGGAAAGCTAGCCTCAGTATTATTCCCCAATCCTTCAAACCATTCCATTAAGAGTTTAGCCAATCAATAACCACTCCTTCTGTCTCAAAATAATTTTTTCTAAATTCTAGTTTAGATTCTTCCAAAATAAGTATTATGGTTTAAAAGTGTCTACTTTTTAAATTTACCCTTGTTTATAAGATTGAGAAATTCATTGCTCCGTCGATTATTAAGAGTAAAAGTGTCATTTAATGTCATAGTGAAAGATTCAAATAAGAGAATTAAATATCACAACAATGTAAGACTAGAAGGTCAAAGGAAGATTCATACGTGAATAATTGAAATATCATTTGAAAATACATGAATTTATATGAATAATCTGTAATGTTAGTTCACATATACATAAACAGTAATTACACACTACAACAACATTGGGTTTATATGATGCTTAAAATGTTTAACCGTCCTAATAACATACTTTATAGAACAAAACAATAAAACATCACATCTAACAGGTTTATAGGTCACTTGTAGACATCCTAACAAACCATTTTGTGACGTGTATAAAATGAATTGTCGTATTAGCTATTTTTAAACACGTCTTTTTATAGCACACTGATCTTTATAAGACGTCTTTTCTAAATCCAGTTTTTTTGTATTAACATATTTCAACTGTGTGTCGTTTTCATTGCAGATATTTACATAATATATTTCTGACCTTGGTGCCATGGTGACCATGATGGCCGTGAATTTTAGCGGACTCGATATCCAAGGAATCGTGACGCTTTAATCCCGGGAGCTCCATTTCCGTAAGCAGAGGATCGGGGGTTTGGTGGTAATAGATTTGGTTGTGGTTTTCGTGATCGTTTTCTTCGTGAATACTGACAACGTTCGAATTCCGTTTGCTGCCGCCGGGAGTCGAGACGTTGGAGTTCCTTTTGCTGCCACCGGGAGTCGACATGGCGGCGGTGGTGGTGGAGGATTCCGGCGAGACTGGAAGGAGTGGGAAGAAAACATTGGAGATTGGTGGTTGTTATATAGAGCCGTGGAGGTTCATGGGTTCTATTTTTTTATATTTTGTCATTAGAAGACAAAAAAAAAGGAAAAAGAAATTGAGGCATATATATATTTATTGTAATAGAATTTTACTATCTAGATTTTAATGTTCTATATTATTCTTTAATTCTATGGATTTTGTAATACATCGAATGGGGTTTTAAGGAAAAAAATAATTATAGGACAAAAAAAAAGATGTTATATACATAAAGAAATTGTAATAAGTTTATAAAATATTTTACGCGTTATAACAAGTTTTTTAGAACATTTTTATAAGAAACATGTCATATTAGTTATTTTATAGGGCATCATCTACATATGTGTTCTATAAGGGTGCGTTTGGTGCACTGGACAGGGTGGGACAGGACAGGACAGGACATCCCTGTCCTGCGTTTGGCGCGCCCCAACCTTGGACTAAGTAGAATACACTAGCACAAGACATGGGACAAGTGTGTCCACCCCCTTACCCATGGAATTAAGTGGAACAAGGAGCTTGTTGACCAAAATACCCCTAAAATAAGAAACCTAATTAAATATCCCTTCTTTTTTCTTCAACCGCTTTCTCCCAAACTCCATCTCCTCTTCGATTTCACGACCTCATATCTACCTCCCTCTCCGGCGATGTCCAGTGACCTGCGGCGACCTCCGCCTCCTCTACGGCGATGTCCGACGACCTGCGGTTGCTACCTCCGGCGACGTCCGACGTCCGGCAACCTCCGCCTCCCTCTCCGGCGATGTCCGACGACCTGCAGCTGCTACCTCCGGCGACGTCCGACGTCCGGCGACCTCCGCCTCCCTCTCTGGCGAGCTCCGGCGACCTGCGGCTGCTACCTCCGGCGACGTCCGACGTCCGGCGACCTCCGCCTCCCTCTTCGGCGATGTCCGACGACTTGCGGCTGCTACCTTCGGCAACAACTTATAGACTTTATCAATAAAACAGTATTATCAGGTTTTAAATTCTTTGTTATTATGCATTTAAATTGATTATTTATTAATAAAACAGTAAACAGCTCATCAGAGGTAAATTGGTCATTTTAACATGTTCTGGCTTGTCCTGTCCTATGTTGTTCTAGCTTACCAAACGCTGGACACCTGTCCTGTCCTGTCCTGTCCTGTTCTGTCCTGTCCTGTCCTGTCCCGTCTACGTACCAAACGCACCCTAAAGGGAAAAGTACACCAAAATGTACCCAACTTGTCACGTTTTATCATTGTATCTACTGAACTTTAAAACTTACCATTTAATGTACCGAACTTGCTAAAACTTGCCATTGTGTGTATCCGGTAACTTGTTACCTACAAAATGCTGACATGGAATAATTATATATGATGTGTAATTTGTTTTTTTTTTTTTGTTATTTAAAAGAGTAAACTACAAATTTGGTCTATGAGGTTTAAAAAAAGCAACAAATTTGGTACCTAGGGGTTAAATTCTACAAAACCCAACAAATTTGGTACTTAAGGGTTAAATTGTAATAAAAAACAATTTTGGTCCCCTCTCTCCCTCTCTTGCGACTGAAGAACGTCGCCGACCCCATCTCCGGCGGCCGGCGACACCACCCTTGTAAACACGACTCCGGCGGCCGGCGACACCACCCACGTAAACACGACTCCGGCGGTCGGCATCATCAACCTTCGTCGGTCCTCTCTCTCTCTCTCTCGTTCAACCTCCAAGAGGATCTGGACGAAATCAACGCCGGTGGTGGCGGTCCAGATCCGGCAACCTTTCTCTATCTCGTTCCACCAACCAGATCCGGCAACCCCTGCATAAATCAACGCCGCTGGTGGTTTGGGGGTTTTGTTGATTTGGGGGTTTTGTTGATTCGGGGGTTTTATTGATTTGGTGGTGGTTGGTTTGAAAGCAGCGACTGGTGGTGGAAGTGGCGGTGATGATGGTTGTTGGTTTGGCAACGACGATGGTGATGGTTTGGAGGCAGCGAAGCTGGGTGGTGGTTTGGAGGGTGGTGGCGGTGGTGGTTTGAAGGGTGGTGGCGGCGGTGGTGGTGGTTTGAAGGGTGGTGGCGGCGGTGGTGGTGGTTTGAAGGGTGGTGGTGGCAGTGGTGGTGGTTTGGAGGGTGGTGGCGGTGGTGGTTTGAAGGGTGGAGGCGGCGGTGGTGATCTGAAGGGTGGTGGCGGTTTGGAGGGTGGTGGTGGTGGTGGTGGTTTGGAGGGTTGTGGCGGTGGTGGCAGCATTGGTGGGGGAGTGGGTGGTGGCGATGGTTTGGGTTAACCAAAACAGGTCCTTGAACAAAATTTGTAATTCCAAAACAGGTCCTTGAACCTAATTAGTAGACTAGAGGGACGAAATTTGTAATTTACTCAAATAATACTGACTTGGCATCCTATGTGGCAGCCCATGTGGCAGCCTATGTGGTAATTTTACCGATTACCTTCTTAGCAGGTTACCAGATACATACAATGGCAAGTTTTAGCAAGTTCGGTACATTAAATGGTAAATTTTAAAGTTCAGTACATACAATGATAAAACGTGACAAGTTGGATACATTTTGGTGTACTTTTCCCTTCTATAAAAACTAATGTTGTAAAAAAAAAATTAGGTCTATAGTACATATCCTCAAAAATGTATTACAAAATAGTTAACTGCTACATTTTGTGTTAAAAGTCTTCTTAAAAAAATTGTTAAGACACCTTAAGTTGTCCTATAAAAAATGAAACCCCTCGTGCATCCATTGGTAAATTTCTAAAACCAACAAACAAGTACTTAAATTTAATTTATGCGATGAAATCCCTCGTGCATCCATTGGTAAATCTCTAAAACCACTGATGTGGTTATCGACAACCAAGTATTTTTGAATTACTTTTTGTAAAGTTTATTTTTGAATGAAATCTTCAAAAAACATTCAGTAATATTATAAAATTAATTAAGAACTTCAGAAAATAAAAATATTTTAATTTATCTTTTTCAATGGTCTATGTGTTATCGATTATAAAGATTAACCAACGAAATATCAGCATCATGCTATTTTATAGATTCATAACTGGATGATAACAATTTCAACTGGATGATAACAATTTCAAGTGATGAAATTTTATTCGAATCTAACAAATGTATATCGTTTGGTCTTAAAATATACATCCCCATGGACTAATTTGTTAATATAACGTAACTTTAATTTTAAATTATATGTTTTACAAATTATTTAATTAATAGTATTTTTAACTACCCATTATTGTACCTTTTGTCAACGTTTGTGTCCCATTTTTCAATTCCACAAATCTAAACTTCTTTAATCTTTACCATTCAAATCGGGATAACATTTTCTATTATATAGTAATTACTTAAGAAATGGTATAGTAAAAAACAAAATTTTCACTTGATAATTTAGAAGTGTCCATATAATGCCTAAAAATAGGTTGATTTAATTTGGTTATATTTTATTCTTTAAAAAAATCAATTAAAGAAACAAGTTACATACACTTTTAGATATAAATAATTATTAAATATTTTGATTAACTAAATGACAATCTTAATTAAGATATTTTATTTAATAAACTTTTCAATATAAGATTATAAATGCATTAATTAAGTACGGACTTGAAAATCAAGTTATCTATTTTTAAAAGTGGACAGTTTTTTTAGGACAAACATAAATAAAAATGTAAAAATTTATTCTTCGAGAATGTATTATTTTAATAATATAATTTTTCCTAATTACAATAATAGAGGAATATTCGAAATTTTGAAATGCAAATGTATCATAATGTTACAAATTTGTATAAATCATATTTAATATGACGATGATATTTTTCTTAATTAGTGTAATAAAAGTTTTCATTTATTCCTACTCAACCAATATATAAAGTTGTTTGCTTCACTTTCCCATCAAGATTCGAGTATAGAAGAGTAATAAAAAATCAATCTGGTTATCGAGATACACATAAAGTTATCTATCTGACAAAAGAAGATACAAAAATAAGCACGTATTAACGAAAAACAATACAAAAAAACATATATGAATTATAATTTTGTCGCTATAAGTGATTCCTTAATGAATGTTATGATTTTGCTATGACTCCTAAGACTTGAACATGTACAACGGTATACATGAAATTCAACCCAAAAAAGGTATTAACATTCAAGAATATCAATGAGCATATACCGTAATTACTATGAACATAAACCCATGTTTTATGAGCTAAAACTCATGATATGAATCATATATCAACATTAATTTGTCAACACTATGGAACTAAGAAGAACAAGACAAGGAATTCTCATAAAAACAGTCACCGAGCAATGTGTATATTACTTATTGGATTTATTAAGTGCAAGGAGAAAAAGAAGAATGGTGGCAGAAGCAAAGCTCAGTCGAAGAAACAAGGGCACAACACGCTATCAGAAGCAAAAGCATCGGTGAAGGTGCACGTAACGACGATAGCATTGGAGGTGGTGGTGTTTGTGTCAAGGGAGGAGCAGATAAGGAAGAGAGAGATGATTTGGAGGAAAAAGGTCATTGAGGTAAAGTGCAAGGTATGGCGGTTATTTTGATTTTGAGGTTTTGATTTTAGGGTTAGTTTTTTTGTTTCTTTCTTAAATGTCATGTCAATTGCTTCTACATACGCTTTATTTGTCTATGTTAGGTTGTCTTAACTTTTTTTGACCTTCTTCCTATTGTTGCATCTCACAATTACTCTTTTGAAGTTGGGCATATGGGAATATTTGTATTGTTCTTGTTTCCGTTTATAATATTGTTGTCTTTTCAAAAAAAAACATAAACTTTATACCTGTATCATAAATATTACTACATTATAAGAATCGAAGAATGACCAATCTTAAACGCAATGTATCATATATATTTATCGTCCGTTAAAGAAAATATCAAAAAGTACAAATAAATAAAAATTAAATATTTAATAAACAAATGTTATAAATAAATATATGAGTTTTCAACAAATCACATTGGAGAAGTGCAATCAACTCCAAAAAAAGAAAGTGGCAATTATAGTCTCCACACATGACTAATTAAGTACTTATTCATGTATCAAGTCAATTATTTATTTTAAATAAAGTCTAAACTACACCAATCATTTTTTATTCCTAATTTGTCAAATTAATTTTGTCTTGTTTAGATGTTATATGTTATTTTATTTTTATTTTTGTCATTTCAAGATTCATTGATGACAGGTCATTAAAAACATAATTGTTAATAAATAATTGATAATAGTTAGAGTAAACTACACTTTGATCCCTATGGTTTATCGAAAATAACATGTTTGGTCCCTATAATTTTAAAAATATACTTTAAACACTGTGGTATGCAAATTCTATAGGATTTGGTCCCTATCTCTAATAGCCATTTTTAGCAATTTTTAATTGATTTTTTTTTTTATCTTCATCCTCTTCACTTTGAATCTTCATCTTCTTCACTTTCATATCAAATCCAAAATTTAGTTATTAGATCAAAATAAATTCTTTATATTGAATTTTTTACAAAAAAAAAAAAAAAAAAAGAACACCCAATCTATTGAGGAACTTTTATTTTTTAGCCATTTCACAACCCAAATCACAAAATAGTCAATCTTTGCTTAGACGCCTTATGCAAATATGTAAGATCTTTATGCAAAAAGAGGATTTCCTACCTAGGATCCTCCATTTTTTTTGTCGAAAACCAGTGCTTTTGCATACTGGTAAACTCTATGTGTAGGGATTGAATATTTAGTAAATTTGGTTTTGTCAATTTCATTTTTATGTTTTTCCATAACATCAAATTCATGTTCAGAAAATTCTCTGAAGTTAGATGTAAAGAAAGAAAAGATGAATTTTTCTTCACACCAATAATGTTGTGCAAATTGTGCAAAAAGATTGATATCGACAACCCTATCAGGCCCCCAATCAATTTTCCCAATTTTGTAATACGAGAGGACATTTTTGACTCACTAGCGGTTGTAGCTATAGGGGCCCGGGCTTCGAACCCAAGAGCATGCTAATAATATTAAATCACTATGGATTTATATAAACTTTCTAAAAAATTCTGCCCTAATGATAAAATATAAAAAAAATAGTTAAAGAATCTATTAACATATTATAATTATTTTGTTTTTCACCAATATAAAAAAATCAAGTCATAAAATTATAGTAATAGTAATCTTAAAAATCAAAAAGTTTTTCTTTTTCTTTTTGAAAGGGTGTCTGGGCCAAAACCCGACTAATCCCCGACAATTTTGAGGACTAAACATGGTTCCACTTAAATGTTTCCAAGCATACGCACGAGAAGACTCGAACTCGGTTAGGGAGCTTTGAACCCCCGAGCGATAACCAATCCGCCACATACTATAAGATTAAAAATCAAAAAGTTAAACATTAAGTTAAAAAAGACTTGGCTTAAATTTAAAGAAGACATCATTTATTTGTAGAAATCATTTATAATTTTAAAAATACTTAGAAGAAATAATTCGAGTGATACCGTGTTCATATCGCGTCTTATAAATTCAACTCGATGAAAAAATATCCTAAAATTGAATATTTAATTGGTGAATTATTTAATTAGTGTTGTCATTCCACTTTTATTTAACTACTCAATTATTATGGTATACTAGGATACTAGTCAACTCTTGGCTTCGTTGACATTTTGTTTCATTTGGAGAAATTATGTATTTAAAAGCTATATTTTAATTCTTAAAATGTTTAAAAAGAAAAATAACTAAGGAACCGTTTACTGAATATTTATGCGATAAGTTTTTATCTTTATCGTTTATCTTATTAAATAAACATAATAAGAGGTAAGAATTTTACCTAATAATTATGATAACAAGGATGAATCGACCTAGAACATTCACATCAAGCTTTTATCTTGGTGTTGCAACGATGTGTCATGTCACATCGGCAAATATGTCTTGCAACTAATTTCAAGACTTTCAATACTTGCAAGATCTTTCAAGTATGATAACGAAGATAAAGGGGTAATTGATGTGTATGCACAAAGCTCCACCCCCACTTTGCACAAATACCCTTAAAAGGTCGATATAAGGGCCGTTATGCACATTGCGCTGTTATAACGGCCCAAAACGCCGTTATAACGGCGTTTTGGGCCGTTATGGCGCCGTTATGGTATGGGTATATGTGCAAAGGGGAGCACCGTTATGGGCATAATGGCAAAGCTCTCAAGATAAAGTGACTTAGAGCATTCACACCAATTTCTTTTTTATTTATATAAAATTTTGTTTTATATAAATAATATATTTTATAATTAATTAATTATTATTGTCTATATTATTTATATCGTAGTTAATCATATTTAGTATTTTTTGTGATATTAATAATTATTAAAA
The DNA here is from genome assembly GCA_030169165.1 of Centaurea solstitialis. Taxonomy (NCBI): domain Eukaryota; kingdom Viridiplantae; phylum Streptophyta; class Magnoliopsida; order Asterales; family Asteraceae; genus Centaurea; species Centaurea solstitialis. Next base: position 2,602,709 of record CM058045.1, read on the forward strand.
TAAAAATTATAAATTAGTTGGTAAATGACCACTTTATAAAGGAGTTGAAAGATGAGTAACATTGCATTGATGTTGAAGTTTATTGTAAAGTTGATGTGACACTTTTGAAAGATGAATTGGTATTACATTGTGGTCTTACTAGGTAAGTTATTGTACATGATAACGTTTTGGACTATGATCTTTCCAAATAAGGTAAATTAGGGTGTCGATTTTTGTTGGTAAGTGCTAAGATAAATGTTTTTGTAAACGGACCCTTAAAAATCATAAGTTAGCTCTTAAAGGCACATAACATATGTAATGGTAATCTAAAATACATAATCAAAAGTTGAAATTTAAAAAGAAATTATATTTCTATCTTTAAGAATTGAACATTAATCATATTGTTAAAATATTTTATACTTTTATTATCTCAATACATTTTTTTTAAATTTCATAAAATAATAATAACTCAATCTCATTGGTAAAACAAAAACTATTTCTTACTGCTTATACCAAGGTTTAGAGAATTATCTAAGCCTGGTTTTTCTCTATTTTATAAATCAATACAAAGTATTTGTTAAAGTAAAATAAAAAACAAAATTTTCATTTTCCCTATTCTATAAAATCTATGGTTGATGCTCTCACATACTATCATAAAATATGAATCGATTGTGCAAAATATTCATGCAAAAGCTACATTTTCTAAGACACTTTTTTTATCGTAGTTTTGTCATTGCACGTAACACATTATGTGTCGATCAATATTGTAACGCGAAAGTTAAGTTCAGTATATTCATGTAGTGGCATTAGGTTATCTTACAAACATCCTTCCCCACAGTGATGTTGTCGAGTTAGTTGACTATTTTCTAAGATAAAATCTCCAAGTGTGGACATTGATATAAATAATTTTATAAATGCTACTTACATTTTAACATTCATATTTACTAGCCAAATTTTAAAATTTTGTTTGGTATATATAAAAGAAGTGTTTTGCATATACAGTATTTGTGCAGAAAATGTCCAAAGCAGGTAGCCTGTTTTAGCATTATTGAATTTTATATAATGTTGACAGTGAAACAAATGGGTAACTTAAACTTTCATTTAGGGATATAACTTCTTTTATAAGCATAGTCAGACTAGGATCTGAAATATTTTTAAGATTTTAAATTATTCTTTATGGTTTTCAAATCAATTTACGTATTTAATTGTTGTTATTCTCATAATGTTAAGGTATTACTGAATACTAATATTATGAATATCAAAGAAATATGTTCTGAGTTTTTTAACCCACGATTAAATGAGTCGGTTCTGATCAATGAAATGATAAAACATGAAATATCAAATCATGAAGTGTTATAATTGCAATGATATCATGTTTAAATTAACTATATCACTGCAATTATATCATGTTTAAATTAATTATATCATTTAAAATGATACATATATAAAGAGGTTTAACTTTGCAACAAGTACAATACTCACCTTTGGAAATCTACATCATACGTAATAAGAAAACTGCCAAAATAACCAATTTAGTTATCTCTATTCACTTTTTTCCCACTTTTTTTCCAGTTTCTACCAAATCGTCAAAGATTTTGAGATCTCCATATTGTAAATTGTAAAATGTATTTCTATATTAAAATAACTATGGTGGGCAATTTTTCAAGCAAACCAATGACATTTCGCAAACAACCCCACTGAATCATCATTAATTTAGAAAAAATTTAATTTCACAAGTTGTAAAATGGACACCAGTGAAATCTTGGCTATGTTCTCCAATTAGAAAAAAAAAATAAGCCAAAAAATTAATAAGAGGAGGTCGTTTGGTTATTTTAGTCGATTTGCCAATATGTTATATGTCAGTTCCAAACAAACTTTCTATTTCATTTTTGAATACGCAAAAATCATCAAATCATCTCGAGTAATTGAATTTTTCCTAATCTTACACGGCTAATTGTTTTAAAAAAGTAGTTGTTAATATAAGTTAAAAGATCATTGTATTATGTAAAAGTAAAAGTTATAAATATAAAATGTTAAGACATTTTCGATACTTGGATTCCTTCAACTTGTGCGCATGTGTGATTACAATGTTATTGAACCTACAATGCATCAAGGTATTTATATTATGCGTGTGTGTATATAGAGAGAAAGGTTCAAATCAGAACCATAATTTTTTTAAGAAAATGTAAGGACGATTACAATAAAGGCGGCTTTGACCGGGCCACCCTTCTTTAATCATTCCACCCTTCATGAATCGCGTTAATCCTCTGTGATCGCGTCCACCATAACCGAAAATGTGTGGCTGAGAATCGTCCTCGGGTTTTCTTAATTTGACATCGTTCGCGCATTTATGTATTTTATGATTATTTTTTAAGGTTTACTTTTTAAAGTTAATTATTTTGAAATTGTTTATAATTAATGATCATATGAGTCAGAATCTAAAAAATTTCGTACCACAATCGTGCCTACCCACACATATAATAATACTCACGCTAAATAATTACCTAAGATAACATTTTATTAAATTTTGTCAACAAAATAATTGAACTTTTAGTAATAAAAAAATGCTTATTGATTACTAAATAAATACATAAATTTTTTGTCAACGAAATACTTTGGTTGTCACCCAAATTTGAGCATATTCGAATACCCACGTGTGTTGTTTGGAAATAGAAACACAATTTGATGAAAATACTGTTTTGATTAGTTAACTCTTCTACCTCAGGTTCGAATCCAGACGCTTTCAGATTGTGGTAACTGGGGATTAACTCAGGACAACATGTTTTAGCTGTCGATGAACCTTGCCGGAATTAGTCGGGGCAAAAGTCTCGGATACCCTTTCAAAAAGAAAATATTGTTTTGATAATATTTTAATTAAATAGTTACTTACATGCGTATATTCACCCCGAAGGTTTCAGGATGCCTTCGGTAGGCAATTTCATTACGTTGCCATCGGATAGAGGAATGTGGAACACCTTCGGCTTCTCCATCCTGATCAGCAAACCCCCCCCCCCCCCCCCCCCCGACCCCATTTCTCTGTCTTTTTTCTTTCTCCCTCTTAATTAAATAAAATGAAAAATATGAGTAAGATCGGGTTCGATATAATACATGTTTTGGATAATTTTTGGTAAGTAGTAGAAAATGATGTGACAATGGATACCTTAAATAATTTGGAAAGTATAACTCATGATCTAAAATACATATTTTAAAACATTGTTTTAGTTTACACTATAATTGAATCGATAAGTTACATAATTTGAATTAACTTTTATCTATATTGAGTGTTGGTCTTGCTTTTGAAATATTTTTAAAAGATTTGAATTTCGTGAAAGAATATTAGTTATTGGCCTGATTTAGAATTTTAAGTGTCTTTGATTTCTAGGATTTTTAATGAAATTGAATTCTAGATAACTTATAAAAATAAATTATGAAAATAGTTAGATTACTTTTATAATTAATTACTATAAAACGATTGTTTTAACATATTTTTAAAGATTATTATAAACAAATCCTATAAGATCTTGTGAAATATCAACTAACCCTATGAAAAAATTTAAATCTGATGATTGTGAGATTTCTTCGAAATACCCAAATATTGATTTAAGACTTATTTTTAAACTCGTTGTCAGACTAGAATGAAATCTGATTCCAAATCGTATTAAATTTCGCAAACTAAAAGGACCAGTATTTTATAAACCAAATAAAATGACACCAAATGATGATTTTTTTCTCCATTGTATTGTATTTAACTTAATATATAATGGAGTAGAATTATTTAACAGTTAATGTTAAAAAATTTATTCAATTATGTCGAGTAAAGAACACACAAATGAAGGTGTTCTAATGTATGAAGTTGAGCAAGATCTCTAAAATTTTAAGGGCTTAATTATGCATGTTTTATCTTCATCTAATTATATATTTTTTAACTTTTAAATCGGTATGTTCTGATCCAACTATCTATATTATTTTAGATTTTTACTTTTTCTACTGAGTTGATGATTTATGGTTTCAGCTTTTAAATTATACAATATATGTTATGACTTTAATTTATTTATTAATTTTTTAATTAATTTATGGCCTTGATACATATATAACATGCCTTTAAAAGATTGAAACAATTGTGATAGAAATTTATATTGATAGATATTTTTAATCTTTTATTATCAAAATTTACAATTACATTGTTCTTATTGGTAATTTAAATTTTAAAGAGACAAATGTGAGGTTACTTTTTTAACCACAAGGTACAAATGATGACGAATAAATCAATTTTATTATTATATTAGGGAAAATCCAAATATTGACGATGGAAATGGAAAACGATTTTAACACATTGTTAAAAACAATTTATGGAACTTCCGGATTCCATTCGGCAATATGATTAATCGTTAGGTGGTTTAATTTGATAAAGGTATGGTTTTTTTTAGGGTGTCTGGGTCAAATCCCGACTAATCCCCGGTAATTTTAGGGGTTAAACATAGTCCCACTTAAATGTCTTCAGGCATTCGCACGGGAAGACTCAAACTCGGTTAAGGCACTATGAACCCCCCGAGCGATAATCAATCCGCCACAACACTGTTGACTTGATAAATGTAGGTTCATTGATAACACATTTAATCTTCTAAAAAAATTACATTGTAGAATAAAATTATTCACATATTTTTGGACGTGTTATATTACTGATTCACGTGTGATTTTACTGATTTTACTCTAAAATCACATGTGAATATGTGATACAACACGTTCAAAAGAAATAAAATCACATGTGATTTTTCGTTTCTTGCACTCTCGTAAATTGATCGACTTTCTCATGATATCATGTTAGTTTGGAAAACAACCATAGGGTATAACACAATTAGTATTTTTTCAATAAGTTGTTCTTTTAGTATATACTGTACTATTTTTATAGGGCAATTCAAATTCATACATGTTCATTACTTTTGGTGAAACTGAAACCCTTAATCTCTAAAAATGTTGCATCGCTAGGCCAAATGCCCTTCGGTGACAGTCGTTTTTTAGGTGATATAGTTGCATAAGTAACCGAAGGTTTGAGTATAACAAACATAGTACTATATAGAGTTATATAATTTCTTTGAGGATTGAGCACCTTGTAGGAGCCAGACTCTTAAGCTAGCCACCTTAGCAAAATTCTATGTTACATAATCTATTTCTAACATGATGCTCTTAGGATAGAGATGTGTGCTTCCAAATTACAAACATTTTGCATAATGTTAACAAACGTAGTTTGTCTGGCTACCATCATTCTGAATTATTCTGATTAAATGAAGTCATAACTAAAGTTTAGAAAATAAACTTTAAATTGTTTCAGCAAAGTGATTAATGTACAAATCTCATTGGTGTTACCATATCTTCTTGTGGGCCACGTTAATTTTCTATGAGAATGCATTCGGCTATATATGTGACGATGAATTCAGACTTAATTTTGCATAGTGTTTTAAGAGTTCGTTTTTTATGCAAAGGTTTAGGATATTCTTTTCTGGGATATCGTATCTTTGATTTCTTGTAGAAATTTTTGTATAGTTTTTTGGAATTTTGTGTTTGAAATATATACACCCGCTAGTCATTTTGACAGATCATCTGTCATTTTATAACGTAAAAATATACCTAATAATGTAACTATCAGATATTTGATGACAAAACAAGCTCCAACCTTCAATTCCATGACAAATAATATATTGATAATGCGCTGTATCATATACTTGAACAATAATTTCGTTTTTTTATCCCCTTATCCATTGTCCATATCGAAAAAAAATCGAACTTCGAAAACCATTTTCATATATTTTTTGTTGTAGTTTTTATAACTTTGCATCTTTCCCATACTTGAGGTCGAAGGAGATCTGCAAAACTCCATCTTGTTTCCATTTACATATCTATAAATAAAAAATGTAACTTCATGACTTGGTTTTTTATGTTAGGCCTGGTTTGTACAAAGTTGGATTTTGTACTCGTGTTTTAGTCGAACATTGTTTTTATATGTATCCAAATTGGCCTAAAATAGATCGATTATAGGCCTGGGCCTGTACAAAATTGGATTTTGTACTCGTGTTTTAGTCGAACACTGTTTATATATATATATATATATATATATATATATCCAAATTTGCCTAAAATAGATCGATTATGAAAACTTTTGCTTGAAGCAAACAAAAAAACAAGAATTGTTGTTCTGCAATATATTAATTTGTCATGTATTGAGAATGAATTTAGTGAAAAGTTGTTTACTAAAATGACAGAGAAAAACTATTCCATATCGATATTTCATAGAGAGTTTTTATAAATAATCAACAAGCGAATGGCAATAACTTTTGATCTTCGTAAAAGGGTTCAAGATTGTGACATAATTTAAAAAACGTGATTCAATTTTTTATGACAAAATCAGTTGTCAGTCTAGTTCGGTGGCTCTTTTCATTTATTTAATTATTTGTCTTTTTCCAACTTAAAAGAAAACATCATTTTCCCTTTATATGTTTCAAATGGAAGAAATTAGAAGTTCACATATGTGGTCTGATTTGGGACTGATCCAATTTCACATTTACTAACATCATATAATGTTTAAATATTTTACTAGTGGAATTATGTTATACTCAAAGTTCTAAATAGCATGAGGTGTGACTTAGAGACAAAGTTAAGCCTCAAACCTTAAGAGTCATGTCGAGGTCACATCGCTTTTCAAGTTATGACTTATGATAGAAAACATGTATATCACATATATTGAATAGATTAACCATTTCTTGAATAGATGAAATAGGATGAATTGAGACGGTATTTTGTAAATACGTAATTATCTTGAATAGATTAACCATTTCTTTATTTTCCGATCGCCTGAGAAAAGAAAGATCTTGTTGTTTCTTCAACAATTTCTGATCTCTAGTGGACCTCTCAGTAGGATTTGAACCAGATGAAGTTCTGACCATCTGTCAGAGAAAAAAGAACGAACGGATCTTGTAGGATTCCCAAGAAATTCTTCGATTTCTTCCGGAAGCAGATGATTAATCATCTGTTTCTCACGTTCCGTGAATAGCCGGGACATTGAGGAATATCCAGAAAGGCATTTCGGGAATCAGTTTGATTCTATCTCTGTTCCTTCCGTTTGAAGAAAGGAAGGATCCCAAAGAATCGATCTTTCTTTTAGTTGTTGAATCTCTCTTTGATTGATCAATGTGTGATATTCCGAATCCTCATTACTAATGGAATCAAAATGATCTCTGGATTGATCAGAAGATCCTTTCAATTGGCTAGAATCCCTTACTTGAACGAAACTAGATCTTGTGGAATCATATTGAATATTTGACGATACATTCCGTACCTTGCGAAAAAACCGATCCTTGTTTACCAACCACACATTGTCTAACCAAATCGAATTCTCTCTCGATACGTTCCTCAAAAAATCCGATTCGGGGGATTCTTTCCCCAACTAACGAAGAGATCTTGGCGGAATTGCCACATATGAAATTGAGCACAATTTTGCAAAGAAATAGCCCACTTGTTTCTCGAGAAGAGATGGGAAACATGCTCAATATCATTTGATTGAATAGTTGACCCAGCCCCTTGTTGTTTGAAAAAACCCTCCACTTCAATTGGTATCTTTTCACGAAAAGCAGACATGAGATAACAAATCCAGTGTTTCACTAAGATTTCGAATAGTGGTCCCGAATTCAAGTTGATTCTATTTTGCCTCTTCCTCAGAGAAAGACGATCAAACAATTCCCAATCATGGTCCTTGCGGATCGGATCATCCCTATAATATACAAAGAAAAACTCCAGATATTTGAGATCTTTCTCTTTGAATAAGATCTCAATTCCAGCGACGGTTTCATTAGATATCTTACAACTAGAATCCCTCTTTTTTCCGATCCTGTCCCTCCACCACCACGAACCCCAGATTATACACACACATATGCATATTCTACTACTACATAATACGTCAATAATATTTAAATAATTTAAGTTTGTTTATACATAAAAAAATTAAAAGGTAAAAAAAATTGTCGATTGGACCATGGAGTGCCCATGAACTTAACTTTGGGTTAGACATGTGCCTTGAGCCATGGGCTGCCCACGTCAATTGTGCACGAGCAACTTTATACACCAAAGGTTGTTTAGATAGATCAGACAAGGAAATGAAAATAACAGAGAATGAAAATGAGAATGAACTTTTATTTTTCTGATTTAACATGTAATAATATTTTGGAATTGTAGAGGGATGAACTTGTTATATTATACAAATTCAAAAAAAGTTAACCTAAAATTTTAATGTCATTATTGTTTAGTACCTTTAGCTGAACACCCTCAGTTAGTTAGAGATAGCCAAAAATGGGTCTAAAGTTGGCCTAAATTAGTATGATTCGAGATTTTCATTTTCAACTGGCCATCATGGTGTAAACTGGTCCTTGTCCCGAGCTGGTCCTATTTGTTTTTAAACCAAAAATCAATTATGAATGCATAAAAAATCTTGTTTGCATATTCTTTTTGTAACAAGACACACCTTAAATACACTTTAGAAATATTTATCTAGGTAATCTAAATACACTTTAAAATATTTAATTAAACAAAAATGTTATAATTCTTTTTTTATTTACGCTTTTTTTATTTAGTAGTAAAACACTTATGAGCAGTTTGTTTTAAAAATATACTTCTTTAAACCTTTTACGTCTGAAAATTAAGTGGTTTGCAAACTTTAAGACCGTTTGTTTTACTTTAAAGAAAAAAAAAAGCCTAAAAACCTCTTGCTATTCAGACTTCTTATTATTTAAATGTGAATCTAGACTTCAGACTTCTTAAAAAACAAACAGACGCCTTACAATAACTTAACTTATAACCCGTCCCAGTCCCATAACTGGTCTTGAGTCGAGACTTTCGAGATGCGCCACTCCTAGATCGGTCCGTACCGGTCCAATCCGGGTTCTACGTCGTTCATTAGCCGGGCCGGGCCAAGCCCATTTTGGCTTATACTAAAGATTTATTTAAAATATGTTTTTAAATGGGCCATTTTATTCTCTCTAAATGGGCCATTTATATGGGCTAGAAAGGCCCAACTAAATAGAAGGTAGGTGTAGAGGTGCACAGAAAATCTGGTTATCCGATTTTGTGCAAAAACTATCCGAATCCGGTTTTATAAAAACCGAATTTTTTTCAAACCGGATCGGATTTTTTTCAAACCGGAATTTTTTCAAACCGGATTTTAACCGGATTGGATCCGATCCGGTTTGACCGGATAACCGGTTTAAACCGAACCGGTTTCAAATCAAACCGGTAATGTCTATGTGAGCTTACTGTTGTTGGGCCTGAAATCCTAAAAAAAATCACGGCCCATAAAAAATCATGGCCCACACCAATTCAGATTAGATTTCAATTGAATTTTCTGAATTTTCTAGCCAAAAAAAGACCCAATAGAGGACAGGTTCCACCGGAAACCGGTTTCAATTCGATCCGAAACCGGTTCCATCGGATATGGATTTTTTCGAAAAACCGGTTGAAATCCGAACCGGTTTCTAACAAAACCGGTTTCTGACAGATCCGAAAAAAAACCGGTTTAGTATAAATCCGATCCGGATCGGATAAAAATCCGGTCATGTGCACCTCTAGGTAGGTGAGGCAAAACCACTTTGCTGGTTCAGTTCAGCTGGCTGATTGTGGCCAAACACTCCGACGTGACGTCACGTGGCGGCCGGAGCAAATTTCTCGTCGGACGGCCGGTGGCGATTCTTCTCGAGACGCCGATATGTGGCGGAGCACCGTATTTCCGGTGAGTTAGGTTCAAATTTTGACTTATTGTTGTCTTAATCATCGTTTACAATAATCGGAAATTAAACGGTGCATTTGATGTAGCTTAATTCAGTAGGTAAATCAAGTAGTAATGAATTCAGATGAAGTTGAAATTTTAAGTTTTAAGTATTATTGATTAGTTGTTGATGGCAGGAAGATGAAAATTCTGATCAGAGTATATCAGGTAATGAATGTAATTTGAGATCGATTTCATGTTTTTACGGTAAGCTTTGATTTCGTTGATAGAAATATATCGAAGTTGAGATTGATTTTGTTTTTTTGTTTTTGTTTTTGTTTGAAGAGGATGATGATGATTTGGATGGAGAATTGCAGGAAGATCATGTATCATTAGGTGTTGCAGCTGCAAAAAAGGTTAATATTGTGTACTATGTGAGAATAGATGTGAATTTTGAGGTTTTAATTAGTTAGGGTTGTGAGTTTTAACTGATTAGGAATAGGAACATATAGACAAGGTTAATGTTCTGCTGAATACACATACACATAAAATTACACATCCAGCTAGTTCTTTCCAGTCTAGTTGAATCAAAAGGATCAGAGAATTGTGTGTTGTTCTCCGGTGTGTCTTGTCTAACTGTACTTGGCGTGTGTAGCTTCAGCTTCTAAACCATCAATTCCGTTGGTTTTAGTTGGAAAAGTCTAGGTTTAGTGGAAAATCAGTTTGTAGATAAGAATTCCTAGGATTGTAATGTAATTTGAATCAAACAATGAAACTGGTAGTAAAGGCTCCAATTTCTTTTCCAAGCCATGGGATTGATGGAGTTTTGTTTCCACGTGCTGCCTCAGCAGTAGGATGGTAGGAATCCACGAAGGAGGCCGTGGGTTCAACCCAGGCACTACCACCTCCTATTGACTCAAGGTGTTTACCCCTCCTTGATGACTGTGTGACCAATGTGGTGGGGGCACTCGATAGGGTGGCGTATACCCTTTTTACATAGCCAAATAGATCATGTATGACTTTTTAATCCAAGTTTCAGATTTGATTTGTGCTGGTAGTCGTGATGGGAGATTGGAGAAAGATATTGGTTCATATGGATTTCTGCAAAAAATAAATATGATCAAAAAACAGGACAATTCACAGTGCGCTGGTCGAACAAATGATTACTCTCTCTGTATATATGTATGTATCTGTGTGTGTGTGTGTGTGTGCGAATCAAATGAATACGGCCTTAGTATGCAAGTTTACCTACTTCTATTAGGTTTCAGATTAGTAGGCATATGTAACTCTGCCTATGGTAGAAATAGAAAGATCTGTATGGATGTTTGATTTCTCCATATAACTGCCTGTGTCACGATCTGTTGCGATATTTCTAGATCATTTTTTGTGTGTGTGTGAACTCACTATATTTACAATTGGGCAGGGTGAAGTACAAATTCTTTCTCAACTTGATATGCTCAGAGGTAAAATTTGTGCGATCATTTTTCCTGTATTTGTTTACAATCCTAATAATCTTTCACTGGAGATTGTGCATTGAATGTGTTTCTAAGAACTATGGTGTGATCTGGTGCAGATGCTAATGAAGTCACACATCAAAGGAATCAAACTAGTTTACTTCAAAAGGTACGTTGTAATTGAATCCAATTCATAGCAAACTTCTGTCCAGAAGAATGCATCATCACTTCCTAATGATGTTATAAAAGTTAATGGATTTAGCTTCGAACAAAAACTTAGAATGCAATTTAGCTTGCTGAAGGGGCAGATTAAAGGAAAAGGAGGTCATATGGACTAGTATAGAACATTATTGTGGTTTCTTGAAATGGGACGATAAATTACTATCTTTTTATGACTTTTTATTCAGTCCGGTTAAATACTGCATGATGTTGCCCACTTCCATGGTTTCCAAAAGGTTTTCTGTCTCACCTTGTTGTTATCAGAGGCAAGCGGCTATCTGTGACGAAGATGATGTTGAATTCCCATTTTTTGCCAACCGTGAATTCACCTACACCTCACAAAACGCGTCTGCATGCAACTCAGATGAAGAAATTCTATCTGATAATGAGGTGCATACTACACAGAACAGTGATGCAATACTTCAAAGCTAAGCTACCTCTCCATTTAATGTCCAAATTTGAAGTGTTCACTTTGCGATTTTAAGGTGACAGGAAACTGCATTCAATCAAGCAAATGCTTAACTTCTGAGGCTGATAACTATCAGAAAATAAGACCTTCTGGTTTTGGAGAAAATAGAAAAGATGGAATTTGCAATTGGCTTGCAGCAAATGCAGAATATGGTGTTTCTACTTCGTTTCATCCTGTGTCTGCCAGAGCCAAAAGGTCATGTAAAGGTAACTACACACATTGATAATTCATGTTGTATCTTATTTCATCTTTGTCGACGAACTTCTCTTTTTTTTGGGCATCAGAAAGTAAAGCTAGTTTATTACAACCTGAAGATAATTTGCATCTCATTGATAGTGGTTTATTAGAATCTATGTTAATTGTGGTGCAATAGCGGATATCAGTATAAGCAAAATAGTGGTGGAAATTGCGGTTCGATAACAGCGCTGCAATTTAGAGCTATTTCACCTATGTTTGGGTAAAATAGCAGTTCGCAATACCAATATTCTCAGTTGGGCCTCTTTAAATCTAATGCTTATATTTTTGTACCTTTTTTGGGCTTCATTTTTTGTTAATTAATGCATATAATATGTTAAGTTATGTATCCATACAATCACATATATAAATGCACACATTATATAATTCTAAGAAATATTATATGAACTGCTATTTTTGGACCACTATCCAATGCTATACCATTGCAATAACCGCTAGTTCAAATATTAGTCATGACCGCTAGTTCAAATAGATTACAATTGCTTTTGATGCTTAATCATCTGCTTCTAGGTGGCCAAGGCAAAGCCAAGCGCAAGTTTTCTTTTCGGACACATTCATACAATGACAACCTCTTGAAAGACGTTAGCCATGCGTATGAAAGTCACACATCAGTTAAGGTCAGTCCGTCATGTCATGTAACTAAATCCATTCGTACAATACTCGTCCCAAATTGATTTAGTTTTTCAGGAAGAAGAGGTGGATGAGTTGAAGAATTATATTAAGCCAGCTGAATCGCCAGTCTCACATGCCGATACGACAACTTCAATGGCTGAGCTCCTCGTCCGCATTCAGGATGAACATGATCCACCAGAAGGAAGTACTATGAAGGTAGCTCTTGTAGTGTATATTATCGTTTTGAGCATTAGCTTCACATGTCACACTTGGATGTGTTACTTTGTCTCCTCCAGTACAATAAAACAAGAGGCACTTCCGAACAACTTTCCATCAAGAGAAGTATATTGTCAATGCATCATAGAGACATAGATGATGATCACGACTGTTTGGATAGTGATTCATCAACTGAAGATGAGGTAAGCAATTGAAATAGCGGTTTGCTAGTATGCATCTGGTACCTGGGGCATGATGGGACATGACGGAACAAAAACTTGTTATCCCATGTTTGGTGCGACATTAGACTGGGACAAGATTGATAAATTACCAAACTACCCATGTCAAAATAAAACCCTTAAACCTTTACACAATTCTTTCACCCATCTACCTTGCTCTTGCTCTTGCTCGTCTAGTCCGGTCCCATTTGTATACCAAACACACCCTTGTTGAAAATGGTTCACCATCCATTAAGGGTGTGTTTGGTACATTGGACAGGACAGAACAAAACACGGGTCACTCTTCCACTTTTGTTTTGGCTAGACTTCTATGTGGAATAGACAAGAACAAATTGAACATGGTGGAAAGAGGTGGAGCAAACCTATATTTACCAATATAACCTATAAATAAAACTTAATCCTCTTCTAAAAGATCAAAAACACCTCCTTTACATTTTATTCATTCTTTACATTTTATTTATTGTATTTTATGCTATTTAAACTCACTTTAGCGTCCTCAAAATATTATTTTTATACGGTTCTATATTTTAGTTATGTATGCAATTTATTAAATATAAATGATAATAAAATAATATAAAAAATGTATAAACTAAAAATTTTGAACTTCATTAACTTTTTTATTTTGGCGTCATTTTAATCGTCTTGACAAAGACTTTCTAATGATATATTTTCTTATAAAAGTGTTTATTTTATGATAATATGGTAAATTACATAAATTAATCAAAATATATAAAATATATGAATAGTTAATTAGTGGTAAATTGGTCGTTTTATCTGTTCTGTCATGTCCAGATCTGTCTTACCAAACCATGAACATCTGTTCTGTACTTCTGTCCTGTCTGGATAGAAACGAACCCTAAGTGGCTGCTTATGCTCTAGTTCCAGGACAACCATCAAATTCAAGAGCCCATCGTGTTGGAGCCCAGACAGAAGACAATAGCTGATCAATTTCAGGAAGCTTTAGGTGCTGTTGCTACAAATGTAGAGGGGAACATATATGCATTTCCTAGACAAACAAGGTGGGTGATGCGAGTGAAGTCTTTGTTATCTTGAAAAAGTTCTGTTGTTTATCTCCGAAGTGGAATTAAATATTTAACTGCTTATGCTTTTTCTTCGTATGCCGAAATTGTAGTTTTGGGTTATTTGGAAAGTTGCAGCACGTAATGCAAAGCGAGAAGGAAAGAGATTCATACTTCTTGAACCGGTTTCAAAAAGAAGGTACATTAATGTTTGCGTACATCCTACCCCCTAAGACCCTACCTTTGTGTGGGGTATAGTGGATTCGTTTTGTTTGGTTTTATAAATGTATGAAAAGTGACACGATTGGTTTTTTTTTAATTCAGATGAAGCAACTTGTTTTGACGTGAAGATACTGTCAAAGTCACTGGAAGGAAAACTAACCGTCTGTTCTTGTTCTTCCATTGAAAATGACAAGGTGCACATTCACCAACTATGATATATGTTGTTTCATGTAGCAGATGTAGCTTATATCCTTGGTGCATCTCCAACAGATTCTCGAAAATGGAAAATGGATATTTCGGGGAAGTTTTTAGCTCGAACAGATTCTCCAAAATGGGCAAAGGAGAGTGTGTGAAATTCGTCAAATTTGTAGATCTCCCAAAAAACGATTACCATGAGAGAAATATTTCTTTAATCATAATCCTACCAATAATAAATCTTGAAATTACATGTTTAGGATAAATATAATATTTTATTAAAAAATGGAGTATTTTAATAACATGACCAATGTTGTATTCTACAAAATGGAGAAGTTGGAGTTGAATGCAAATTTTTTCGGCCATTTTGATTTTTAGTTCTCCATTTCGGTGAATTTGTTGGAGTTGATTGCAATTCTTTTTGGACATTTCAAATTCTGATTGTCCATTGCAAAGAATCTGTTGGAGATGCTCTTACAAGTCGTTTGCTATATTAGACTCTCTTGGGGAATCTTTACTGATAGTAATTATGTTAAACATTGGGTAGTGGTCAGGTCTCCATACATCTTACCCCCACTCTCTACTTTTTGAGTGGAACATACTCGGTGTATTTGGTTTTGTTGGCATTTCAACAAGAAAGTTTCCATGTGTCACTTGGGTCAAAGAGGCAATCGGTCGCACTATGAACAATTAACATGTCCAAATTATAAATGCCAATCCTACCCCACAACTACAAATGTATGCCCTTTTGGTGTGCGGGATAGGACAGTACAAAAACTTGTTGTCATGTTTGACACGACATTAGACTAGGATATGATAAGATAGGACCCGAGTGGGACAAAAGTACCTTTTTTTTCAAATAGGGGAGATAGAGATAAAACTGGTAGTTTATTAAGGGAAATGCTAATTGCACTCCTATTAACGTCAAACTTAGGTCAGTTCATGCATTGGGAATGTAAAAGGCAGTGATTGTTGTTGATGTGTGTGATGAGAGAATTTTAATAGGGGTGCATTTAGCAATAGATAGGGTGCAATTAGTCTCCCCCTTTATTAAACTACCCTTGACAAATTAAAACCCTAAAATCTTCCAGAATTCTTTCACCTGCCTACCTCACTCTCACTCATCTTGTCTTGTCGATGCTCCTGCATGTTTTGGATTATTAAAATATTGTTGCATGCTTTTGCAGAGTTTAAGGACGGATAACCCTTTAAACATTATAAAAAGGAGGAACTTGATGATCATCTTTAGCTCGAGATTATGTAGCGATGTAGAGCTCGATGTTGGGACCCTGGTTCGTGTTTACCCTCCGTGGTACGTTCATGACTCATTCTCAAAAATCAGTACTTTTAGAGCATTTCCAACAACTATGCTAAAGTAAATATGTTGGAGATTTATGAGCCTTTTTTGCTCCAATAGGTTTACTGCTAAAATAAAGAAAAGGTGAAAATCTCCAACAGCTAAGCTTTGATTTTTCTAAAAAAGAGTATCAAAAGTGAAAATCTCTAAAAAAGTTACATCCAACTGCAACAGTGATTCTGATTCAACAATTCTAACATTAACTATATTATTAAAATATTGACTACATTTAATAAAATGTTATTTTTCTCTACTAAACATTGAATGTCGATGCCTCTTGTTGGTAAGAGATAATTAAATTGTTAAGTCTTTCACTTATATACACCTTATCTCTTTTCTCTATTTGCATTGTTATTGGAGTAAAAGAAATCCTTAATAAATCTCCAAATCTCTATTTAAGCATTGTTGGAGATGTTCTAAAATTTGATATTGAGGAGAGAGATATACTATCTTAATTGTTCCCAGTTGAAGGCGAATGAGAAGGCGAGGTTAACTTGAGAAGCGTGAGAAGTGGATTTGAACTGTTGATCACTTTAAATCTCATGTCCTCCCGTGAATTGCGCTCTAGAAGGGAATTGATCCAATGCATCATATCTCGGTGTATCTCATCCTAATGTGCATTCCCTTTTTATCCAACGGTTGGTAACCGCTTCTCACACTTCTCATGTTAACCTCAACTTCTCACTGGAACCCAATCTTCCGGTTGAATATGTTATTATTTTATAAAGTTTTTTCAAAAGTTTATTGGGATGATGAATTTTATAGAATATTTAAATAATACAGTTAATGCTAGAATTGCTAAAACTAAGCAGCTTTCAGAGGTAGTTATAATTTATTTACAAAATTTGTTTTTAATTACTCTATTTTAGAAAAATTATAGCATAGCTGTTGGAGATACTCTTATCTATCTAATTTGAGTTTCCTTCATAATGTATTCGGATATTGAGCATGTTTTCTCTCAATCCTGCAAACAGGAAAGAAGTAAATGTAATGGGGAAGGAAGAAAGCATCATTTTATCTACATATTTCTCCCAGATTTGAGCCATGGTGCATACATAGATCAAGTAATCCCATTTTAAATGTTTACTTGGTGCTAACCACCGCTAATTCGTTTAGCACGGCTCACCCGATCAGTATCAACATGTATACCTAGGGACTGATGTGACTGACTCGAGGTGCTGACCAAGCATATACCCGGCCATCATTATTATTTCACTTACTGGGCCATCATTATTATTTCCGGTCACGCTTTGGGTAAATATATTATCTGTAAGCAATTACTATAGAACATTTGGTAAATAACCGTTTTCAGTGGGTGCTTGTCTAGACTGAACCTCTTAACCGCAACTACTCTTACCTAGCTACTGAGTGAGCGCTTACCCAATTTGTAATGGTAAAAACATTTGCTAGTTGTCGTGGCCGGAGGGTGAATCAAGGTTTAGATTTGAGCTAGCGAGAGGTGGGGGCATACAGTGTCGGCGTTTCATTGTTCTGTTGTAGTGGAAAAAAGTTTACGTTCTTTAAGGTGCCATTGTAATGTTTAGTTGTATCGGTTGTGTATTTCTTAAAACTAATCTTGTGATGGAAGTTTGTGATAGTTGAGTTGGTTTCGGTCGTTGTCTTAAAAGTTCTATTTTTTATTTTTTTCTAATTGGCATGGGTCCGAATTCCCTTTATAGCAAATTTCCTATTTTTCGGCTTCTATATAGCTTTTGTTGCTTTAGATTTTGTTGTTGTTGAAGAAAACGGGATATGCAAAGGGTTGAACCATGGTCTTAGGGGCTGTTTACTAAGCGTTTACCGAGAAAATCACTACTGTCACTTACCTTATAGGGTAACATTCTCAACCATTAAAATGAATTGTTAGTAAATTGTATTTTACTCGATAAGCGTTAATTGGGTAAAAGTCTTCTACACACGACACTTAGGCTTGCTTGTTAGTAGCTTGATAAGTCTCATAGCTTAATGGTATAGAAAATAGTTTATTCACTAATCTTTTGAAGGTAGCCTTATGTAGAAAAACTAGTTTTTTCTTGATATGCCTCTCAAATTTAAAAAAAAAAAAAAAAAGCTCTTTGATCTATGAAAAACGCTCTTCAACAAAAACTTTCTCAGCCTGTTTAGACAGATTAATCCATACATGACCTATTGGAAAACAAACCAACCAACTTCTTACTAGGTAAGATTTTCAGTCATTTATGCTCACCCAGTAAGATAATTGATACCTAATATGTATACATTCCGTAAGCGTTTGGTAATCGTCCTTTTTTTTTGCTAATACAAGCAACCAACCAACCAAGCCATTGTGACTGATCAAATGTTGACATCACTTGAAAATTTAATTTTCTAGCTCTGCCTCTTATTTGAACAAACGAAAAGTTTGTCTTGAGAAAGACCGATTGGGCTTAATTTCACACCGAAAAACTGAGCGTAGACCGATTTTGGAAAGAAAAAAAAAGCCCATGCCTTTTTTCGTTTTATTGAAAATGGTTTTTTGTATTATTGAAAACGGTCTAGAAAAGCTTGAGCTTTCTGCGATTTGGCTTTTTGAAAAGAAGATACAAGTCTTATCGAATAAGCATAAAGACAAGGTACAAGTTAAAAATGCAGCAAAAAGAAGACAAGGTACAAGTTAGAAAAGCAGCAAAAAGAAGACAAGGTACAAGTTAGAAAAGCAGCAAGAAGAAGACAAGGTACAAGTTAGAAAAGCAGCAAAAATAAGACAAGGTACAAGTTAGAAAAGCAGCATAAAGAAGATAAGGTACAAGTCATAGATGCAGCATAAAGAAGACAAGGTACAAGTAAGAAATGCAGTATAAATAAGATAAGGTACAAGTCATAGATGCATCATAAAGAAGACAAGGTACAAGTCATTAATGCAGGATATATATCGGATTGCGTGGAAAAGAGTCAAGCGAAAGCATCTAGATTCTTTTTCGTGTTACGTGTACTCCAATCACAGAATACTGAAACTACAGTGTGGTCCCTCAACTATTTCTAAACTCAACTTTGCCCCCTATATTTCATCATTATTCACTTCAACACCCAAACTATAATGTGCAAGCGCATAGAATAATAAAGTATGGAACTTGGTTTCTTAGTATTTGTGTCTTAATATATTTAGTAAGTGTGGTGTTACAGTATGATGATGTTTTTCCTAAATATGATTCATAATTGGAATTTCAGGGTGATTATCAGGAGACAAAAAAGACCTATGGTTTTAGGATTAAAAAAGGATTGCTTTTAAACTGTATTCTTTTTGAGTTATTTTAGGGTCTAGGCTTGCACCTAAAATTTCAGCTTGATGGGGCTGTAAGCCTTGATCCAGGCCGTGCTTTAGATTTAGGTTTTTTGTGTATCTTTACTATGAATAATGTGGCATTGACCTCAATGGTCCTAACACGATTAATAGCAAGGAATTTTTGTTGTTGCATGACTTGACTAAATGCTTGTGATTGTTTCAATTTACCATGGTTAAATAATGATTTCTTAAGTATGCATGTATTTATAAAAGCCAACCAAATCAAACAAACATAAAATATCTCATTCAAAGTAAGATCAAGTTATTTTTTTTATTCTCATTATTCTTCTCAAACTTTATAGAGGATGTTTAAAAAAAAATCAACTCATGCACATATTCAATCAAGATATTCCGTCTCGAACTAATCGAAATCTTTTTTTTTTATATTATGCACAAGAGATGTAACATTTTTATGGTTCCAATTCAAAATAACGTGTTTTTCATTCCAGTCATTACAAAAAATTGCTAAATAGATTAATATCAGCGATTTTGTCTTAAACGTTAGAGACAAAATAACGTGTTATCTTTTGCTTACCATTATTTTGTCTTAAACGTTAGAGAGGATGTTTAAAAAATCAGCTCATGCACATATTCAATATATTCCGTCTTAAACTAAACAAAATCTTTATTTATATCGTGCAAAAGAGATGTAACATTTTTACGGTTTCAATTAAAAAAGATGTGTTTTTCATTCATTACTAGTCACCACAAAAAATTGCTAAATAGATTAATATCAGTGATTTTCCTTTTATTTTTGTACTCAGTAGTAAATGTTTTAGATATTTAAGTAACAAACCAACTAAATTGGATATCTAATCGAAACTTCTTTTCAAAATCCCAACTAAAAGTAAAGGGACCAAAACTGTAGATTTTATAAATCTATAAGGCCTCTAAGTGTAATTTTTCGTCAAATTATAAAACTTTAAATATATGGATAAAGTCTCCGTTAAGACTTCAACAACAAATTCCGATCATCATCATCTTCAACAATGGCAACCGTTTCTTCTTCTTTCCCTAATCCGCCATGGCCAAACCCTAACCCTAACCCTAACCCTAACCCTAACTCCGATCTTCTCTCCGGCGACCACTCCTCCATAGCCTCCACCATCGACAACGACCTCTCCTCCCTCCTCCCGCCGATCAAAACCGCCGCCGCCGCCACTACCACCACCACTCAATACACTCGCGAAGACGACGGCGATGGAAACGTCAGGGAGTGGCTCAACCAGTTCCTTCCAGATAACAACAACGACGAAGAACACCTTCACCTTCACAATGTTCCGGCGCCGGTGCCGGAACATGATAATAGCCCTAATTTTCACGAAGATGCACCTCCTCCGTTACCGATTTCGCTTCTCCACGTTTCGTTCAACCAGGACCACGGATGTTTCGCCTGCGGAATCAGCCATGGATTCCGGATCTACAACTGCGATCCGTTTCGCGAGATTTTCCGGCGAGATTTCGAGAACGGCGGCGGCGGCGGCGGCGGCGTTGCGGTGGTGGAGATGCTGTTCCGGTGCAACATATTGGCGTTGGTAGGTGGAGGTGCCGAGCCGCAGTATCCGCCGAATAAGGTGATGATTTGGGACGATCATAAGAGCCGGTGCATCGGCGAGCTCTCGTTTCGGTCGGAGGTTCGTGGAGTCCGTCTGCGGCGGGACCGGATTATTGTGGTTTTGGAGCAGAAGATATTCGTGTACAATTTCGCGGATTTGAAGCTGTTGCATCAGATCGAGACGTTTGCGAATCCGAAGGGGCTATGCGAGGTTTCGCAGGGGTCGAGTAGTTTTGTGCTGGTTTCGCTAGGGTTGCAGAAGGGGCAAGTTAGGGTTGAGCATTATGCTTCGAAGAAGACGAAGTTTATTCTAGCTCATGATTCGAGGATTGCGTGTTTTACGCTGGCGCAGGATGGGAATATACTTGCTACGGCGAGTAGTAAGGGGACGCTGATTCGGATTTTCGGTACTCATGATGGAACACTGTTGCAAGAGGTATATGAGGACATGATCAAAACTTGTGTGTAGTAGGAATTTGGTTAAGATAATGTTTGATTTGTTTATGCAGTTTGTGACTCTTAGGCTGTGTTTGGCAAACTAGGTGATAAGCTAGCTTTTGAATAAATTATGTTTGGTAAAAACTAGCCTATGAGTATGTAAATGACCAGAAAGGGTATCTTGGGGTATAATAGTTAATATTAATAAGGGTATAATTGGAAAAAGCTACAAAAAAACTAGCTTATGGTACATGTTTGGATGGACTAGCTTATAAGCTAGCTTATTTTTGCCAAACACAGCCTAACTTAAAACGATAGTTGACATGATGGGATGCTGTTGCAAGAGGTATACGCCTTTTACTTTTGCTAATTGAGGATTATGATCAAAACTTGTGTGTAGTAGGAACTTTGCTAAGATAATGTTTGATTTGATTATGCAGTTCTTAACTCGCAGGATTCATGGATATGATCACCATATCCATGCTTAGAAGTTAGAACTCAGTCATTAAGTGCTTTATATTTGCATCATTACACCTAATTGATAGATTGTAGTGTATTTTTGCAGCACATATCTAAGCTTACTGAGTTTGCACAATGTATGATGTATTTTCACTTTTTCTTTCCCTGCAAGTGAGCCTCTTAAAAAATGCTCGTAAGTTCTTAATTGGGATTTGCAGTGGTGAGCAGCATTGCCATTTGTTTTTACATGATATATAATTGCTAACAGTCCCACACTGGTTGTTGAATGGCTCAAGAGTCCAAATAGGCAGCAAACATAAGGAAATGTTGTAGATTGTTCATTGTTAAGAAAAAAAACGAGTTATCATTTGTAAACAATATGGTGACGACAAACAAGAACAACTGTTTCTATAAGCAAAATATGTTGGTTGCTAGTGTTCTTTTGAGGAAAAGTTCATAATTGAGAATTGTATTTGAGGTTAAATTTTTAGGAAAAGAAAACACATATAAGGATAAGCACTCTGTAGCAGTTTAAAAAAAGAAGTATCAAAGGAGTATAAAAGATAAGTAATGATGGATGTGGTCATGGCGATATGGGGATAGGTTATTTATGGGCTGCTTACATATGTAAGACAGTATTCTTTATACTTATGAAAGACCTATTGTTTGATTTTTGTCTCACACCATTGTAATCAGTTAAATTAAAATATTTACCAAATAAAAAAAAAAGAATGCATGATTAAATTGTCATTTCATTCTTGTAGTAGACTAAAAGCATTGGATAATTGATGCAGGTGAGGAGAGGAGCAGATAGAGCAGAAATATATAGCCTGGCATTTTCATCTACTGTCCAGTGGCTGGCAGTCTCAAGCGACAAGGGCACTGTTCATGTTTTCAGCCTCAAGCTTGCTCAAGGAAATCAAGGCATTGACAAGGCTATTGAATCATCGGACCATAGTACTCCTGCTTCTTCATCAAGCTCGTCTCTTTCTTTCATTAAAGGTATAAAAGACGGGATAAGTTTTTTTTTGGGCAAAATTGGTCAGCTCCAACTCTTAAGTAGAGAGGCACAAGGCCCCGGGCCTTCCAAGCCCGTTTTCAGTGAGCAAAAAAAAAGGACCAGGCTTCATTTGTCCTTGGGCTGGGCCGGTTTTGGGGGGGTTGAAAAGCGGCCATGGCCTTTTTTAGTCTTGGTCTACCCTCAAAATTTCGGTCTGATTGGGCTTTGAGGCCTGGTCTCGACCGGGCTTTGGGCTCACTAGGCCTTCTCTAGTTCTAAGGAAGCGTTTGGTTTACGGATTCGGATTTGATTTGGAGGGATTTGGATTTGAATTTGAATTTGAATTCCATTCCAGTCCAGTCCCATATTTGGTTTGAAGGATTTCTCGGATTTGAAACCTGGGATTTCATTGAAATCCCGCAAACATGGGATTTGGAAATCCCATCAGGTTGGGTGGTATTTTATGAGATTTTGTAGGATTTGTATAATGTAAATAAGTAATAATGTTTTAAAATATGTTCATTTTTTTTAATAATAATCAACTGATAAAAAGGTTATTTAATTTTTTATAGCTTGTTTTCTTATAAATACCATGGAATTTAATTTCATTTTAAATCCTACAAACTAAAAACATCAAATCTTTTCAAATCCAAATCCCTCTAATACAAAATACTTCCATGAAATCCAAATCCCTCGAAACTATTCCATCAAACCAAACTTCTCCTAAGTATTGGAAAAGTCATGGTGTAGACTATGGAGGAACCTGGCTTTTTTCTTCAAGTACTCTGGTGGATCACTGGTTTACGAATAGTTAAAATAGAATCATCATTCTTACCATAATTAAATCAACAAAAATACAG
The DNA here is from genome assembly GCA_030169165.1 of Centaurea solstitialis. NCBI lineage: Eukaryota > Viridiplantae > Streptophyta > Magnoliopsida > Asterales > Asteraceae > Centaurea > Centaurea solstitialis. The sequence continues at coordinate 2,626,303 of CM058045.1, forward strand.
TGAAACTGAAGTGGATGAGGCTAAAAGTTATTCTATTAATACCTTGTTGATATGGAAGTTTATAAAAAGATTATTCAATGTTTTTGTGCTCACAATAAATTTTTATTTCAGGAGTATTGCCGAAGTACTTCAGCTCAGAGTGGTCTGTGGCTCAGTTCCGTCTGGTTGAAGGTTCTCAGTACATAGTTGCATTTGGCCACCAAAAGAACACAGTTGTTATTCTTGGCATGGATGGAAGGTGAGTGACTTTAAAACTTTTTTCTTTAGTTAATGCTTATCCAAGTTGCAGGCTGATCGTTATCCAATTATCCATTCCTGAAAACAAAAAGAAACCGATAACTTTAACTTAAATATAATCAAACAATTAGGTGTGCATGTCTGAGACTGAACTGTTAAGAAAGTTGATGACAGTCATTAGGCATAGAGAAAAGTTGTTGGATTAGTAGATATGCTTGTTATTATATATTTAGAGCTGAAACCAATCCCAGTAATAAAATATATGCAGATTAGGTTCTTGGAAGAGGAAAGTTAAGTTAAAACGATAGTAGACATGATAAGGGAGTAGTAGTGTTCTAGTAGCTATATTATGTCGAATGTGACAAGGTTTGTGTTTGTTGGTATTTACTTTTTTATAACTCGGAGCTCGGTTATGGAAGTTGGGTTCGGAATAAAAATAAGGTTGACTACATAATGGAGCTGTTTAGTATTCATAACTTTTAACAAGTATATAAAATATTTGTATATAGGATATGTCAAATACGAACCCAAATATTTGTTTATAAAACTAAAAACTCGTTTTCATGTGTTGTTTCATATATGAAACTTTCATGATTGTATTGCATGTGGGAAAAAACATCAATGTACGTTTAACATAGAAACACACACACACACACACAAGAATAGAACTTGTGAAACGATACGAATCACAGCTTTTGCATGGATTTGTATTTGATGTTCTCTTTCTCTTGCTTCGTATACACACACACACACAGAGGCGGGTTTGTTTGATTAGTAACCGTAGAGCTACCCACAACATGACACACAAGGACGGACTTAGGAAGTTTTTCCTACGGTAGCACCATGTTTTTCACACGGTTTTATTGACGTGTCTTCGTTTTTTTACTAATGTTTGATATCGCCTTATGTGATTTTAGCCTAATTCCACCCTTTCGAGAGATTTTTAATTTTTATTTTCTCTTGTATGATTTCAAAGAATTTTTAAGTTTTCTTTATCGATTTCGAGGGACTTTTTCGGTTAATTTCAAGAGTTTTTTTTTTTCTAGTTTTTTTGGTTGATTTCAAGAGTTCTTTTTAGTTTTTGGTTGATTACGAGGTACGGTTGCGTATTTTAAAACAATATGGTTGCAACTTTCACAAACCTATAAATTTTTACCTTGCGGCGGAGGAATGATGCACATGTGCACCGGTAGAGGTCCATCCATGATGACTCTTGGCATATTTGTCAGGAATATGAGGGTGTTACTCATCATGAATGCTGCAACATATTCATAGTGAATGTTTTATTCATGATGAATATTCGTTCCTAGTGTTGGCCAATAATAACCCTATAGGCCCATTGATGCATAACAATATTATAGATTGAATAAGTTTTTGTTTGATGCAGTTTCTATAGATGCAAATTTGATCCTGCAATCGGTGGGGAGATGACGCAACTGGAATATCATAATTTCGTTAAACCGGAAGACTCTTTGTAAAAGCAATTGCAATATTTAGCAATAGAGCTGTATATAGATGGCAAGTAAATTCATCATATGACTGCTACTACTTCTTTAACTAGATTGTGTAAAAAAGGGTATTATGTAAATATGATCTATGTAACTTTTAAAACGTAAATTTTCTTGAAAACGATCGTTAAGAGTCTCAATCTGTTTATAAAATACATGACGGATGGTAAAAAGGTTATGGTTTCTATGCATGTGTACATAGCAAGTCGGGCTCTTTGGTTGGTTTTTCATTAAATTTTGTATGGATAAAGGTATCTGTGTTGATTATATTGTGTTGTAGGGATTGGGATTTTTGTTTTTGTTTGGAGGGGTATTTTTATCAATGAAATGAACTTTTTTTTAAATGGAAGGGGAAGGTATGCAAAAAAAAACAAACTTGGTTTCTTGTATGAAATTGCTTTTAAAAGTTTACTGAATAAACTACTTTTTATGTAGTTAAGTCATTGTTAAACAGTTGTTATATAGTTAAACGAATAAGTTGTGAGTTTCATTAAGCTGCTAACAAATTGTTACTTAGCTTTTGAATGGTTGGGCTGTGTTGGGTAACAAAAACAGATTTAATCGTTTGTTTGATGGTATATATATAGGAATGGACCACATTGCACCAACGATGCTTTTAACAAAGTAGCCAACAGCCAATTCACTTGCTCGACTATTCGTTGATTGTTTCTTTTTTTCATTTATCCTTTTGAACAATTGGGCTGTGTTGGGTAACAAAAACAGATTTAATCGTTTGTTTGATGGTGTATATATATAGGAATGGACCACATTGGACCAACGATGCTTTTAACAAAGTAGCCAACAGCCAATTCACTTGCTCGACTATTCGTTGATTGTTTCTTTTTTTCATTTATCCATCTTGACAGACTGGAATTCGGATAAATAGGTAGTGTTTTAGAGCATCTTTAATGGAATATTCGAAACGAAGATTTTGAGGATCTTTTTTATAAAAATTTATGCCAAAAACCTATTTGGTTTTTTGCATATTGAGGGATGTGAAATTGATTCCATTCCAAGCGTTTGATTTATAGGAAAGTTGTGAACAAAAATCACATAAACTTGCTATTCTCTTGTGTTTTTTGGATTTTCAATGAAATTCCAAAAGTTCTTCAAACCAAAATATGGAATTAGAATGTAAGTCAATCCCCCAAATCCTGTATAATCTAGCAAATAAGACGGATCCTAAGGATACGTTCGGTTTGTAAGACTGGATTCGATTTGAAAATATTCGGAAAATTTCAATCACATGTCCTGGTTTTAAGGATTTCTTAGATTTGATTTCAATGAAATCCCATAAACACAAGATTTTGCAATCCTATGACAATGATTGGTATTTTATGGGATTTAACATGATTTGTATGTTATAATGTATTAAAATATATATTGAAAACATTTGTTTTGTAATAATAATATGTTAAAAGGCCGTTTGCAAGATTTGGAACGATTTGGAATTGAATTCTATTTCAAACATGTGTTCGGATTTATGGAAATTTGGATTTGGGATCCCACAATTGGCAAATCTAGAAATATTTTGTAAACAACTGTCATTTCAAATCCAAATCCATAAATTTTGATTGTTTCCATCTTATCTCTCTACTGCTCCTCTTTCATCAAATCTGCCTCAATTTCTCGAAAAAAATTACAAAAAAAAAGAAGTTAAATTCCGTTTATCCTACAAACCAAATAAAGTTTATAAAAGAACTGAGCTCAATGCTATTACAAATCCTATAAACCAAGCACACCCAAAATTGTATATCCTGCCAATTTCATATCATTTTACGAAATCAAAATCCCTTATAAGCATTACGTCAAATCAAACAGATCCCAGGATAATAGTTCTACACATGCGTATCGTCCGACATCCTCCTTCGATGCAGCAAAAATCCATTTTCCTTTTAAAATTGTTGTCTTATCCTATCCATAAATTTTCAAAAAGCAACTATATGAGTAGACTTCCCATTTACCAATATTGCAACAAAGACGTAAATAAAAAAGTTAAAAACTTAATTGTTTTACGACACGTCTTTGACCATTTATCGTTTTTTCTTATACTTATACTGACGCTATTTCAACATCTCAAGTGCTTGAAAAATATCTACATTATGTGGTTCTTGTAATAGTTATGATATTTCGTCAAGTTGACGGAATTGTATTGTTGAATAAGTATTTTTCCAAATGCTTTTAATAAAGAAACAAAAAAATGTCTTTTGCAGTATTCCATATCCATTTACTTAAGTTAAGGTGATAATGAAAGACGTAAAGACGTGTGAAGAGACTTAATGTGAATTTGTCATGGAACGAAAAGGAGTAAAGGTGATGTTGGTTCTTATCTGTTCTCACCGGTTCTTCAAATCAGATAGACAAGGGTAACATATTCCATTCCAAAAACTAGGATCGGTCATTAACTGAAGGCTATAAAGTTTGTTAACATTTTGTGAAAGATAGTATACTTGGAGCTTAAGAGATGTTACTACAAAACAACTGGGTGTTCCTGGCGTATTAGTTAAAAGGACGGTTTAAACCGTCGATTTATAGCAGAAAGATAAAAAAATGTAATTGGTAAAGTAAATAAGATATTATTAAATAAAAGTATCAAAAATAATTGAAGCCGGATTATATTTAATTTTATGTTTTTTCCTTGGAAAAGGCTTTTTTTTAATATATCTTTCTCCATTATAAAATAAAAGAGGAAATATTAGGTCTTACGACTTGTTACATCAACAAAAGTTTTACATATTCATATGTTAAGCGTATCTGAAAGCTGAATCTCCTTTTCGAAACATCGCGAAGCTCTTAATGTGTAAGTAATTTTTTTTCTAAAAAATATTGGTATTAATAAGAATAATATATATATTATTTGAAAATATTAATTTAATACTTTTTCTTGAAAAATACTTTTATGTGTGTATATATGTATCCACATGCCGACCTTTCATGGGATATTTTGCTTAAAGTTAAAGTAAATTTAAAACAATATATTATATATGAAAACAAATATGAAATAATTTAAGTTGATACTTTAATTTATATCTATCTCTTTCTATGTGAATTTGATTTTGGTAAATTTAGTAAATAACACCTGAAAACTTTGCATAATGGTTACGTCCTCCTTTTAATATTACATTTATTTTGTAAAGAAAAATAGAAAATAAGTATTTATGTAAGCAGTTTATTTTTTTATTGTATGAGTTAAGTGTTGAGTTGTCGTTCGAAAATGAGGTTTATCTGAGAAGTCGTGAATTTATGAAAAGAGGCAAATCACATATGATACAACGTGCCCAAAAAAAGGTTGGTAATTTAGTCATAGTTACATGAAAACTCATCTTGTGTAATGATTGACCAAGAGGAAATATTTGTATCACATGTGGTTCTAGATCTGTCCATTATCACAATCAAAATCAAGATTTCAAACACACTTGATAACCAAATGTGTATTTCACTCTCAAGAACATGATGCCTACAAACTCTTTTAAACTAAATGTTTACAATAAAGCTCCTTACTAAACTCATTAAACTAAAGCTATTTATACCCCTTGAGGATATTTACACTTTTAACCCCTCATCTTACATAATTCATAATGTAAACACACAACTTGAATACATTACAAAAATATGTGATGTTACTCTAAAATCACATGTGATTTAGCCTTTCTTGCATTTCTCGCAATTTGATTGTCTTCTCACTTAAAACCACCTCAAGACCCTCAACCCTCCTCTTAATATGACATTTATTATTGGTAAAAACATAATTAGTTAATATTCAATATGCAAGCTAATAATTAATTAATTATATTGAAATTTTTCCTAGCCTTTTACGAACCAGCGACACAATGGTAAAAAGTATCATAGTTCAAATGATTGATTATTTGTAAATTGGGTTAATTACATGGGTATGTATCGAACTTGTCACGTTTTATCATTGTATGTACTCAACTTATAAACTTATCGTTATATGTATCGAACTTGCTAGACTTGCCATTGTATGTATCCAACTTTATCAAAACCTATCATTGAATGTATTCTACTTGTCACGATAGTGTATCAAACTTGAGGTTTTGATAAAGTTTGATACATACAATGAAAATTTTAGAAAGTTCGATACATACAATGGTAACTTTATAAGTTGAGCACATACAATGATAAAACGTGACAAGTTCGATACATACCCATGTAATTTAACCCTTTGTAAATTAATGTACTGCTAAAAAAACATGAAAATACTATTTTACGTCACATGTCACCCATATGTTACGCCTCTTTAGAAACCTTAATGTTATCTCATTTTAAATTTCATAAAATATGAAGTAGTGTGTTTATGATCCGTTTAGCTTTTGATTAGATTTAAGAAAAGGATGATTAACCCAAAAGTTAGTTTGTGTGAGGATCTTATTTAAAAAAACCCCCATTTTGGTCCTACATATCTGAATTCAACTAAATATTACAGATTGATTTGTTTGTATGTGTTTTGGTTTAGACAACTAACATCATAATTGACAATAAAACCAAAAGGATACATAGAAAAAAAACTTTATTCAAAAAAGAAAAAGAAAAAAGATAACTAATATCTTTATATTTTACTTTTAACATATATACACACATACATATAATTCGACCTTTTGCTTTGGTTCATTTTGAATATGTCCAACTGAAAAACATGAATATCAAATTTGGTTTGACTTATAACACAAGCCGAAAATCATGAACCAACAAAAAATTCTAAATCCGAATTTGGGTTTTCCAAATTCAACTAAAATAGTGAACATCCTTACTTTAAAGTAACCTAATGTAAATGAAATAAACAATCAAAGACTAGAAAGTCATAAATAAACAATGATAAACTATAAACGAATAATTTAAATTAACGAGTTTTTATCTTTAGAGAATCCAACTCTCCTATCAGTTCTTTATAACAACCTTTATTCTTTAAAACCTGATATGAGAAAATGCTTCATTTTCAAGATATTGCTATGGATTCTTACCAGGGTCAAACTTCCTTTTACACTAAAGTTGCACAAAAAAAAACCATGCCCGAAGCTTGGCTCGGAAACTCAGGCCTTGTGAGCCTCGCAAGAAGACGGTTCAAGCCAAGCCTCAAAGCCCGATCCGATCAAGTTGGAAATTTAGGGAAAGGCTAGGCTTAGGGCTAGTCTAAAAAATCAGGTTTAGACCATTTTCAACCATAAGGCTTAGTTAGCCAGACCCATGCTGAAACCATATTTAGAAGGCTTGGGTTTCGACACAATAAAGCTCGGTTCTTGTGCATCTCTAGCATACAGTGTGGTGGAAATTCTTTAGTAGCATAATTAGTTACGAAAGTATATACACTTTAAAAAATAAAGTCAAAAATTGAAAAGGGTTTTAAAGAAATTCAAATATAAAAATAAAACCCCACTTTAGAAGACCCAAACAAAACAACTACCTAAAATTTGATATGGATTCCACACCAAAACAGACAACATCCACCCAAGTGGGCCATTATTGGGCTTCTTTGTAGGCCACCACCTTTACTCATTTTTCCCTATATATACTCATCAATATTTTATGTATACCTTCACTATCTTCATCTACATTATCTATATACATTTATTATCTTCATTTCAGTAAACATACAAAAATCACAACTCAATTCAAACAATGAAGTCTCAACATATCTTAAACGATACCGCTATGATTCATGAGTGCAAAAGAGTTGGAGAAAAACTCCGTGAAGCCCTTCAAGCTACTATAGTGGCTATTGATAATAGATCTGGAAGCTTGAATTCAAACATAACAGTTCCATATGCTAAAGAAATCAAGAGATCGAAACAAAAAATGAAGGGGGAAGATCCAATGAGAACGATCATGTTCCTAGGGTCGTGGAGCCATACGTAGTTGTGAATTTTGTTGTTTGTATACTGATGTAAGTCGGGTATTATATGACTTTGTTAATTGCCGATCATGATTATTTGATTTAAGAATCAAGGAATTAATGGTACATCCAAGTGTACAATTGTAGGTTTTGGGAATTATTAATGAAACAACTGATTACTAGAACTTCTTCATGGTTGAAATTTCCTCATGAATCTTTTTTTATCTATAGTTATTTATTTTCATACAACTTTATTGTATAACAGTTAATGCATTGTTTTTCTTGTTTGAAAGTTAAATGAAACATATGCGATGAGATATTTGAAAATACAAGGAAAATCAATTGAAATAATCTATGAGAAACAACCAAAAAATGGGGGAAATCCTTCATATTAACCAAAAGACAAAAAAAAACCCATCGAAATGGTGAATTTTGGATAAAATTTGCAACGAGTTGATCCACCTTAAAAATGCAACTGTTGGGCAAAGATTTGGGCATGCTCTTAACCCACCCAAAATTTGAAGAATGGTTTTTTAATTAATCCCCCTTTTTTAAAGAACTTCCTAATCTTAAGCTATTAGGAGCATCTCTAATAAATTCGTCAAAAATAAATTACATCAACCTCCAATAAAATCTCTATTTTGAAAGTTACAATATTAATTATACCATTAAAATACTAAATACAATTTATAGCTCTTTTAAGTATCTAGTTTCAAGGTTTTTCTTTGAACAATCATTTTATATATATTCCATGAATAATCATGTTTTAAAAGCTCTCTAAATTTTAAAAATTTAACCATCCTCTTTTACGTTTTTTTATTAATTTTAAAAAGATTTTATACAATAAACTGAAACATAAATAAATATTAAAAATAACTATTTCAGAGTATTTATTGAATATGTTCTAATTTTTTCGGTACTTACTATGCAAATAAGTACGATCGGGTATACTCATGGTACTCGAGTTTGATGTTTGCCGGTGCTCTTTGTTTTCTTGGATTTGCTCTCCTGTTTGGAAGTTAAGGCGTTTGGTTTGCTCTCTTTGTGTGTTCTGGCTTAGGGTCGTTTGGTTTCTTTGGTTCTTTTGGTTTATTTGCCTTTTGGCGTTGCAACATGACGTTGTTTTTTTTTTAGTTTTTTCGTGCTTTTAATATACGTGCCCAGAGTTTTCTGTTCAAAAAAATAATAATAAGTACGATCGGGAACTATGATTTTATATGGTTAGAGAAATGTAATCAAAAGAGTAAATTATATTTTTCGTCCCTATGGTTTCTTAAAATTTAAAATTTCTATTCATACAATCTAAAAATATAATTTCATTTCTATAGTTTATAATTTATTGTTGTTCTAGTCAATATAGTTTACAACTTTTCAACGCCTTTATGGGCACGAGATCATGTAAAAAGTGACATTTTTGGTGAAAAGTGTTTTTTAACTATTGATCACTTTTAATTAAATACTCTCCTATTAATTGTTACTTAAAAATAAATTGGTTTGGTGCATCTCGTTGCATCTTATTTCGGTGCATCTCATCCTAATGTTCATTCATTTCTCATCCAACAATTGATACCATTTCTCATCAAATTTGGCATTTTTCACTGGAACCCAACCTTGTACACATAGGGACGGGTTTTGTTAGGAAGTTAAAATTGATTTGGAACCAGAGAACTGTCCACATTGTAACATATGACATATTCATTAGGAATATGGGCATGTTATTCATCGTGAATGTTGTAACATATCCATAATGAATGTGTTATTTGTGATAAATAACATTTCCCATATTCATTATGATTGTGTTATTCCTGATGAATATTAATCGTTTTGAAGAGGGACACATCATAACATTAGTGTTTGTGCCATTTCTTTAGATGCAAATTTGATCCTGCAAGGGGTAGATGCCACTCTGAGGCGCCCACACTGCACCAGTCCCACGGTCATCATGGGACGGTAAATCAGCGCATGCATCCCATTGGCAGGGATTGGTGTCTAGATTTGGATTACACCCGCACTTATATCGCTGGGACAACTCCTGCAAACAGAGGGGAGATGATGCAACTTGAATATCATAATTTCATTAAGCTGGAGCTGGAAGACTCTTTGTAAAAGCAATGTCAATATATAGCAATAAAGTTGTATATAGATGACAAGTAAATTCATAATATGACTACTACTACTTCAACTAGATTGTGTAAAAAAAGGTATTATGTAAATATGATCTACGTAACTTGTCAAACCTTTTTTTCTTTTGAAAGTGGTCGTTAAGCGTCTCAGTACGTATATAGAATACATGGGACAAATGGTTAGTATATATGTATACGTAACAAGTTGGGGTTGTCTTTGTTTTTATTAAGTTTTGCATGGATAAAGGTATGTGTGTTGATTATTGTCTTTTTTTTTTTTTTTTTTTTTTTGGGGGGGGGGGGGGGGGGGGGTATTTATATTTTTATAAAAGAAATGAGTGTATTTTTTTAATTTGGAGGAGGTAGGTATGCAAGCAAAAAAAAAAATTTGGCTTGCTGTATGAAACTTCTTCTAGAGTTTACCAAAAAAAAACTATTTTCTATACCATTAATTGTTAACCGGTCATTATATATTTTTATGAATAAGTTGTGTGGTTCATTAAGATGTTAACAAACAATTGCTTAGCTTTTGAATGATTGGGGTGTGTTAGGTAGCAAAACAGATTTGATTGTATGTTTGATGGTATATATGTAGGAATGGACTACATTGCACCAACGATGCTTTTAACAAAGCAGCCAATAGGCAATTCAGTCGCTCGAATATTCATTATTTGTTTCTTCTTTTCATTTATCGATCTTGACATATAGGAGTTTGAATAAATAGGTAGTGTTTTAGAGCATCTTTAATGGAATATTCGGACACGAGATTTTTAAGATTTGTTTCATAAAAAAATTTATCCTAAAACCCTATTTGGTTTTCTGGATACAGAGGGATTTGGAATTGAATTTCGTTCCATTCCAAGCATTCGGTTTATAGGAAAGTTTTGAACAAAAATCACATAAAGTTGTTCTTATCTTGTGTTTTTGGTATTTTCAACGAAATTCTAAGATTTCAAATACATGAAATTCTTCAAACTAAAACATGGAATTAGAATGGAAGTCAATCCTAGATCCAGTATAATCTTATAAAAGGATCTGTTTGGTTTGTGGGATTGGATTTGTTGGATTTGGAGGTATTCAATCACATGTTCTGGTTTGAAGAATTTCCTAGATTTGAAATCAATGAAATCTCACAAACACAAGATCTTGAAATCCTATAACGATGATTCGTATTCTAATGGATTTTATACGACTTGTACGTGTTAACAGATATATTAAAAACATTTATTTTGTAAAAATAACAAGTTAAAAGGTCGTTTGCATGATTTGATACGAATTGGAACTGAATTTTATTTCAATCATATGCAATGTCTTAATGGAAATTTGGATTTGGGATTCCACGATCGTCGAGTTTAGGAATCTTTTTTAGACAACCGTCATTTGGAATCAAATCCCATGAATTTCAGTTGTTTTCATTCTATTATCAAAACCGCCTTAAACTCTCAACAAATATTTATAGAAAAAGTTAAATTCCATTTTATATCCCACAAACCAAACAAGATTTATAAAGGAACTGAACTCGGTATTATTACAAGTCCTGCAAACCAAACATACCCAAAATTGTAAATCCTTCCAATTCCAAATCTTTTTTACGAAATCGAAATCCCTTGTAAACATTACGTCAAAACAAAGGGTCCTACGATAACGGCTTCAGCACATGCATTGCGTCCGACATCCTCCTTTGATGCAACAAAAATCCCTTTACCTTCTAATTTTTTTGTCGTATCCTATCTTTAAATTTTCAAAAAGCAATTAAATGAGTAGACTTCCCATTTACCAATATTACAACAAAGACATAAATAAAAAAGTTTTGTTGTTTTTCGACACGACTTTGACCGTTTATCATTTTCCCACCTTCGTGTTAATGTTATTTATACACCTCAAGTGCTCAACAAATATCTACATTATGTGGTTCTTGTAATAGTAGCGATACTTCGTCAACTGATGAAATTGTATGGTCGAATCAGTATTTTTCAAAAGTTTTTTTATAAAGAAATAGAAAATTGTATTTTGTAGTATTCCATATCGATCTTCTTAAGTTGTGGTGATAATGAAAGACGTATGATGAGATGTGAAATCGTCGTGGAATGAAAAGGAGTAAAGGTGATGTTGGTTCTTATCTGTTCTCACACTGGTTCTTCAAATCACATGGGAAAGAGTAATGAGATTCACTTCCAAAAAGTAGAATCGGTCGATGACTGAAGGCTTTATTAATATTTTGTGAGAGACTGGTGTATGCTTAGAGATTAAGAGATGTTACTATGAAACAACTAGGTTTTTTGGGCATATTGGCTTATCGAAAATCCAATTTCCAGAAATAACAACTAAAATATAGACATGTTAGATAAAAGAAGGGTTTCATCCGTCTATTTATACCATAGTCGACAAAGATAAAAATTTAAAGGTAACTAGTAAGGTAAAGAAGATATTATTAAATAAAAGTATCAAAATTTATTTTTATTATAATAAAAATAATTGAAACTGAATTAAATTCGATTTTATGTCTTTTTTCCTTGAAAAAGGCATTTATTTAAAATAGGGTTAATTTCATGTATGCCCTTATTAAAGTTAGAAATATCATATTTACCCAACCTAATATACAAATATCATATATACCCTTCTTAAACTATCCAAATATCATATTTACCCAAATATCAAAATTTAATTATTTTCAATTAAATTTAATAATAAAAATTAATTAAATGACTATTATACCCCTATATATATTCCCTTTAAGAAAAATCTTATCCAATATTCAATCAACCAACAAAACTTAAAGAACCCCAAATTAATCATAAATGTTTAGAAGATGAGACAAAAGATGAGACAAATGTTTGCAGAATGCTCAAAGTAGGAGGTTGAACTCATCTGTACCTAATTGCTTCCCATCAAGTAGTTTACATTTACACTCCAACTTCTCAAAAGCTTCAAGAGTTTCTTTCGAAAGACTAGAACTTTGCAATTCTTGACAACATGATGCTTATCTACACACATGCTCCAGATTTGTCTTTTCATTTCTTAGCTCAACACTTTCATAAAAAGGTGAAGCAATTTCATTCCCAAAAAAAGGTTTGTGGAAGCAAAAAGCCTAAAATTAATTTTATCCCTTTCAAATTTCAATCTCTAAAAATCCCAATTTCTAGGGTTTAACCAAATTTCCATCTGCTGCATATCAAATCTTCGAAAATTTTGTGTAGATACTAAAATACTTTCAGATATGATTATATTGTAGATATAAATCAACTTCTTCTTCTGATTTTAGGCTTGGCCACTGGTCCAATATGGCTGCTGCGATGGTTTTTTTTTATCTTGGCCACTGGTCCAATATGGCTGCTGCGATGGTTTTTTTTATCTCTCTTAAACTACCGACGCTGCAAAAGAATGTGAATTAAACAAACAAAACCCACAAGAGTGGAGAGGGATTGAGAGTAGTTTCGCCGGAGTCGAGAGGGATGAAGGGATAACTTTAGATTGGGGAAGGGGTCGCCGGAAAAACGGGGAAGGAGGTTCAAGACGCTGCAAAAGAATGCAAAATTAAACAAACCACCACCGCTGTCATAGATCTGTAGATATCGCCGGAGAGGGTGATGGATTGTAAGTCGGAGGAGGCTAAGGATGTGGTTGCCGGCGAGTGGGGAGGAAAGGTGGGTTTTCACTTTTCACTAGCTTCTTCTATATATTAAGAATGGGCAATATAGTCTTTTTAACTATGTTTTATTAATAAATTTAATTAAAAATAATAAAAAAATTATTAAAAATATCATTTGGATAAATATGATATTTTGATAGTTTAATAAGGATATATATGATATTTGTAGATTAGGTTGGGTAAATATGATATTTCTAACTTTAATAAGGGTATACATGAAATTAACCCTTTAAAATATATCTTTCTCCATTGTACAATAAAAGAGAAATATTACGTCTTACGACTTGTTACATCAACAAAAGTTTTACACATTCACATGTTAAGCGTATCTGAAAGCTAGATCTCCTTTTCGAAACATCGCGAAGCTCTTAATGGTAAGAAATTTCTTTTTCTGAAAAATATTGGTATCAATAAGAATAATATATATTATTCAAGAATATTAATAATAGTTTTTTCTTAAAAAATACTTTTATGTGTGTATATATGTATCCACATGTCGACCCTTCATGGGATATTTTGCTTAAAGTTAAAATAACTTTAAACAATATATTTTATATCAAAACAAATATGAAATTTTTTAAGATAATACTTTAATTTATATCTGTTCCTTTCCATGTGAATTTGATTTTGGTAAATTTAGTAAATAACACTTGAAAACTTTGCATAATGATTACACCTTACTCTTAATATTACATTTACTTTGTAAAGCAAATAAGTATTTATCATGTAAGCTATTTATTATTTGATTTACATGTTAAAAATGAGTTGTCTTTTTAAAATGAGTTTTTTGGAAGTCATTAATTTACGAAAAGAGGCAAATCACACGTGATACAATATTTCTAAAACAGTGTTGGTGATTTGGTCACAGTTACACGAAAACTCGCCCTACGTAGTGGCTGATCAAGAGGACGTAATTATATCAAATGTGATTTTACTCTAGAATCACATGTGACTTAGCCTTTCTTGCATCTCTAACAATTTGAGCGTCTTCTCACTTAAAACCACCTCAAGACCCTCAACCCTTCTCTTAATATTACTCTTATTTTGGTGAATACATAATAAAGTAATATTCAATATCTAGATAGATTGATATTTTTGTGTTTTGTCTTCTTTTCCAAAGAAAGACTTTTGCGTGACGGTCTAGTTATCAATACTTTATGGGCTCGTGCCCGAGTAATTTACCTCTTGTAAATTAGTTGTTTTTGGTTGGGTCCCTTGGATGGCCCGGGACCTTCTGGTTGTTTCTTGTAATGCTCTGTAGTGTTTGGATCTTTATTTGGTAATAAAAGTGGTTTTTGTTGTTCAAAAATATATAAATGCAAGTTATTTATTAATTTATTATATTGAAACTTTGTCTGACTTTTTACGAACCATGAACACATTGGTAAAAACCGAGTATCATAGTTCAAATGATTGACTATTTGTAAACTAACGTACTACTAGAAAACACTAAAATACCATTTTACGTCATATGTACATCATCCATATGTTACGCCTCTCTAAAAACCTTTACGTTATTGCATTTTAAATTTCATAAAATATGAAATAATGCGTTTATGATCCGTTTGGCCTTTTAGTTCATTCGATTTAAGAATGTTTTTAGTAGAATTTGAATTAGAATGTGAAATTGGTTTTGAAAAATGATTAACCCACAAGTTAGTTTGTGTGAGAATTTTATTCAAAACCCCAATTTTGGTCCTACATAACTGAATTTAACTGAAAATTATAAAAATTGCTTTGTTTGTATGCTTTCTAGTTTAGACAAGTCACATCATAAGATCATAACTTAACAATATAACCAAAAAAGATACATGGAAAAGAAATACTTTATTCAAAAATGAAAAAGAAAAAAGATAACTTATATCTTTATTTTTATTTTTTAATTTTTATATATATAATTTGACTTTTTGCTTCAGTTCGTTTTTGAATATGTCCAACTCAAAACCTGAATATCAAATTTGGTTTGAATTATAACACAAGCCTAAAACCAAGAACCAAACAAAATTTCTAAATCCAAATTTCGATTTTTGTCTAAATCAAAATTTAGGTTTTCCGAATGCAACCAGAATAGTGAACATCTTTAATATAAAATAACCTAATGTCAGTGAAGTAGATGATCAAAGACTAGAAATTTATAATAAACGAATGATAAACTATAAACGAATAATTCAAATTAACAAGTTTTTATTTCTCGAGCATCCAGTCCTCCTATTGATTCTTTATACCCTCTATTATTTAAATCTTATATGAGAAAATGCTTCGTTTTCAAGATAATGTTATCAATTCAAACCACGGTCAAGCTTTCTTATGACATGTATGCTCCTTTAAAGATTACACTAAAGTTGCACAAAAGAGCGCAAGCTCGAGATTGGATCGGAAAGTCGGGCCTTGTGAGTCAGAAGCCTGGTTCAGGCCAAGCCTCAAACGCGGATCTGATCAAGTTGGAAACTTGGGGGAAGGTCTAGGCTTAGGTTTAGTCTAAAAAATCCGATTCGGATCCTGTTCAACTGCAAGTCCTAGTCTAGCCTGACGCTATAAGGTATTTCGTAGCACAAAGGATTGAACCCTCAACCTTTTACTGCTACATCAGCATCACATCAGGGTCACATCATCTTTTCATTTTCTTACCCTCATACCCTAATCTTACCCTCAAATCTCATACCACATACCTTTCATACCCTCATACCCTTATCTTTTTTTTTATTATTTTAAATATAAGTATAGAAGAGAGAGAAAAAAGAAGAGAGATAGAGAGAGAGAGGTGGTTTGAACTGGTTCCCAAAACAGCCCCTCTACCTGCACCATGGAACCCGTCCTAGTCGTACCTGCACCATTGAGCCAGTTGACCTGTCTTAAAACCCGCTTGCTTACCCGAGCATGATACGCATGACCTAATAACCCAAGTTTCTTTTGCTTGCTGAAAACATGTTTAGAAGGCTTGGGCCTCGACATAATTAAACCGAGTTCTCATACATCTCTAGCATACAGTGTGTTGGAAATTCCTTAGTAACATAATTAGTTACGAAAGTATATACACTTTAAAAAAATAAAGTCAAAAGTTACAAAGGATTTAAAAGAAATTCAAAAGGAAAATAAAAACCCCACTTTAGAAAGGCCAATCAAAATAACTACCTAAAAGCTAATATGGATTCGACAACAAAACATAAAGCATCCACCCTATCCTAAGTGGATTATTGGGCTTCTTTGTAGGCCACCACCTTTACTCATATTTTCCCTATATATACTAATCAATATTTTCTGTATACCTTCACTATCTTCATCTAATCAACTGTATACCTTTGTTATCTTCATCTCATTACATACAGAAATTACAGCTCAGTTCGAATAATGAAGCCTCAACACATCTCTAACGATGTCGCTATGATTCATGAGTGCAAAAGAATCGGAGAAAAACTTCGTCAAACCCTTCAAGCAACTGTAGCGGCTGCTGATAATAGATATGGAAGTTTGAGTTCAGACAGAAGAGTTCCATATGCTAAAGAAATCAAGAAACCGAAACGAAAAACGAAGGGGGAAGATCCAATGAGAACGATCATGTTCCTAGGGTCATGGAGCCATACGTAGTTGTGAATTTTGTTGTTTGTATACTGATGTAAGTCGGTTATTATATGACTTTGTTAATTGCCGATCATGATTATTTGATTTAAGAATCAGGGGAATTAATGGTACATCCAAGTGTACAAACGATTGTAGGTTATGGGAATTATTAATAAAACAACTGATTACTAGAACTTCTTCATGGTTGGAATTTCCATACAAATCTTTTAGTTTATCTATAGTTATTTATTTTAATAGAACGTTATTGTATAACAGTTAATATATTGCTTTTCTTATTTGAAAGTTAAATGAAACATAAGCGATGAGATATTTGAAAATACGAGGAAAATCAATTGAAATAATTTCTAAGTAACAACTAAAAAATGGGGGAAATTACTTGAAATCAACCAAAAGACTCGAAAAGTTAATCGAGATGGTGAATTTTGTCTAAAATTTGCAGTGCGTTGATCCACCTTAAAGATGCAGCCGGTGGGTAAAATTTTGTGTCTGCTCCGAACCCACCTAAATTTTCAAGAATCGCTTTCCAATCCCATTTTTGTAACGAACTTCCTAGTCTTGAGCCATTAAGAGCATCTCTAATAAATTCTTCAAAAATAAATTATATTAATCTCCCAACATAATAGAGAAGATTACAATATTAATTATACTATTTATTAAATACAATTTATAACTCTTTTAAATATCTAGTTTTAAGGTTTTTCTTTGATAGAAATAGTAAAAAAAATCATTTTATATTCCATAAATAATCATTTTTGAAAACCTATCTAAATTTAAAGAATTTAACCATCCTTTTCTACTTTCTTTTTTTTTTATTTTAAAGGAGATTTTAGACAATAAACTGAAACATAAATATTCAAAATCTCTATTTCAAAGTATTTGTTGATTATGGTCTAATTTTTTCGGACTTACTATGCAAATAAATACGATGGGGAACTATGATCAATTTATATGGTTAAATCGATCGTCTTAAAGTTAGTACCTTAATATATATCTTATGGCTATAGGAAGGATTACTGATATCATAAGGGCAGCCGACTTCCTACTCCCTCGTGAAGTGGTTTGAGACTTCAGCAAGTGGTCCAACCGGAGCTGCTGTCGGTATTGGAAACAATTCATTCAACTCTGGCTGGTCAAATGACTTCAAACCGGATTCTTTGTTTTACAGAATTTATCTTTCTATCTATCAGTGAAGACTGAATTTAGGATTTGGCAATTATTTCTTTCAGATATGACGGAATTGATATCGCCGTGAAATCTTTCTTTTTTTATTGCTTGCTTTCTTCTGACTCCTTACGTATACTTCACTCGTTGTAAAAGACGTGAGTGGCCCGTTGTGCCATCAGTACCTCCATATTCGGATTTATAGCTCATTCTATTTTGGTAGTTCGACCGTGGAATTTCTTTGTTTCTGTAGTAGCTACGACCCAGCCTTCTCCACCTTCTGCCCTGGGTAGAAGCCGAGCCTCCCCAGAATGTGACTTCTACGGAGGAGTAGTCGTGTACGGGAATCGAAGTGATTAGAACAGAACAGAGCTTGTTGCCAGTCAGGAATGAAGAAGCAAGGGACAGATTTGACAGCAAAAGCAATAAAAAATGCAATATATAATATTATTTCCAAAGCCACAGGAGAAGTCCCTCCGAGGACGACTCCCATACAATTCTCAAAAGAGTAAATTACATTTTCATCCTTATGTTTTGTTAGAATTTACAATTTCATCCATACAGTCTAAAGTTAAGATTTCGTCTTTATAATTTGTAATTTATTACTTTTTTAGCCTATATAGTTTACAACTTCTCATCTAACTTTATGGGAATGGGATCATGTGAGAAGTGTTATTTTTTATGAGAAACGTTTTTAGATCGTTGATCATTTTTAATCAAATACTCTGATATGAATTGCGGCTTAAAAAGAAATTAATCTGGTGCATCTCTTCGCATCTTATTTTGATGTATCACATCCTAATGTTCATCCATTTCTCATCCAATGGTTGATGACCACCTCTCACACTTCTCACCAAATTTAACATTTTTCACCGAAACCCAACCCTATATACATATGGGCAGGTTTTCTAAGGAAGCTAAAATTGATTTGGAACCAGAGAACTTCCCACAACGTAACATATAACATATTCATTAGGAATATGGGATGTTATTCATCGTGAATGTTATCACTTATCCATAATGAATGTGTTACTTGTAATAAATGAGATTTTCTATATTCATTATGAATGTGTTATTCATGTATTAATCGTTCTGAAGAGGGACACATGATAACATGGGTAGTGTTGGTGCATTTTCTATAGATGCAAATTTGATCCTGCAAGGGGTAGACGCCACCCTCTTAGACACCCCTATCGCATCGGTCTCACGGTCATCATGTGGGAAGTAAATTAACGCATGCATCCCATTTGGTATAGGACTAGTGTCTTTGTTTGAACCAAGGACCTTACACGTATGGACCCACACATCTACCGTTGGGATAGATCATGCAAGCGGAGGGGATATGACGCAACTGGAATATCATAATTTTGTTAAGTCGGAAGACTCTTTGTAAAAGCAATGGCAATATATAGCAATAGAGTTTTATATAGATGGCAAATAAATTCATCATATGACTACTACTACTACTACTACTTCAACTAGATTTTGTGAAAAAAGTATTACTTAAATACGATCTATGTAACTTGTCAAACGTTTTTTCTTTGAAAGTGGTCGTTAAGTGTCTCAATACATTTATAGAATACATGGGGCAAATGGTTTGTTCGGATAAAACTTAAAAAAGTTAAGGTTTGTAGACAACTGTCATGTTGAATTTCAATTGTTTTCATTCTATTACTACCTTGCCTCTTTCATCAAAACTGCCTTAATCTCTTGACAAATATTTACAAAGTTTAATTCCATTTTATATCATACAAACCAAACAAAGTTTATAAAGGAATTTGAACACAGTGTTATTGCAAATCAAACAAACCCAAGATGCAAATTTCTTCCAACTTCAAATCATTTTACGGAATCGAAATCCCTTATAAACATTACATCAAATCAAACAAGTAATCGGATAATGGTTTCAGTTCACACATAGTGTCCGACATCTTCCTTCGTTGCAGCAAAAATCCCTTTCCTTGTAAAATTGTTGTCATATCCTATCCTTAAAGTTTCAAAAAGGCAACTACATGAGTAGACTTCCCATTTACCAATATTGGAACAAAGACATAAATAAATAATAAAGTTAAAAAAATATTAATTTGGACTTTCAAAAGGTGTGCACTTTCAAGTTTACACGAGTTCGACTCAGTCTTGGGTGGCACTAGTCAAAAGGTGTGCACATATGTCCCTCGCCATTCGTGTGGCCGCGAATGTGCTTGGCCTCTGAGATTGTCAATGGAAGTCTTCGTGGAAGGACGACAACGGGGTGTCTCGACTGTGAGGTGTAACTTGCTTGACGAAAGTGGGTCGCTCCCACGGTTTTCGAAAATGAAAGATAAACCGGTTTAACATGATGCATTTGGTTGTTAATACACTCTTGCATATCTCATATGTCTTACATGCCTTCATATGTGCGATATTTTGTGTTACAACTCACTAGGCTCCTTTAGCCTAACACTTGCTTGGTGTCAATGTGTCTCTCAGGTACTAGGGACGCTGTTCCCAAGTAGGTGTCGGGATTGGGAGTGAGCCTTGGGGGATGTGTGAAGAGACCGGTCCTTTAGACCGCGCAGGCGTTGGCCGAATTGACAACCCTTTTTGTAGTCTTTTCCTAGATAGGATTTAGACTAGATGGTTGTCGCATTCTTTATTTAAATTACAAATATCGTAATTATACACTATTTATACCCCTGTTTTTGGAAAGAGCTCACGCTTTGGCGCATATTGTACTAACACCTTTCGTAAATGAAAGTTTTTGTTTGCTCCAAATTTTGGGGTGTTACACGTTACTACAAAACAACTAGGTTTTCTCAGAGAAAAAGTCCACCATATTTGGTGTTTCCAACGGATTTGCGAGCCGAAAATCCAGTTGGCGGAAATCACAACTAAGAAAAATTGATTTGTTAGTTAAAAGCATGATGTAATTAATCTTTTTAAACCAAAAAGATAAAAATCTAAATGTAAGTAACAAGGTAAGACGATACTGTGAAAGGAATATATCAAAAATAATGTTAGTTATAATAGAATAATTAAAATTGGATTTATATTCAATTTTCAGTCGTTTTCTTTGGAAAAAGCATTTCTTTAAAATATATCTTTATCCATTATAAAATAAAAGAGGAAATATTATGTCTTACGACTTGTTACATCAACAAAAGTGTTATACATTCACATGTTAAGCGTATCTGAAAATCAAATCTTTTTTCGAAACATCGTGAAGCTCTTAATGTGTAAGGAAATCTTTTCTGAAAGATGTTGATATAAATAAAATAATATATACCATATAATTATTTGAAAATATTAATATTTTTTTTTTGAATTTTTTGTTTGTGTAAATGTATCCACATGTCGACACTTCATGGGATATTTTGCTTAAAGTTAAAATAACTTTAAAACACTATATTTTATATCAAAACAAATATGAAATTATTTAAGATGATACTTTAATTTATTATCTGTTTCTTTCTATGTGAATTTGATTTTGGTAAATTTAGTATATAACGCTTGAAAATTTTGCATAATGGTTACGACCTCGTCTTAATATTACTTTTTACTTCGTAAAGAAAACAAATACTTAATATGTAAGCTATTTATTAGTTTGTTGTATGTGTTGAGTGTTGGTTTTATGGTTTACCTTCGTAAATTAGGTTTGTCTAGGAAGTCGTCAATTAACAAAAAGGGGCAGATCACATGTGATGCAACATGTACAAAAGAATGTGGGTGATTTCGTCATGGTCGCATGAGAACTCACCATGCGTATGCGTAGTGGCTGATCAAGAGGACGTATTTGTATCGCATTTGATTTTACTTTACAATCACGTGTGATTTAGCCTTTCCTTTCTTGCACTTCTGGCAATTTGACCATTTTCTCACTTGAAACATCCTCAAGGAACCCTCCTCTTAAAATTATGCTTAGAGTCCGTTTGGTTCAGGCCGAGGAAAGAAAATGAAAATGAAAATAAACTTTTCCCACAATTTAACCACAATACCGTAGGGTATTTTAGTATCTTAATATCTTATGTTAGGCCCTTCTAAAAACCTTGATGTTATACATATTTTACAATTCATAAAATATGAAGTAATGTGTTTATAATTTGTTTGGCCTTATGGTTGATTCAATTTAAGAATTTTTTAGTAGATTTTTAATTATGATTTGTGAAACCGAATTACATCTGAAAATGATCAACCCATAAGTTAGTTTGTGTGAGGATTTTATCCAAAAAACCGAATTTGGTCCAACAAAACTGAACTCAACTAAAAATATATTAAATTAATTTGTTTGTACGCTTTTTGATTTGGACAAGTCACATCATAAATTGACAAAATATAATAAAAAAGATACATTGAAAAAAACACTTTATTCAAAAAAGAAAAAGATAACTTATATCTTTATATTTAATTTTACACATATGATTCGACTATTGGCTTCATTTCATTTTGAATATGTCCAACTCAAGACCTAAATGTCAAATTTAGTTTGTATTATAACACAAGCCGAAAACCATGAACCAAATCAAATCTATAAGCTATGAATTTAGGTGTTCCAAAATCCACAAATACCCCAATGTAAATGAAATGAATAAAATTAGAAATTCATAAAATAAACAACAATAGATTATAAACAAATAATTCAAATTAACGAGTTTTTATCTCTAGAGTATCTAGTTCTTGTAATTCTTTATTAGCACCCTCTATTCTTTAAAATCCTTTATGAAAAAATGATTCTTTTTTAAGATATTGTAATTAATTTGCATCAAGGTCAAGCTTCCTTATGAAGTTATGACATGCATGCCCAAGCCTGAAGTTCAGGTTGTAGAGGCAGAGCTAGAAATTTGATATAAAGGGGGTCCATCTAAGGTCGAAAAACAATAGTAAATATTTTATTTGAACAACTTAACAAAAGCTTATATGTTGAAAAAGAAACAAACAAATAAATTATTGTAAATTACAAGACACTTTTATTTTATACTAATACATGAGATGTACAAAAATCAATACAAATATAAACCGTTGTCTTTGAAACAAAAAAACCATTACACTCCAAATTAAAACTTAAGAAGTTTTATTTATTTTTTAAAGTAAACCATCTGTTTTTTTGCCGTAAAAAATCAATGCTGATATACTAAAAAGATGTTTCATCTGTCTCAAAATAAGTGTCTACATTTTTTATTCATGTTTGTCTTAAAATAAATGTCTAGTTCCAAAAATATATAATTAAATTATCAAATTTACCATTATTGTTGCACAAATATTAGGAGTGATGAAAAGAGATAAATTAATTAAGGGAAAATTTGTCATTCAATCAATCAAAAAGTGTTACAATTATCCATATCTAAAAGTGCATGTCTTTTATATCTTTGAACATATACTTTAGAGTAACAAGTAAATGATATAATCTAAGTTAACAATAAGAATTTGAGTTGTACTTTAATTTTTTTTTAACGGCAATATATTAAAAATTAGCATGATGCTAGAAAATATAACGAAAATACAAGAGATTTTAATCACAAATACCCTAACCGATACATCCGAGAATACCAACATAAGAATGAAACCAACCTCCCTAACCAAAGACTCACAAGCCACTTAAGGACAGTCACCCGATGAACTTGAAACCATACTCGACCACCACACCGAACATGAGTTGTACTTTAATAATCAATAAAAATCATTTTTATTAGAAAAAGTAAGTAACACTTAATATAATTCTATATTGTTTGATAAAAAAATGGTTAATATTATATCAAGGATTACAAAAGACTTTAGAATGGTTTTCAAAAAAACTAGCACACTAGTATGTATAGATGATTCTTAGAGTCCACTATTATTTAATTTTTATTGGTTCAATGTTTGAGTGTGTGGAGGGGTGATGCTATGGTGAGTGTCTTGGGGAGGTTCCTATTCATTTTGAAATTGGTTTGAATATCGTTTGTTTGTTGGTTGAGTATTTGTGCCATGATGGAGTTGAGGAGGCTTGGCACCAGCAAGGCCCTCTACTTCCTCCGCCCCTGTCGGCTTGGAAAGCTGGGCCTTGTGAGCCAGTAGCCCGGTTCTGGCCAAGCTTCAAAGCATGATCAAGTTGGAAATTTTGGAACAGGTCTAGTCTATGCCTCATTTCAAAAATCTGGTTTAGATCTTTTTTCAATCGCAAAACCGAATCTATCTTGACCCGTTCTAATAAAACTCGAGTTTTTTTTTAACTTATTGAAAACATGTTTGAAAGGCCTCAGTCCAGAACCATAAAAAGCCTAGATCTCATGCATGTCTAACATACAATATGGTAGAAATACTTTACTAGCATAATTTGTTACAAAAAGAATACACTTTAAAAAATAAGTCAAAAGGATTTAAAAAATTAAAAACCCCACTTTAGAAGGCCCAAACAAAATAACTACCTAAAAGCTGATATGGATTCCACAACAATACATAAAGCATCCCCCCTATCCTAAGTGGGCCATTATTGGGCTTCTTTGTAGGCCACCACCTTTACTCATATTTTCCCTATATATACTAATCAATATTTTTTGTATACCTTCACTATCTTCATCTAATTAACTGTATATCTTCGTTATCTTCATCTCAATACATACAGAAATTATAGCTTAGTTCGAACAATGAAGCCTCAACACATCACTAACGATACCGCTATGATTCATGAGTGCAAAAGAGTTGGAGAAAAACTGCGTCAAACCCTTAAAGCAACTTTAGCGGCTGCTGATAATAGATCCGGAAGTTTGAATTCAGACAGAAGAGTTCCACACGCTAAAGAAATCAAGAAAGCGAAGCGAAAAACGAAGGGGGAAGATCCAATGAGAACGATCATGTTCCTAGGGTCGTGGAGCCATACGTAGCTGTGAATTTTTGTTATTTGTATACTGATGTAAGTCGGGTATTATATGACTTTGTTAATTGCCGATCATGATTATTTGATTTAAGAATCAGGGAATTAACGGTACATCCATGTGTACGGTTGTAGGTTTTGAGAATTATTAATGAAACAACAAATTACTAGTACTTCTTCGTGGTTGGAATTTCTTTATGAATATTTTTATCTATAGTTATTTGTTTTAACACAATTTTATTGTATAACGAGAAATGCATTTATTTGCTTGTTTGAAAGTTAAATGAAACAAAAGTGATTGAATATTAGAGTATACAAGGAAAATCAATTAAAAGAATCTCTCAAAAACAACCAAAAAGGGGGGAAATTCTTTAAATCAACTAAAAATTTACGGCCTATTGATCCACCTTAAAGATGAATATTATCTGGATGGGTTTAAAACAACCAAAAGTAATTGAATATTAGAGAATACAAGGAAAATCAATTGTTAAATTTTACATTTTGTGCCATTCGATTTGAAGTTATAATTTCATTATTATTATGTTAGTCTATACAGTTTACATCTATTATTGTTCCGATACTTGTTATTCACAACTTCTTTTACCATTTTAGTCCCACCTACTTACAGATAAGAATTAGCCCAAGAACAAAAATATCAACACACAACAACGGAAACTGCAATTTCTAAATTACAAGGACGCAAATCAAAACTATTAACAAAATTCCAATTCACTCGAGGGTAAATTTTACTTTTAGTCCGTTTTTTTTCCTCGACTTCGTTTTATCGAATTTGTCCCCCACGTTTATCGCCTCGGAACGACTTTCGTTCCCCCTTCCGACAGACAGCCGTCAACTTCCTCCGTTATATCCAATTAAACGAGGGACGATAACCATCAAAAACAACAAATACCAGGGACTAAAAATGAACTTTTACTCTTGCTTAAAATTCAGTCCACTAATCAGACATTCCATATCCGTCGTCTTTTGTGATTCAGTCGCCGGAGAACTCCGCCGTTAACCGCCATCATCCACCGGCCAAAACATTCTCTCTATATTTCACTACCAAAAAGGTATGGATTTAGTTAACTTCTTTCACACGTCTTTGAATTCAGTTCGAAATTAAGATCAATTTGTTCGTATTCTGTGTTAGATCGGTTAAGATTATACTGTTTATGTGAATCGATTGATAAATTCGTTTGAATTTATCTAATATACGAAATTTGAACTTGAATCATGTGAATTAATTGATAGATTCGTTGTTTAATTGCTTAATACGTTTGTGTTTTTGTTAATTTGTGGTTTAGAGATTGAATTGGAGTTCGAATTTGGATCGATTTTTAGGATATTTCAGATGAATTCGTTTGAATTTATCTGATATATGAAATTCGAACTCGAATCATGTGAATTGATTGATAAATTCGTTGTTTAATTGTTATATACCTTTGTGTTTTTGTTAATTTGTGGTTTAGAGGTCGAATTGGAGCTCTTTTAGTTCGAATTTGGATCGATTTTTAGGATATTTCAGATGAATTCGTTTGAATTTATGTAATATACGAAATTTGAACTTGAATCGTGTGAATTGATTGATAGATTCATTGTTTAATTGCTTAATACCTTTGTGTTTTTGTTAATTTGTGGTTTAGAGATCGAATTTGGATCGATTTTTAGGATATTTCAGATGAATTCGTTTGAATATATCTAATATACGAAATTCGAACTCGAATCATGTGGATTGATTGATAGATTCGTTGTTTAATTGTTAATTTGTGGTTTAGAGATTGAATTGGAGCTCTTTTAGTTTGAATTTGGATCGATTTTGTTTTTTTCTCAAACCCTAAGTGTAGTTAGTTGGTTTGGTTCATGTTTAAAGCTATTAATATCAGCTTCTAGATCTATTGGTTGACATGAATTTGGAGTGTTTCATTAATTTAGGGTTCGTTTGTTAGTAGCTGAATGAGCTTAATGGGAATAACAATCTATTCGACCAGCTATAGATGATTGTTTGGTAATTGCTTAGCCTCTGTTTGATAGTAGCTGAATGAGCTTAATAGAACTGACAACTCATTTGTTGTGCTATATATGACTGTCTGTTGGTGACATAATAACATAGAAAGTAAGCTTTTAGGGAGATGCTTTATGCAGAAATTCAAGTTTTTTACAAACATGCCATATCAATAAAAATCTATGAAAAAACACTCAAAACAAAAATCTTTCAATATATACGGATAGATTAATCACACATAGAGTGTTATCTAAACAAAACTTAATAGGGATCAACCAAACACCCCCTTATTAAGTAAGCTTTAGGAGGGAGCTTTATGCAAAAAGCCAAGTGTTTTTTTCCAAACCAGTCCCTCCTGGTTAAAAAATATGCTCCTTCCATCTATGAAATAACCTTCCTAATCTAGGCTGACTAATCCACGCAAACAACTTTATCCATAGAGGACACAATGAAAAACCAACCAAGTAGTCACTTAGTTGTATTTCTCATTTCATCAAGATGGCAAGCTAGCAGAGGGATTGAGAGCATGCATTTTTAGTAATCAACAAGATCACTAGATGTGGAAAGTTACTTCGATCTTGGTGTTTGTTTTATATAATCTTTCACTGGGAAATTTGATCTCTGTTACAAGAAAAAGTTGCTTGATGTACCAAGTATTTAACGAGTTATTCATTATGAATTACCCTAAAATATTCATGGATATCATGATTTTTAACCTCTATTCACGATATTCATCATGAATAATTATAATGGTTGGTTGCCACGTTCTAATCCTTACGATTATCCTTTGAATGTACAAATTTTCTTATTTTCTTTGTTTGCAACTTTCCATTTGGATACCATGCAATGAAACACCTTATTTTGCTGCAGGGTTGGTGTAATCTCGATATCCAAGTAGTTATCACTATGTCGTTGCCTGTAGATCATAAGGCTAACATCATCGATGGAAAAGCAATCGCACAAACAATCCGTTCCGAAATAGCTTCGGAAGTCAGCACCTTGATCGAGAAATATGGCAAGGTTGAAAAATCTTTTAACTCATTTGCATTTCTCATTTTATTAAGACGGCAAGTTAGAAAGCGTGAAGCAAGTGTTACACTGTCACTAGGTGTCAGAAGTTTTTTTACACGATTTTGTGGTTCCCATGTAGTGTAACTTATGATTCCAGAATTTCTCTGTTTTTCTTTCAGGCGCCAGGACTTGCTGTGGTTATCGTTGGACACAGAAAAGATTCACAGAGCTACGTAAATATGAAGAGAAAAGCGTGTGCTGAGGTTGGAATCAAGTCTATCGACATAGACCTTCCGGAACAAGTACCCGAAGATGAGTTGATCGCAAAGGTCCATGAGTTAAATGAAGATCCCGATGTTCATGGTCAGCAAATTATTAGTATATATGAAGTTTACTTTATATAAAGAACACCAAAACCAAACGGACCCATAAATCCCACTCAAAAGCAGGGTCTTTTTTAGCGGGCGCGCGGGGGGAGGGGGGGGGGGTGTGGAGTTGTAAGTAAAACTGATCTCAACCCCAAAGAGTAAATGACAAAATGAGATAAGACCAGTCATTATTCTTTCCGGACTATTTGCAAGATCGGAACTAAGGTTCCCTTGTAAGGGACTGGAAAACTATGAGTCCAAGTGTGGACAAAGTGCACAATATCTGGTACGGTTGGCCTGAGATGTTACACTACTGAGGCTGTGTTTGGCAAAAATAAGCTAGCTTATAAGCTAGTCCATTCGAACATATACCATAAGCTAGCTTATAAGCTAGCTTTTTGAAAGGCTACTTTGAGTAGCTTTTTGGGAGCGTTTTGTAGCCTTTTCCAATTATACCCTTATTAATATTAATTATTAAATTCAAAGATACCCTTTTTGCTCACTTTACATACTTTTAAGCTAGTTTTTGCCAAACATAATTTGTTCATAAGCTAGCTTATCAGCTACTAACTAGCTTATCAATCAACAGCTAGCTTATCATCAGCTAGTTTGCCAAACGTAGCCTAGGTACTACCGTACTTTAGTCTTAGTTTTTTTTTTTTTTTTGAAAAGGGTGTCCTGGGCTATGCCCGGACTAATCCCGGAAAATAACAGTTGTACAACATCATCCCTGATAAAGTCAGTGGCCACAATTGTTGTGGACTCCTGGAACTGAACCCTGGGCAGATGGGATATTCCACCACATCCCCTTTAAGCCTCAACCACTATGCCACAACCCTTGTGGTTTAGTCTTAGCTTTTCTTTTTGTATTAGTAGTTATCAGTATTGCACTTTGTGTTTTCTTGATTGTTTAAGCATATTTTCCTCAACCTTGCCTTGTTTTTTTAAACATACCCGTTGCTTGTTTGCACACACTCTTACCAATAACTTGCTTTCTTGTGTCTTTTTTGTTTTTTAAGTCGGGGGTCTTTACAAAAAGAGTGTGCTTAATCTTACACTCCACCGATTTACTGGGTTCGTTTGGTTTGTTTTTTGGAGAATTCATTGGACCAACTTTTTTTGATGCAGGCATATTGGTTCAACTTCCTTTACCGAAACACATAAATGAAGAAAAAGTTTTAACTGCAATCAGCATCGAGAAGGATGTAGATGGGTTTCATCCTCTAAACATCGGCAAACTTGCTATGAAGGGCCGAGAACCACTCTTTCTTCCTTGCACACCAAAGGCAATAACGTTTAACCTCGACCTTTTACAAGCGTTTTTGTTTAATTCTTTTTTGCATTAACATGTCATAAGCAAGAGGAAGATCCTATCTGTTCTCACCGTTTAACACCTCTCATTTTGTGATTCACATCTTTATGGGTGCGTTTGGTACCGGGATTTTTCCTAAAATATTAAAATTGAACCGAAATTTTAAAAGCAGCAGATCGTCTCCTAATCGAACTATGTCATCTCCATAAGTATATCATCTCCTAAACTACCCAAACTTTCTCCATCAATATCCATATTTGTCTCTAATTTTTTTTTCTCATCATAAAAAAATCAGCCCCCCTTGGTTTTGAAACATTATGAAGGTATTTTGGTTATTGGTTTTAATACACTTTTGATACATTTTAAAGTTTACGGTCCTAAGTGGTCCTAGTACCGATTTTCCCATCCCGGAACTGAAACCGAACAGGTAAATACGGTTCCGTTTTCGATACCACTTTTTAGTCCCAAAAATTTTCGGTACGGTCCCAATCTCATCCCTAAGGCTGCCCACAGCCATATTTCCCAACCCTCCCAAACATTTCACTTTTTAATGCCACATCAGCTGCCACATCAGCTTTTTCCCAACCCTCTCTTAACCCTCTACAACCCTTACCCAACCCTCTCAACCCTCTCACACAACACACACACAACTCACGGTTCGTTGGCGGTGAAACCAACCCGCAAAGGTGTTGAGTCTGCTGGAACTGGCAATTGCACACCCAACCCGCCGGGTGTTTTTGAAGTTGGCGGCTCAGCCTGCTGGAACCCGTGAGACCGCTGCGTGCAGCCTAATAATGCGTTTTTTCTGTCCCATCAATATAAGTGGAACAACGATCAAGGAGATGAGACAAGATTGGTAAATTACTAAATTACCCATGTCAAATTAAAACCCTAAAACCTTCCACAATTCTTTCACCCGTCTCACTCTCGTTTGTTCAATCCTGTCTAGTCTTGTCTGCATACCAAACACACCCTATGGTTTTAGAAGAAAATATATAGTTGTCAGTCCGGTCTAGAACTTAAGATGAGGCCAAGAAAATGGAAAGAATGAAAATAAATGGTACAAACGAACAGAAACTAAATAATTTCTCTCACTTTCCAACAGGGATGTATTGAACTTCTTAAGCGCAGTGGTATCACCATAAAGGGAAAGCGGGCAGTCGTGGTTGGTCGAAGTAACATTGTCGGCTTACCGGTGTCACTCCTACTGCTGAAGGCCGATGCCACCGTTACTACAGTCCATTCGCACACGGTGGATCCGGAAACCATCATTCGTGAGGCGGACATTGTTGTTGCTGCGGCCGGACAAGCTATGATGGTAAGCATAGTTCGTTTCACGTGATTTTTGCCAACAAAAATTAGGGGTGTAAATGAGCCGAGGCTCGCCGAGCCTGAGCCCAGCTCGGCTCGTTTAAGTTCATAAATCTCGATCTCGAGCTTGGCTCTTTTCGAGCCTTACGTATCAAGCTTGAGCTTAGCTCGTCAAGGATTTAGCAGGCTCGGGCTCGGCTCGTTTGTCAGAGGAGCCTAATAATTTTTATTAATTATAGTCTTTATTATTTAACACACAAACACACACACACACACACACACACACACACACATATATATATATATATATATATATATTAATTGAGGCTTGTTTATGCTCGTGAGCCTAATCGAGCTTAATCATAAAGGCTCGAGCTCGAGCTTGAATCGAGCTTTTTAACGAGTCAATCCCGAGTAGCTCATGAGCAGCTCGGCTTGCTTACACCCCTAATCTGCATACATCCCATCCCCGGAAACGTCCCAAAAGAAGTTCCCATGTTTCTATAGTAGTTTGTCCCGAAATAAGTGTCAACATTGTCTACCTTCCAATTCTACCATTACTTCTAAGATGGAGAAGTTCATTATCCCTATTGTGAAGGATAAAATTGTCATTTAGTTGATTAACAAATGTAATAATTACACATTTCTAAAACATGTGTCTTTAGGGCGTACCTGTCAAGCCAAATGTTAAAGAGGGATTATATAAAAAAATTGATGTGGAATTTCTTGTCTAATCTTTTTTTCTTTTTTTCGAATTTTTTTATAGATAAAAGGTAGTTGGATTAAGCCCGGTGCAGCGGTTATTGACGTGGGAACAAATGCGGTTGACGATCCCAGTAGAAAATCCGGGTACCGGCTCGTGGGTGATGTTGATTTTCAAGAAGCGTGCGAAGTAGCAGGATGCGTTACGCCCGTTCCAGGTGGCGTGGGGCCCATGACCGTAGCGATGCTTCTTAAGAACACGTTGGATGGTGCTAAGCGCGTGATCGGGAAGTAAAAAACGGTATCGAATCGTTTCCGAGTTTTTGTTGCAAGAAATCTGCAAATCATGTTGTAGTTTTATTGAGCATATTAGCTCATGTCATTTTGACTCTTTGAATGTATTAAGAATATATATCTTCTTCTTTCCAACAATGGATTTTGATTAGAATTGAACTTGGCTTGAGTTCGACTTCGTGGTATTATGCGACACTCGAACTCCATTCGGTGGCACAACGGGTTGTTTTGAAGCGGGTTTGAATTTGGCTCGTTTAAATAGTGCGAAGATCTTAAATAGTTATAGGATAACCAGGTGGTTGTTAGCTGAAAAACATGTATTGCTAAAGGGAAATTGACCCAAATGACCATTTCTCTTTTCATCATTAGCCTCCTAGCTATTTCTCTTTCCCGTTTTATTAAAATGTCACTACCTCTGCAGATGACAGATTAACAAGTTACGGAGGGTGAAAAGGTTAAAAGTAGAAAAGAAGTTTGTGAACATGATCTGCAATCTATGTATTGCTAAATACATTTCTACCTATATTTTTTCAAAAAAAAAAATCACTATCAGGTTCTATCTTTACTTTAAACGTGTTAATTGACTTTATTATGATATAAAAGAGGTGTAAATAGCATCTTAGCTCGATTTTGGTATAAAAAAAATGAAAATAGCATTGGTTAAAAACTTAAAAGGATAGACTTAAAAATTGTCATCTAAAAGACAAAACCTTAAATTAGTAGAATATAAAATGGAAAAAAGAAACAGTGAATTAAATTTTCCTCCCTATAGTTTGATAAAAAAAAAATGGCATTTTACACCTTGAAATTTAAGAAATACTATTTTTTGTCCTTATGGTGTAAATTTATTGTTATTATCGATTCTATGATTTACAACTTATTGTCGTTTTATTTCCTGTGGTGTAGAAATCTTTGTTATTTTGGTCTTTTGGACAAAAGATCATGTGAGAAAAAAAGTTAACATGAGAAGCGTAAGAAATAATTTGTATCCCTGATCATTTTTAATCTCATTTATACCCATGAATTTCGCCTTAGAATGAATTTAATCGGGTACGTCTTATGCATCTTATCAATATTGATTTTCAGTTAGGATTGATTCAAGGGTGGAGATCTATCCTTACAAATTGTTACCATACTTTTATTTCTCATCAAAACCCAACCCTCGTCCCTCGTACTTAAAGATAGGAATTAGCAATTTCTAACACCATCCGCAGCGGGTGGCGTCAAGGGAGTGGCAAGGTGTTGGTACCAATTGTCAACACCACCAAGGATGATTGGTACCAATTGTCAAGCAAGAAAATCAGTATAGCCATGCCGGTTGTATAGACCACCCTACCCCACCCTCTCTCTTCTTTCTCTCTATCTCTCTCTTTTTTTTATTTTATTAATAATTTAGATTGATATGAGAGTCAGGTGTCGGTAAGACAGTGGAAAGCTAACGTGACGCTGAGACGATATCAGGGACCAAAATTGTAATTTACTTAAAAAGAGTTGGGTTTTTTATACAAAAACAAATAAACGGATAAAAACGGTTTCCATGAAACCCCAATGGATGTCCTCAACGCCGTCGTTCTCCGCCACCGCCACCACCACCACCACCACCGTCACCACCGCCGCTACTCCTCCTCCTTCACCACCGGAAATCAATCAACATCCTCACTACTCCTCCTACTCCACCACCGGAAACCTAATTTCAGTTCCTCGAAAAAGCCGCCATTGTTTCCCCTAATTTCCTGCTCTTCTTCAACCTCGCCGTCACCACCGCCGCCGTCGCCGCCGCCGCCGCCGGAAGTTGGCACAGAGACGCCGGAATCCTGCGTCAACCTCGGTCTTACTCTCTTCGCTAAAGGAAGGGTACTTTAATTCGTTTTTCATCTTTTTTTAATTCAGTATCATGAGTTAAGTTCCGGTGAGACCAAGCTTTTTTGGTGAGACCGGTGAGACCAACATATTTTACTTGAAACTTCACATCAAAATATTTGTAAAGGTAAAAGAAATTGAACATTCATCGTTAAAACATACTAAAAAACACCATTGGGAAAAAAAATTCCAAAAAAAGGTTAAAAAACGAAACCTTCACAGCAGTTTTTTTGGTGAAGGTTTGCATTATATATATATGTAACCTTCACAGAACTTGAGTTGTGAAGGTTACGTTTTTTAGCTTGTTTTCGATATTTTTTTGCATCGAAAGTGAATTTTAGGTCTGCGTATTCTTGTTTTATGTACATTCATGGTGTTTTTTTGTGAAGTTTCATACGTTAGGTATTGGGCTCACGCGGTCTCACGGTAACAGCTTGGTCTCACATGATCCTAAGTCATGTTATGCATGTTTTTTTATTTATGGATGTATGTTTTTTTCAGGTTAAAGATGCTCTCATCCAATTTGAAACAGCACTTACTTTAAATCCTAATCCTATTGAGGCTCAAGCTGCACTTTATAACAAAGCCTGTTGTCATGCTTATAGGTATGTCATTTTGGTTTTCTTTTGATTTTGATTCATTGGCTTTATTAGACACCTAAAATGTCTAAGTGTCTTAATAGAATTCTTATAGGACCAAACTATTAAGCGTTGTATCTAAAAGTGTTACTGTTAGTTTATATGACAAATTGACAATTTTGGGCGTTTTAACAAGTATTTTAGGATGTGTTTAGAATAAAGTGTTGTATTAGTTATTTTATTAGGATGCTTTTTAAAAGCGTCCTATAAAATAAGGGGAATTATAAATGGACCCCCTTGTAAGAAAAGTAGGTAAGGTTATGTGAGTGTACAGGTGGGACCTAGTACAAGGGGGTCTATATTTATGTGAGTGCATGAAAGGTTAAGGGGGTCCATATAACAACACCCTCAAAAATAGTTAGTACAAGACTTTATATTAAAAGTTATAGTGTCCTAAAATAATTAATATGACACTTTATATTAAAAGTGTCCTAGAAACCTATTGTAATACGGTTAGATGTGATGTTTTTTGGTTTGGTATTACAAACTTAAGTCCTTTAAAGCATGTTTACTAGGACAGTTAGACATTTTAGGCGTGCTATAAACCTAATGTTGTTGTAGACTTGTAGTGACTCTTTGCTATTTTTCTCACTTGTCACCTTTGTAAATTTTGTTTTGCAAGTTGGGGTCCTCTCTACTTTTTGGGGTAGAGGCAAGGTCTGCGAACATCCTACCCACAAACCCTACCTCTGGGTGGGATATACAGGGTTGGTCTGGTTTGGTTCATGTGTCGGGACACTCTGATTGAATTTTACTTTTATCTC
The DNA here is from genome assembly GCA_030169165.1 of Centaurea solstitialis. Classification (NCBI taxonomy): domain Eukaryota; kingdom Viridiplantae; phylum Streptophyta; class Magnoliopsida; order Asterales; family Asteraceae; genus Centaurea; species Centaurea solstitialis. The sequence continues at coordinate 2,661,496 of CM058045.1, forward strand.
TTTGGAGGAAGAGGGGAGGGAAAGAAAGCCGCCGATTGTCTTCGCACCGCTCTTAAGGAGTATAACTTAAAATTCGGAACAATTCTAAACGATCCCGACTTGGCCTCCTTTAGAGCTTTGCCTGATTTTAAAGAACTACAAGAAGAGGTTTTCTTTTGTGCTTGGTTTTCTTCTTTGTTTGCAAAAATTCTTTCATAAAGTTTGGATTTTTCCATTTGAGAGGTGGGATCATGTGAGAAAAATGTTTTTGCTGAGAATGAGAACACTTTTAAGCATTTGAATGAATAAAAAATTCTTGATTATTTGATGGCTCACAAAAAATGCAGACTTCATCTACCTTCATCCACCTTTCACGTGAAACCAATTACTTTAAGTCACCTTTACATACATGAATTTGTTAAAGTTTTGATCATGGTGATGCAAATATGTATGCAAAGGTAAATGAAGATGTGTGAGTGCACGTGGATGAAGGTGATGAATCTAGCGTTCTCACTAAAAATGTTGTTCTCAATGAATCCCAACCCTTCGATTGAATTCTAAGGGTCCATTTGGTTTGACAGAATGTCTATGAGAGATATGGGTTTCGTGGAAGGATTTGGAATTGAATGGATCTGGAATCTTTGGTGTGATTGGTTTGTGGGATTTGGAATGGAATTGAATTCCATTCTTTATAGATAATTTACAAAAAACAAATTATAAATAATTATAAAAATAGTTAAGTTACCTTTTTATTAAGTGGTTATTACAAAACAAGATTCTCTTTAACATATTTTAAAACATTGTTACATACAAATACAAATCGTATGAAATCCCGTGAATACCAACTACCCGTGTGGGATTTCAAAATCCAATGTTTGTGGGATTATAATGAAATCCCGGGATCGCGGCAGTCACAGAGCATGCTAATCCAATTCAATTCCAAATTCTACCAAACGGGTCCTACGTGTGTATTTCGAGATTGATCAAAAATCAAAGTAACTTAAAGATAACTATTTACAGGCTCGGTTAGGTGGGGAAGATGTAGGTTCTGGTTTCCGAAGAGATTTGAAACTCATTAGTGAAGTTCAAGCTCCGTTTCGTGGGGTTAGAAGATTCTTCTTTCTGGCATTCACGGCAGCTGCCGGAATCTCGTTGTTCCTTACGGTACCTAGATTGTTTCTTGCTATCAAAGGCGGTGATGGTGCTCCTGATATCTTGGCAACTTCCGAAAACGCTGCCATCAATCTTGCAGGTAGGACCTTAAATCTTGAAAATGTTGTTGTAACTGCGTGGAGGAGGTTCAAATGAGAACCAACTATTCATGTTTTATTCATAGTGAATATCGTTATAGATGTTCATGATGATAATTATTCGTGATGAATATGCATGATATTCATGATTTTTTGGGATTATTCATCATGAATAATATATGAAATATTTAGGATTATTCATAATGAATATCGTGATAGATATTCATGATGAAAGTCATTCATAATGAATATTATTTAATACATGAAATAGTAATAGATGCATATTGTGATAGATATTCATCAGGATAATACATGAATATTTAGGATCATTCATAATAAATATCATGATAGCTATTCATGATTAAAATTATCCATAAATAATACATAAAACTAGTGATAGATGCATATCGTGATACATATTCATCATGAATAATACATGAAATATTTAGGATTATCCATGATGCATCTAATGATAGATATTATTCATAATGAAAATGCATGATATTGATGATCATTTTGGGTTATTGGGTTATTCATCGTGAATAATACATGATATAGTTTGTTATCAGTAAATAATACATGATATAGCTTGTTATCAGGATCTCAATATATTTGCGGTTCTTTTTTGAACTTTCCCGTAACTATAAGCAATTCAATCGGCTATGTGCAGGCATTGTAGTTTTCGTGGCATTGATTATTTGGGATAACAAGAAAGAGGAAGAACAACTTGCTCAAATATCAAGAAATGAAACACTCTCGAGGTTGCCTCTGCGCCTCTCGACTAATCGGGTGGTTGAACTTGTGCAATTAAGAGACACTGCTAGACCCGTTAGTTTCCGCATTTTCTTACCACTTAGAGTTATCGAGTTCTCCTTCGGGTTTCAAGAAAATCTATAGAACCCTTCACCCAAAAAGTTTTTCTACTGATTTTTTATGGAAAAACAATATTTTGATCATGGTGTTTTTCCAATTCTCACAATTTTATCATCGTCAAGCACTACAACAAAATTCGGGTTTATAGGACGTCAACAATTTCTAGGTGCCCCAATAGACTTTTTTTTTTGAGAAGGTTCATCTGGGCTTTGCCCAGACTACATCCTTGGCAATTTATACCGAGAGCTAAGCATGCTCCCCTGGGTTTAATACTCAGTGGCCACCAGTTGCGCACGTATGGATTCAAACCCGGGTGGGAGCTACCACCCTTTAGGAACTTACCACTATGTCACACCTTGGTGGTTCCCCAATAGACTTCTTATAGGACCAAACAATAAAACATCCTCTCTAAAGGGGCTGTGATAAGTTTAAAGGATGATTTTGGATGTCTTAACAAGTTTTTTAGCTGCCACTTAATACAAAGCGTTGTATTACCTATTTTATAGGGACACTTTTGATAACTGTCTTATGAACACATCCTTTTATAAGACACTTGTTTTCAAAAGACACTTTCTCAAATAGTATCCTATAAAAAAACTTGTTACGACTCCTAAAAACATCCTATAATTATTAGAACACGTTTAGATATGATGTTTTATTGGTTGGTTCTACAAATTAATTCTTAAAAAGTAGTCTATTAGGACGCTTAGACATTTTCGGAAGGTTTTAGGGTTCCAATTTGACATGGGTAGCTTACCGAATTACCAATCTTGACTCATCTCCTTGATCTTTGTTCCAACTATTTTGGTGGGATAGTAAAAAATGCATCTTTGTCCTACTTGGGTCCCTATCTTATCCTAGTCTGATGTCATGCCAAATATGGGACAATAAGTTTTTATACTGTCTTGTCTCACATAGCAAACACCAAATGCAACTGTTATCAAATATATTTTGATGTGCGGTATTCTTTATGCGATTTTGAATCAAGGTTATATTGGCGGGGAAGAAGGAGACGGTTTCGTTGGCCATTCAAAAGGCGGATAGGTTTCGAATGGAGCTTCTTAACCGAGGTGTTATCCTGGTTCCGGTCATTTGGGGCGAAAAAGACTTGCAAGCGGAGAAGAAAGGCTTCGGTGGTCCAAAAAAAGCAGCGGCATCTCTTCCTTCGGTCGGGGTAAGTGAGCGTAAATAACTCCAAAAAGCATCTTGCATCTTGATATAGAACTGTAATTGATTATGGTTTGTTTATTTTCTTCGGTACTACTTGGATGACATCATCATCACAGGAGGATTTTGAGAGCCGGGCTCAGTCTATAACTGCAAAATCGAAACTGAAATCCGAGATCCGATTCAAGGCCGAGGTCGTATCATCCGGGGAGTGGGAAAGGTTAGTGACAATCTTTTTTGTCTTTAGATGTTGGTTTAGCCAAAAAAAACAGACACCAAACGAACCCAGTATATCCCATCTGAGACGGGGTTCGCTCCAAAGAGTACAATTGTTTCCATAGAGACCCCTGAACTTGTGAAAAGTGTAATAAAGAGAAAAGTTGGTTAAGAGAAAGCAATAACACATAAAAGAAGTGGGATCAAGAAAAAATGTAACCAATATAACGAAACTACATAAATTTATGAAGTTTAAGACGACGCGTGGTATAAGGAAATAGTATGACCAAGTCAAAACCAGAAAGAAAATGAGCCCCATATATATCCCCACCTTAGTAGGGGTAATGATGTAATTATACTGGACCTCTACCCCAAAGGATAGAGCGGCTCTTTAAATGAGTTGGCTTTTTAATCTAACTTCATCTACCTTTTAAGTTTTAACTACCTTCATTTATCTTTGTCTTTACTTTCAGTCAATTTCACGAACTTTTACATACATTTAATCACTCTCACATGCATAATTTTGTTAAAGTTCTAGTTATGATGATAAAAATAGGTAAATAAAGATAGTTAAAAGGTATATGAAGGTTTTATACGTTCTAACCATAACTTTTATTTTCACTAGAACCCATCCATGAGCAATTTATTATAGTTCAAAAAAGAAAATGTTGCAATTTCATGAAGCATCTGAAAAACCATTGAAGTTTTCGTGGTACACGGGTTTTCTATTAACTCTAGCTTCTTTGACCAAAACCGAAAAGGTGGATAAAGGAGCAACAAATATCTGAAGGGGTTACTCCCGGTGAGGATGTGTATATCATACTTCGTCTAGATGGTCGAGTTCGAAGATCAGGGAGGGTTAGTACTCAGTATCCTTTTTATTTTTTGTTATAATTATCTTCGAGTGAATGAACTCTGTAACCATTGTAGTTGGCTTTCGGGTATAAACAAGCCATTTTTCAAAATCCTTTTGGGTTTTCATCAGAAACCGAATCATGGTGTTTTTTGGGCATTTTCACAAGAAACCCATTTAATTTTCGTTATAATTATCTTTGAATGGATGAACTTTGAAACCGTTTTAGTTGGCTTTCGGTATGAACAAACCCATTTTTCTAAATCTTTTTGGGTTTTTATCAAAATCAATCTTTCTTGCAAACCATGATGTTTTAGGGCATTTTTACAAGAAATCCGTCCATTTTATTTTCGTGATAATTATCTTCGAGTGGATGAACTTTGTAACTGTTGTAGTTGGCTTTCGGGTATAAACAGACCCGTTTTTTGAAATCTTTTTGGGGTTTTCATAAAAAATCAGTCTTTCTTGCAAACCACGATGTTTTAGGGAAATTTTACAAGAAACCCATTTTTATTTTTGTTATAATTATCTTCGAGTTGGATGCACTTTGTAACCGTTGTAGTTGGCTTTCGGGTATAAAGAAACCCATTTTTACGAAATCTTTTTTGGGTTTTTATCAAAATCGATCTTTCTTGCAAACCACGATGTTTTAGGGAATTTTCACAAGAAATAAGGGTCGGGTTTTGCAACGAAAAGCCAAGTATGATGGTTCGTTATACTTCTTATTTGTTGGTCGGTTTGACTTTTGAGGTCAAAGGGTAAATGTGTACTTGTTTCTATAGGGCATGCCTGATTGGAACCAAATTGTGAAGGAGTTGCCTCCAATGGAAGCATTGCTAAGCAAACTAGAAAGATGACTCAATATGGCAAAATATGGTATGAGATTTACCTATTGTGACAACTTTTGATTTACCTCTTTTATTATAAAATAGTGTATCTATGCATTTTCGTGTAATACAAAGTTTTGTTTGTAAATGATTCTTTATTAAAATGGAAAATATGAAATGTATCTTTGAATAAAATGAAAATTTATAATAAGATGTGCTATAGACGTGTATAATTAAAGGTTATTATAAAATAACATTTTACAAACTAATCTGTCCAGCATTAATTACTGTTATGTTTTTCATTTAACTCGTTTTCTACACTTTATAACAAAAAAGCAAAGAAAGAAAGATGCTTTTAGCAAAATAAATTCTAAAAAATAAAGAAGCAAATGTTATAATATCTAAAATACATGAATTCTAACAAGTTATCTATTTTGGAGGTTGAGGTCATAATTATAGGAGCTTTCTATTCATACCCGTTTAGGCTCGGTAGCGCAATCCACAAGACCACAAGCCCGAGCCTCAACGGGTATGAATAAAAAACTCCTATAATTATGTGACAGTTCGGGCTTTGTGGGCTTGTGGTCTTGTGGTCTTGTAAACCAACATCTTGTAAAGCTGATGAAACAAAATACATAGTGATTTATGTTTATTTCATGTCTATAGTTTATATTCTTGAAATTTAGGTGTTTTTATGTGTTCGATCTTGATACATAATAATACAAACATACATACAGTAGAATACAATACATGATGCGTGAATTAGTTTCACCAAATTGTTAGATTCTTACTCGAACTTGTGCTTCAAGTAGGCTATATTACATTCTACTTTTGGCATGTCGATGTCCCAACTACAATGTAGTTCCTTGTGTCGTATTCAAACTTTGCTTTGGCATCGTATGCTTGTTGAGAGCTTCGTCCTTTGGATTCCTGCTCAACCCAAACTAATTTCACCCGCACATTCACGATTATCATGAATCTTTGGGTCCCGAAATTACAATCTTTGGTCCCAATATCATTTCTTGTTGGTTAAGCTAAGAAAGATTTTGTAACCATTGGTGGGTTTAACATTCATTAGGGAATAAAATATGTATTACATCTTAGATGAGGCTTTTTTTAATCCTTCATGAAAAAGGGTTATTTAGAAATATAAATTGTAATTAAGATTTTAGTTAAATTTATGACCTTCTTATATGTTAAAGAGGAGAATTAAAATCTTATATACCTAAATAAGTAAATATCTTTGATATATATAAGTAGGAGAAGCATGTCAATTTATGGTTGTGACTTTTTGCCTGGGTGTTAGTGTCCGTTTGTTTTTCTTTTTATAATATTGCCGGATTTCCTCAATAAAAAAAAATCTCAGTCACTCATCTCGTGGTTACAGTGAACGTGATCACGGAGGATTGACACGATTCATGGGAGGGTAGAGATTGTTAAAGAAGGGGACCAGTCAAAGCCGTCTTTGTTGACCGAGATGAGTGGTTGAGATTGCTTTTTACATTTTTAAAAAATTATATTTTTTGTATGAACCTCCCTTTACATTATTTGGTAAAACAAAATGATGCAAATGGTACTTCTTCTTACATGGGTAAGTTTTTAGTTTATATGAATTTCAGTAATACTTTTATATTTATTAACTTCATAAATCATGTGTAGTCTTTTTTATATTTTAAAAGATTTAGTAAATTAGATTATTCATAGTTAATTTTGATTTAAATTAAATTATTATATAAATCAATTATTTCATTAAATAGCAAATTACTAAAACTACATTCTCGACGCCTTCAAAAATTATTCAAACATTATAATTTTATGAGCATATTATGCTAATATTACAAATATGTTACAAATTAGTCACAATATTCTTATGAAACAAATACAATAATCTCCATATTAAAAGTATAGAATTCAGATTTTCTCATTGCATCAAACCGTTATTAATAACGAAATGGATAAATTACACTTACAAGAAAGAAATAAGTTTTTTAAAATTATAGATGAACAAAGTTGAACAAACATACTACGCTGACAACGGTATCGAGGCTTCGATGCAAAGGGAAAATCGTGACCAACAATCATAGTTGTTACAAGCAACGTGAATGGTTTGCTACGAAAGGCGTTAATGATGGTGGTCTCCATGTTTGGTCTTTGGTGTCTTCACAACCATCACGGTGCAGTGTGCATGATGGGTAACATAGTCGCTAACGCTCCCCAAAACCGCCCTACAAAAAGCATTGAATACCATGTTAAGAAAAACACCGTAATACCCTAAGACCAAAACAAGAGAGTAATTTTGATAAATTCTTGATCAAGTTAATTACACCATTTTTTCATTGGTTTTCTAGTCTTTTCTCTCCCACTTTTACTTAAATATCACTACATCTGCAAATTCTAGGTCCGTTTTTTACATGCCTACATAAAAGCCACAAAAAACGATTTCCTAACAAAATTAAAATTTTGGTCCGCAAATTGCGGATCTGGATCTTCTGTTATTTGTGAACCTAGATTCGTAAAAGAAAATCATTTTATTGAAGGAAAATCGAATAGATTCATTTTTAAAAGTGTTTTTTAAGCTAGGTACGCAAAAAACAGACCTAAATTTTACAGATGTAGTGATATTTGGATAAAAGTGGAAAAGAAACTACTAGAAGATCAATGTTGAAGTGTATAAAGGTTAGTTAGGGTAAATTTCCCTTTTTTACTTCATAGTTTTTAGATGTTCATTTTAAACTCAAAAGTGCCTTCGAAAGCCACCAAAAGACCAAAACCCCCTCCTTGAAATCAACTAAAAAACTTCAAAAATCGTTCGAAATCAATCAAGAAACCATCTAAAAATCTCTGAAAGACAATGAAATTCAGCTAAAAACACGTCCGACGAATTTATAAGTATTTGATATCCTTCAACCATCAAATTGTAATTAATGGTTTACCTTTTTATTGCTCCATAACCATGACTACCAACAACCAACATGATAGCATTGTGCCTCTCTACAGCATCACATAGAACATTTCTAGCATCACCTTCAACTACTTCCAATGATACATCATTCACCTACACATCCAAATTCAAATTCAATTTTCACAACTAATCATCATTCAAAATCAAATTCAAATTCAAATCCGGAACTAATTACAAACCGATTTAGAAACGCAAAGCTCCTGTGCTCTTTCGATCACTCGATTAGCGATGTTCTTCAAATCCGTATCCACATGCGATATGATATCCACACCTACAAATTCCAATTCCATCAGATTCACCAACAACAAGTCTAACACAAACGAAGATCGATCATCTTCATCATCACCACCGGAAAATTAGGCTGTGTTTGATAAACTAGCTGATAAGATAACTTAGTTGTTAACTAATTATTTAATTGGTTGGTAGCTGATAAACTAGTGGTTGACTAATTAGCTACTTGGTAGCCGATAAGCTCGCTGTAGACTAAGGCTGTGTTTGACAAAAATAAGCTAGCTTATATTATAAGCTAGTAAATGTTTGTACGGACCATAAGCTAACTTATAAGCTATCTTATAAGCCAGCTTATTGAAACGCTAGTTAGAGTAGTAGTTTGAGAGCTTTTTCCAATTTATACCCTTATTAATATACCCTAAGGTATAATTTTTTTGGTCATTTTACATACTCATAGGCTAGTTTTTGTCAAACATAATTTATTCATAAGCTAGCTTATTAGTTATCAGCTAGCTTATTGGTCAACAACTAGCTTATTAGCTAGTTTACCAAACATAGCCTAATAAGCTAGCTAACAGCTGATAAGCTACCTTATAAATGAATTATGTTTGGCAAAAACTAGCTTACGAGTATGTGAAATGACCAAAAAGAGTATCTTGGAATATTATAATTAATATTAATATATAATAGGAAAAAGCTACAAAAAACTTCTGAAACGCTGATCCAACCAGCGTTTCAATAAGCTATAACTTATGGTCCATCCAAACATGTACCAACTTATCAGCTTAGGTTTCGTTACCTGGAATCGGAAATCCCACGGAAGACGTCGGAGAAGGTTTCGAGTGAACGATGATGAGATTGAACGGAGGATTCGGAGCCGATGGCGCTAAGAAGTGATCCAGCGTCCATTCGAGTGCGAAAAAGCTCTGCTCGCTGTCGTCAACTCCGACCACCATCACCGGTTTTGCCGTTGCAGTTGCAGCCATTGTTGTATCGTTTGTGTGTGTTTTCAGTTGGAAAGAAGAAGTTGCTTAATAATTCAGAAGAATCATAGTTTATATAGACGTTGTATTTTGGGAAGAGATTCTAACGGAGAGTTAACGCCGTTAGTTTTCAGTAAGTTGACAACATGCAGCAAAAAGTGGTTTCAAGAGAAATATCAAATAAAATGTTAATAAGTTTGTAAAAGAAACCATTTTGGTTATTATTGAGAAAATTGGTATTTTTTTTGGAAGGTATAGTGGTATTGAACCAACGAACGACTATCAAGCACACACGCATATACACCTCCCCGGTAGTATCGGACAGCCCATTAATCCGCCGCTGTCCCGATCCACCTTACGCTAAACCTAGAGCGCCAACCACAATTTTTATTGGGCTCAGGGCAGCTCAGTCATAGACTAGATCAGCCCAAGGACTGGATACTCCTCATCCATAGCCCAAGGATGTTACCGCCCTTAGGAATACCAACTGAGCTACACATGATTTGTTATTAATATTAATTATTATACCCCTAAAATGTCATTTTTGGTCATTTTACATATTCATAAGCTTGTTTTGCCGAACATAATTTATTCATATACTAGTTTATCAGGTATTAGCTAGCTTATTAGTCAACAGCTAGCTTATCAACTAGTTTGCCAAACATAGCCTAAGAACATTCAGTATAATATCTTTAAAATAGAGACTTAAAAGTCAAAATATCTAAATATATTTGTATTCAACTCTAATATATTTTAATTTTAAAGATTTTAATATCTATTATATTATTAGAATATTCTATAAATTTATCATTTCAATACATTTAAAAAAAATATAAAGGAATAATAATGGTTCAACCTAATAGGTGGAAATGAATAATAAAATAACTTCTCTCTCCATATATCAAGTTTTAGAGAATGTTCTAAACTTCTAGGTTTTTCTAGTTTTCTCCATTTCATATAAGAATATAGATAATATGTTGGAGCAATTTAGAGAACAAAAGTCTTATTTTCTCTATTATAGAGAAGCTATCGGAGATGCTCTAATAAATTTATCTATCTAAATTAATGGTATTCGAAATTAATGACTCTAAAGATTGAAGGGTTTCATAACGATTTTAAAGTTCAATGTAGCATTTAAAAATAAGATAAAAGTATGTTGTTATCTATTGCAAGTTGTCATATTGTTTTTATAATTTTATTTTCGATCTATTTTTTCTTCAATATGTTGTAGTCGACGATAAGCACGTGGTACAATTGCGGCAACGTCATTGTTGACAACTTGACGTTTCTTTTCTTTTTTTTCATTATGTATCATTGTAATATTCTATTCAATGATTACATCCTCGTATAAATTCATTATTAGACTTCAACTCTCTCGTCTTTGTCTAAATTCTGATATTAGATTTGACACTTTTGCATATAATCAGTACTAGGAACAAAATTCGATGACTAATATATGGAATCAATTAGGTATTAACCTTAAATGTGTTTTTAATTAAACGGTAATTTTTTAGCCTATTAGAAGAAAAATGTCTTCATACTCATCAAAAAATCATAAATTTAGTTAAAATCCCACTTAAAATTATACACCTAAATATCTCTTTTTATCATATGATTGATATAACTTGGGGTTCAAAAGCAGTAAATAATAGCATAGATTAACAGTTTCAATTCAAAATACATGTTATGATTGTTTTTTTTTTTGTTTAGGGTTATGCATAAGTGATCGTTCGTTCAAAAATACCACCAAATACGTGGCGTCGTGAAACTTAATTGTAACACTAGAATTTATTCTTTATTTATATGGGTTTTTGTCCATTTATAACGATAACAAATTTAATTAGCGTACTGATTAAACATATACAGTATTCGGATTACGAAAAGATAAAAAATAAAAATAAAAACACGATAAGAAAGTTGATTAAAAGATGCTTTTTGGTGGCCAAAAGTAGGATTTAGATTGGTGATATAAAGAGAAGATAGAATAGAAGAGGTTTTGGTTCTTTTTATCATCTTTATAAAGACACTAATCTTTTTTAAATTGTGTCCCATCCATTCATTCACCCAACTTGCCAAATATCCATCTTTTGGGCTTGATTTGGGCCCTTGATCCATAGTGTGTAACTTGTATAGGCCCAAATAATGGCCCAACCCAGCCCATGAAGATATTTGAATCTAGCTCTTAACCCAACCTATTAAAGATATTGGATCCATTTTTTAAACCCGATTTTTCGTTTGATAAACGGATTAATCTGTTTAACATCATCTATGAAACTAAAAATTGAAATTTTACAAAAAAATTACGAATCCAAAATCCAAATTAAAGCTTTAGAAATTCAAATTTATTATTCAAACTTATAAGTTTGATAGAATTTTATAAGATTAAAGATCCAAATAAGAAGAAAAATAACATTAAAATCAAGAAACTATTACCGATGTGGTGGCTGTTGACAAGTTGACTAGGATTAGTCGATTTAGATTTTAGAGTTTATATTTTTATGTTTTTCATTGTTTTTAGGTTGCCAATTTGTCTAGTCCAACGACCTAAAAGGTAAATCATAAATTGTAAAACAATAAAAAAAAAACTTATATACACACTCACACACACACACACATATGTGTGTGAGAGAGAGAGAGAGAGCTAGTCAGGTTATTTTCGAGTTGATATTTTTGACTCTATCCTTACTCATTTAAATTTCGTGTCGTGTGTCAACTAATTTACTTAAATAAGTTGAAATATGTTATCCAAACTCATTTATTTTGTGCTGGATTAACATGTCATGTCAGTTTTACCAGATCTATAGGTTCTTGAGACTTAATCAGTGCAAACCCAAAACCTAAAGTTACTAATAAAAATATCATGTTTTGATGTCTTTATACCATTACATATAAATATAATTGAAAAACAAGATAAAAAATATTAATATAAAAATTTCATTTCCATAAAAATATTAATATTTTTTGTAATGATGATATTCGACTTTTGAAGTAAGCTATTCACCACCATCAAATAAGTCATCAAGATTTGTGTAATTCCACCAAGACTTAATTGAGTAGTAAACAACATTCTAAAATATAAAAATATAACAATACTAACACTTTTGACTTAATAAGCAAACTTAAATAGGATTATAGGAAATTAGGCTTGAAAATAGAAAAGAAAACTTTAAAGAAACTAAAAACCCCGTACTTAAAATAACAAAATTTTCATTATTGAATTGTTATTATTTCTATTAAATATATATAAAATAAATTAAGATTTTTTAAGGTTATACCGACATAAAAATCTTAATTACATGAAAGTACAAAGAAGAATAAATATCTTAAAAGTTATATTGTGAAAAGCTATGTTCAAAAGAATCAAAATGGCCACCATTCACTATAAGTGGGGTTAGTGCAATCATTTTTCCTACGTTTCTACCTATAAACCATGGGCGGCGGAAGTACGTTAGTGCTTACAGCGGCACGTACCACCGTTTCATTCTTTCGTTGTAATTTAAAGAAAATACAAAGTTATGAAAGATGTCACTATATTGATTTGTTCTATGTCATCATATATATTTTGAAATTGTAATAAAGACAAAAAGTCTCCGTAATAGAGTTGGTAGGTTTCTTGTTTTTCAAATTTGAGGTCTTGAATTCAAATCTTTTAGAGTCATTTTTACTAAATTTTAGCATTAATTTAATTTGTAAAAAATATTTGCTTCCAACAAAACTCAAAATTAAGCCTTTATCATTGAATAACAATAGCCGATATAAATCTTGTGAAAAGATATTTTTAAATACCTTTCTTAGAGTTAAATTGTGTTCAAGTCCTCTTAAACTCATTTTTACTAAATTTTAGCTTCAATTTTATTTATAAAAAAAATATGTTTCCAACAAAACTCAAACTTGAGCCTTCATCATTGAATAACAATAGACCAACCACTAGACCAATATAAACTTTATAAAAAATATTTTTAGTTACGTTTTTTATAATTAAATTGTGTCATCTTTTAAAGAAAATTTACGTCCACTCGTGTATAAACCCATTTTATTCTAATAATGATAATAATAAATAATAATTAAAATTTAATTTAATTTCACTCTATTAGTCTTTAAACGTTAATATATATATATATATATATATATGAATAAACGAATTTTATTTAATAAAGATTTTATTAAATGCACAAAAACTTTAAAATCTTTAAAAAGTTAAAATTCAAGTGATTTTTATTTTTTAAATTTTAACATCAATTATATTATTAATATATCCTTTTAATTTGATCATCCCAACATCTAATAAAAACTCTATACAAAATGATAATAAATAATCTAATCTTAGGGGGCGTTTGGTTCATTTCAGAAAATGGGAATGGAAATGAAAATGGGAATGCAGAAGAATGAGAATAGAAATGAGCATTGCATTGATGTTTTGGTTAAACCAATATAATATAATCAATTTTGCTTCATATTAAAAAATATGTTTTTCCAACTTGAAAATACAAAATATGTTTCATTTAACATCCATTGATGAAACAATACATGGAAAAAGAACCAAGTAGAAATAAAAGTTTCATTCCCCCCAATTTGGTCAGAAATGGAAATTAATGGATCTGCAGGAATGATTCCATTATATAATATCAAATCAAACAGCAGTTTTCATTATCATTCCGATTCCTAACACCTCAATACCCCTAATCAAACGCCCCCTTATTTATGAAAGTTACAAAAAATCAACGGTCTTGTTTGGTTTTATCACTTTATGCACCATTGCACCTTGTAAAATCTGTCCCTTGTGATCCCCTATAAAGTATGTACTTTATTATTTTTTTTCTTTTGTGTTCCAATAATATTTGTCTTTGGGAAAAAATTAAGTTTTTACACAATTGTTAAACTTGAAGTTTTATCTTGTGTTAAAAAAACAATATAAAGAATCTTTATAAATAAAATAGAGAATAAAATCTCTATTTCTTAGGCCATCCAAGGCCGGGGTCGGCATGCTTGTGGCATCCATACGGTACCGAACCGGCACCCCCGACAACACTGCCGAGGGTGACCGGTAGTGAGGAGAACCGGCGGTTGCCATAGACTACCCACCCGACTCCACCCCACCCCACATTATCTTTCCTTTCTCTTTATCTCTCTCTTCTTTCTTTCTCTTCTTTTCTTTTTCTTTTATTTTTTTAATTAATTAATTTGATTGGTATGAAATTGGTATGGGTAAGGATGGTATGGTATGGTGTTGGTAAGGTGATGGTAAGATAGTGGAAAACTAATATGCGCTGAGGTGGCAACTGGTAAGATAGTGGTAAAGATAGTACGGGTAAGTATGACCTTATTAGAAAGAATCTACTAGAGATACGAGGCAAAGAGACTATTCATCTAGATTCCATGTAAAAGACCAAAGGTTCAATTGTGCCAAGTAATTTCATCTTCTTGAATTCATTTAATATTATTTATTATGTTCACTATATAATATTCATATATGGAAATTAAGGCCATGTACGTTTTTCACTTATTGAGAATTTGATCCCTTATCTCCAAAAATGTGAGGTTACTAAATGTCATTGTGTCAGCAGTTATTTCCTCTCACTATAGAGTATATTAGTGCACATTACAGGGGTTTGTACATGCTTGAAAATGGTAGACGGGTTTACATCTGTCTTAAACTGGCCGTAACTCCGTAAGTGTACGGTGCCGATTCAAGTAATACGTACGAAAGTACGAGTGTCGAACCACTGAACCAGAAGTGTAATTACTATGTCGACTATTAACTAAACGAATCAAAAGTGGATTGACAGTATCAGGTAAGTTAAACTTGAAAGGTAGCAAATAAAAGGTATGACTTTAGGAAAAAAAAGATTTAATTTGGAGAAAACACTTGGGGGACTAGAATCCTAATGGATCAAGACATCCTAGGACTTAGCAATTTTTATAAGAGTCAGAATTCAAAATCAACGAAAATTAATCTCTTAAGCTAGCTACCACACTTTTTCAATCCATGACAAAACTCAAAACTTGTTTCATTTCTCAATCTCAACGAAGTCTCAAATTGAAATCACAATTAGATTAAAAACAACAAAGGTTCACTGGTACATCTCTATCCAATAAACCTAGGCATATGACCTATTTCAACCTTGAACAACATTTCTCAAGCGTAAAACAAACATAAAACCATCGATTATCAGTTGATCACACTGGCGAATCGCAATAATAAGTCATAAGCTTCATTGAACAAAAAGAATCCAACAATTATTCAGTTACAAATCTGCAAAAATTAAGAACCCAAAAACTAATCCTCCAACATCAATGAAATTAGTTCATGACGTGGGGGATAAAAACACAGAAACTCAAAGGAAAAGCTAAAACCACGTTCATCGTTGTTATACAAGAATCAAAGCATTTAAACTCCCTGAGGTGTGAATCTCCACCCTCACGTACTTGATGAAGCTTCCATTTGTATCTCAATTCAAAGTTGTTGCTATCTCATCCTCAGAAATCGTGTCTCTCCTTCTCAAAATCACCTTGGTCGCCTCCCAAAACTGTTATGGAAAACGAAAAGCTACAACTCTACTTCAAATATCGTTTTAATTTGTTAGAGATCTGGTGCGGGAAGTGGCGTAGGCAAAACCGAAAGAAAGTCATGCTGAACATTGTTCTTGTAGACTCTCATATAACAACACGATTGGCCACATGGGATAATGTTTATGATTTCCCATCTTTGATCTTCTAAGCTCGTTTTCCCTTGAATTTGCCTCAAATCTTCTTTCTTCTTCTTGGATCTCGTGATCTGTACTTTTCTAACAAAATCCCATAAAAAATCACTATCTTCCTCGGAAACTCACAACATTTATCCTATTCGGGCTTAAAAATAATGTTGAAAAATGACATTATTAGAAATCAATATCTTTTGGTTAAACCCGATGTTGAATCTAAGTCGCAAGTCTTGAAACTTAGAAATGGATTGTTGCAAACTAACACACAAAAGACATGTATTTAAATGGGTTTGAGATATAGGACGAGGTTTTCTTTATCAATATTAAAATTTCCTTTCAAAATTCAAGAATAACGACAAATTTTAAATGACAAATGAAAGAACAAACTCTATCACGTAACTTTATCAATCTGAAGTAAATCATTAAAGACGACATAAGTGATAAACATAACCATATGTCAACCATTTGATAAAATTTTAAATTTTGACTATAATTTCAGATAAGTCACTATTTTCTTTCAAAAAAGGCATTGCGTGTTCTATGGGATAATTTCATAAACATTTTTTTAAGTAAATGTTAGGAGGCAATAACTTTTGACTCATAACTTAGAGTGGAACTTTTTTAAGCCGCTTATTTTTCTCAAGATCTATAAACTAATAAAATTTAAGAATCTAGAATATTGTATAACCAGTTGATAAACTTGTCATAAAAAATTATAATCCCATTTTATGACCACTAATTTTTAAAGTTGAACTTTGGGATGCTATAATCATGACTTGTAATTCCGTTTTCCCTATTAAACTTTTGAGGGTAATATTAATGATTTTTTGAGGTTTTTTCAAGATCTCTACAAATTTATAATTTCTAAAAGTCTAGCCGGCTTGTAAAAATCATAAAGTAAATAGTGGAAAAATTAAAAAAAACAAGTTTTATTTACATGAAAATCTTGTGATTTATATTTGTTTAAAATGGCCACATTATCTTTTAAGTGGACGGTTAAATCATTTTTCTATGCTTCCATTTATAAGCAAATTTATTTTTAATGGATTGAGTGGGTTGGTAAAATTACTTTTATATATTTATTTAATTTATCACTTACTTTATGTTAAGAATTTTATTTTGCTATTTTGTTTTACTTTAACAAAATTTAACAGTAAACAACGATTTTATTAAAACTTAGAGCATGTAATTGACAAACTAGCTGATAAATTATATATAAGCTGAAAATTTAGCTAATAAATTATTATTTTTAGCAAAAACTAATTGAACAATGTAAATAGTTATGAAAAACATTGATAAAAGTTATTAGATTCTATAACTAAAATAAACCATTAGTATATTTCAACTTCAACATACTAAAACAAATAGTAAAGAATAAAAGAGTTCTATAATATTTACATCTTTTTTTTGTTGAAAAAGTTCATCTAGACTTTATCCATACTATATCTATAATATTTATATTATTATTATGAATGTTTAAAATTTCATGGTAAAATTATCACATCTTAAATTATAACTAGTTTGTAAAATTATAAGTAGTTTAACTAAATATGGAATTAAGTTTTCTTTTACATGAGTTAATCATTTGAAATGACATTACATATAACATATGTTAACTTAAAAAATCATTTAATTGATAATTAAATATTATCTAAAACATTTAATTAAAACATGTGAACTAATATATAATATTTTATTAATTGTTACTTTTTGCTAAATTCTCCAAAAAATAATTAAATATCTTATTTATACTAAGAATATTCATTTAATAACTAAATATTAATAAATTTTGAAATATATTATGAAAAAGTAAATATCAATAATAATAACAGAAATTGGTTTTTTAGCAATTTAAAAATATCTCTAATACCTTTTATTCATTTTTTTCCTTAAAATCTTCAAATTAACGATAGCGGATTTATCATTTATGGATGTTGTAAAATGAATTTTTTTTGTGATAATAGTGGATATCACAAAACCCCATCATTTGTATTTTTTTAGCAGAATTCGTGCAAGTGCAAATATCATAGCTATTTCAGTATTTTGGTGAGTTTAGAGAGAAAAAAGTTAGGAGATGTTAAATCATTTTTAAATAGGTAAAATAATTAGGCATTGTTCGGCAAAAATAAGCTTGCTTATAAGCTAGTCCATGTTTGAATGGACGATAAGCTAGCTTATTGAAATGTTACATAAAGTAATATTTTGGGAGTTTTTTGTATTTTTTTTCAATTATACATTTATTAATATTAATTATTAAATTAATAAATACCTTTTTTTGGTCCATTTAACATACTCATAAGCTAGTTTAGTAAACATAATTTGTTCATAAACTAGTTTATCAGCTATCAGCTTGCCAAACATAACCTTAATTTCTTTAATAATAATTAAAAATATTATAACTTTATAGTTCCATATGGTCTGATGCATGAGTTATAGTTCCCGTATGGTCAGGTCAGGAGTTCGACTCCTACTAGAGTATTGTGGGGGATTTTCCTTGAACGGGTATCGGGTTTGAATCCCAGCCCTTTAAATAAAAACTGAATGGCTAGACTGGGGGTGATTATTCTTCTTAAAGAGGTTTCAAACTCGGGTCATCGTAACTTGGTGCCATGATGACACGATGATGCTCCGTTACACCAACATCCCGTTAAAAAAAATATTATAACTTTATAATAAATGGACTCTATTTTGAAACAAAAATAGCATATCATTTATTGTTTACATACACAACACTTTGAAATAATCTATATATAGAAAGCAATTTATTAAAAAGAGTTAAAGACAAATAATTTTATAACATAAAATATAAGGCCATCCTCTATGGTAGGGGTGAGCAACAAGTCCCAAATCCCGATACCGAACCGGTACCGTACCAATTCCGGACCATTTTTTGTATTTTGGTACGGTAATCGGTTCTATGTTTTTCCTATAATCGGTATTCGGTAATATCGGTATCGGGTCCCGTATAATTACCGAAAATACCGGTACCGTACCGAATACAAAAAACAAGATTTTTTCAAGATTTTAAAAACAAATCTTACATCCATTCCAAAGTTAAAACGATTCATTACCATCTAATGAATAATAATACCAATCCTAAGCCTTCAAAAAAATCAAATCAAATACATAATTTCTTAATAGAATAATAAACCTATATAGGATAACATTACACTTAGTAATAATATCAACAATCAAATCAAATAAGATGTCTATAGATCTTTAAGAGTTTATAAGTTGTTTTTGGAATCGATGAACTTCTTGTTTACGTTGTTTAAGAATTCATACATTGTTTTTGGTTTTCTATGAATGTCTTTTGTTAATAACTTAGAGTGATTGTGATGTTTTCTTTGAAGGTTGTAATTTGTAAACTATAAAATCGGGACTAATAGGGTACTAGTACCAAAATACCGTTACCGATACCGATACCGAACCGGTACCGTACACTTCTAATCGGTCCGGTATTCGGTATAAAGTTTTCCTCATTTTCGGTATCGGGAATTTTCGGTACGGTACCGGTTCGGTACGGTACTAGTCCCATGCTCACCCCTACTCTATGGCTTCGGTGAGAGGGCCGGTAACACCATCTTGGATGAGGGGTATGGAACCGGCAGGTAGGGCATCGGTGCCACCCGATCTTTCTCTCTCTCTATCCCCCCCCTCTCTCTATCTCTCTCTTCTTTCTCTCTCTATCTTCTTTTTTTATTTATTTTTTTATTCAATTAATTAATAAGGGGTATGAGGATTGAGGGGTACCATAGTGAAATGAAATGTATGGAGTTGATAGGATAGTGGTAAAGCTGATGTGGCAACAGGTATGACAGGTACCATAAATGATGCCCTAATAATTTATTAATTTCAAAAAAAAAATTGTTTGAGAATCTATAGAAAGAAATTTGGATAAAAAATTGACTGTTTCTTGTATTTATCTTCGGACCCTTATCATTTACACACCATCCTTTTTCTACATAAAACCCGCAAAAATTGGGCAATAAATTCATCCCATTTTCTCATCAAGAAAAAAGTTAATCAAATTTCACAATAACCCAGATCAATCTCCATTGAAATTAAGCTCAAAATTGTTGGCTTTTTGATGGTATTCATGTGAGAAAAAAAGATGAAGTTTTGCAAGAAATATGAAGAATACATGCAAACACAAGATCAAAGGAAGCTACCTGGTGTTGGTTTCAAGAATCTTAAGAAGATCTTGAAAAGATGTCGTAGAGATATGAACAATAATAATCGTTTAAGGAGTTCTAATAATAATAGTTCTTTACAGCAATCGCAATCGTCTTCTTCTTCTTCATTGCGGCTTAATGATTCAGCTGTTTCTGATAGTAATGCGTCTTCTGCGGTTTGTCTACATCCTTGTCCAGGTTTGTTTTTTTGATTGTTGGTTTTGGGATTTTGAATTGTGGGAGTTGGGTTTTTTGTATATAAGGTGTTTGATGAAATGCCACAAAGAGGTGGTTTTGTTGATTTTGAGATGGGAATAGAAGCCCAGATGATGAAGTTGTTTGTTAATGAGATTGGTGATTTGAATATGTAAGAATTTCAATAAATCACCAAGATTTGATGATGATGATGATGATGATGATCAAGATAATTAGTACTGTTTTCTTTGAATTGTTTATATAAGCATCATTTCTTTCTATTTTTCTTTATAGCTAATGGATTCATAGTAATTAATACAATTGGTATTTGGATTCTGATGAGAAAGAAATGAACAAGATGAAACCTTTCCATTTCATATGATGCATTTTTTTCCCCAACCCATAGATGTTTGTTAACCCAATTTTTTAAGGACATTTAATCCTTTTTGGCATTTTTAGTGAGTTTAGTGACTTTTATCCTCTCCAAGAGATTCTTTAAAATTTATCTTAAAATGGAAAATGGAATTTCAAAATCTCTAAAACAATAATGTATATTCAACTCCAACAGATTTTCTATTTTGGAGAGATATAATATTGTTTATGTTATTTAAAAATATTCCATACAATGAATAAATTGTTGTTCCTCTGTTAAAAGATTTAAATTTCAAAGTATCTTATTGGTTGAAGTATATTAACTAATATTTCTCTCATTGTAATAATTTGTTGTTTTGGGAAAGTCACCCCTGTTTTTGAAGCTCTTGAACAAGAACCTTGGTTCTTAGCCTTACCTTAAATTTTGTATGAAATGACATTTTATTATTTTTTTATATAGTTTTTTGATTTTCTATATCTATATTATTAATGTTGAAATAATACATGGGACCCACAAATGATGCTTCTTATTATTTACCACCATTGTGGCATTGTGGAGTTTTATGGTAGTTCTTGATTTACCAAAATTATGTGACCAATTTTTATTTTATTTTTTATTTTGTAAAAATGAGGGTCTTATAAGTTATAAGTCACTCCATTGGAGATGCTCTAACTGAGTGAATTGTATAATTTTGTTAGCTTGTTTATACAATCCACATAGTTTTTTTTTTGTATGCTTCTGATTTGTTTCTAATAAATCTTTATGTAGTCTGTGACGGAAGTTTCTTTCCGTCCCTTATGAAGGAGATGTCTATGGTCGTTGGATGCTTTAACAAGCGAGCACAAAAGGTGCTCAATGTTCATTTAGCAACGGGGTTCCGCAAATACTATGTGTGGTGCAAAGACAAGTTTAAGGGGAAACATGGTGCTTTAATACAAGAAGGCGAAAACCTTGTTGGCTATGCAATCATCAATGCCATCGCTATGCGAAAGATTCTCAAGAAATACGATAAGGTTGGTTTGTTTGTTTCCTTTTGTGTTTGGTACGTGGGGCAGGACGAGACAAGACATAACAAAAAATATCATTAGGGTCGTATTGTATTTTAGCATGTTTAAATGTGGGATTTTGTGTAGGTCCCGCAAAATTTTGGGATCCAAATTTACATGTATTTGGGGTTCAAATTTTTTGAATCTTGATTTGAGTTGGGGTCCTCTTGGGTCTCACCAAAACATGTTAAGTCTTACGTGAACCCAACTCTTAAAAGCAAAGATATGATTTTGAATGTGTTTTAAAGTCCGGGTATGAAATATTAGGGTCCTAAACTCAAATATTATGAATAAGCTAGGCCTTTTTTGTTATTGCTAATTGCCTTCAGACATTTTCTTTTTTGAAAACTCTGAAAGATTAGGTTTAGAATGTTAATTTACTATTTATCAATTGTCTTGATACTTGTGTAATAGAGCCTCCAAAAAGAATGGAACGACCCTCTTTGTCGTCCCACGTTGGATGGGACAGAGTGGGACAAAAATGCATTTTTTTTGTCAAGGTTGGTAAATTACTAAACTACCCATGTCAAATGAAGTATCTAAAAAGTAAAACCATCCACAGTTTTTTCATCTGCCTATCTCACTCTCGTCTGTCTATGTACCAAACGCACCTAAGAATTAACGAATTAACGGGTTATTCTTTTTTCATTGTAAAAATGAAATCCTTACTTTTTATTGCAGATACATGACTCTAAGCAAGGCCAAGCATTCAAGTCACAAGTCAAGAGCATGCACATGGAAATCCTTCAGTCTCCATGGCTTTGCGAGCTTATCGCTTTCCATATCAATTTGAGCGAAACAAAGGCGGATATGAGGAAAGGTTCTCGATTATTCGAGCGTTGCTCTCTCATATTTAGTGACGGAAAACCGTCGCTTTCTTGTGAGCTCTCTGATACGGTCAAGTTTGAGATAGACTTGACTTGCTCCGTATGCTTGGTTAGTTCATGCTTTTCTTTTTTTATTTATAGGACGTCAAAAGTGTTTTAAGTATTTATAAGACTTAAAGTTTATAGGATGATACCTTTGTGCGTCTTATCTAAAAGTGTTCTGATATGTTTACAAGACATTTTCGGACGTCTCAACAAGTCTTTTAGGACACTTTTGAAACACAACGTCCTATTAGCCCTTTTATGGGCACTTAATTAAGAAATGTATTATAAACACGTATTTTTACAGGACACTTGTTTTATAAAACACTTTTTTTCTTCAAATAGTGTCTTATAAAAGAGCTAATAGGACACTTTGTTTCAAAATTGTCCTAAAAAGCTTTTCTTAAATATAAGTTTATTACAACAATTTGTTATATAAGGCACTTTTTTTAAAGTGTCCTATAAAAGGGCAAATAGGACACTGTGTTTCATAAGTGTCCTAAAAAGCTTCTTAAGGCACCCAAAAACGTCATATAAACTTATCAGAATACCTTGTTATATAAGACACTTTTTTTCAAATAGTGTCCTATAAAAGGAAGTGTCCTATAGCAAGATGCCTAAAAACATCATATAAACTTATTACAACACCTTTAGGTGCACCCACAAACAAGCCCATTATTTGGGCTTTATTCTATTCAATTGTCGGCTTTATGCAAAGATGCATTATTTATCGGTTCTTTGTGTTTTTTAACCAGGATACTGTATTCGATCCGGTATATTTGACTTGTGGACACATCTTCTGCTTCATGTGTGCTTGCAAGTCTGGATCGGTAACAATTGTAGATGGATTGAAGGCAACAAAACCTACCGCAAAATGTCCTCTTTGTCGAGAAGTATGTACACCTTCTCATTTCCTTCTTTCTTTAAATTTTCCATCATAAACATTTGGTGAATTTTTTCGGTTGTTTTATAGGCAGGAGTCTATCAGGGATCTCTCCATTTGGATGAACTCAACATTTTACTGAGTCGAAGGTACGTTATTTCTGTAACAACCTATTTCACATGGATGGAAAGTTAAATTTGTGAGCTCCTTAGAGCACCTCCAACACATACTCGATAAAAAAAATTCTAACAGAGTAGCAAAAGTCAAAATCTCTAAAGAAAATTACATTTTGTAACTTCAATATTGACTATATTATTAAAATATTCACATATCTAATTAAATATTATTTCTCTCTCATAAACACTTAATTTCAATGTCTTCTATTGGTGAGAAATAACCGGATATCATTTCTCTCTCTTGAATATGAAGTTTTATTATTTTGGCGTAGTTGTTGGAGATGCTCTTATGAGCTCAACCATGGTTTTTAAGTTTATTTCCGATGTTATTGGGCCAGTCTGTTGCTTTACGCCCTAGATTTACCATTTCTAGTTGCACAATTTGAAATTGGGAATTTTATGAACTTTTGTATAGTTGTCCCAAGTATTGGGAGGAAAGGCTCCGGACCGAGAGAGCAGAAAGGATTAGGCAGACAAAGGAGCACTGGCAATCGCAATCCCGTGCATTCTTAGGAATCTAAAACGGTATTATCACCATCATCATCCAATCATTACTGGTAGAAAGCCTTTGTATACATAGAGGTTTTACGATCAAGTAAGAAGTTTAAAATAAGTTTGTAGCTTTGCGTTCTTCTTCTTCTTCTAAAAAGGGCATGTTGTTTGTTATATAAGAAAACTATTTTCATTCAGATGAATTAATATATGAGTAGTAACATGACATCAAAATGTGGTTCATATATATGTTTCATAAACCAGATGATCTGTTTGCATATTCCTGAACCAATGCTCCGAAAAGCGAAGGCTTCTCGATCAAACGTGAAGGTTTGTCGAATTCTTTTGCGTACCCTGTTTGAACACATCGTTAATTAGTTAGGCGCTTAGTTGAAGAACGATAATGAAGGGGTTCTTGACTGAACTAACCTGTTTTAAAGAAAATTACAAAAATAACCAAAAAGAATTTAAAAAAAAGTCCATTTCTCCAATTTTTTCACGAAAGGAGAAAGGGCTCACAAAATCTATCCGGGCCCCAAAAAATGTGGAGAAGTCGTTGATGGACCCCTTGGTTTGTTTCGTGAAATGTGGGAATCTCATTTCAGGAAACCGACCAAAGGGACACATCAACAACTTCTTCTCCAGATTTTTGTGGGACCCAGATTCATGTGGTCCCTCTCTGAAAATAATGAAGAAATAGATGGGTTTTTTTTTTCTTTTTTTGAAAAAAAAATGTATGTCTGGGTTATTTTTGTAATTTTTTTTAAAAGAAGCTTAGTTATATCAAGAACCCATAATGAAGGAAAAAGTTCAAATGAGAACCATAAATATTATGAAAACATAGGAACCAACTCTTTCACATATGATTCATTATGAATAACCCTGCATAATCATGAATATCATGTATATTCATTATGAATAATACTAATCACGAATAGTTGGTTCCCAACGTTCTCAAGATATTTACAGTTCTCATTTACCCCCCCACAAACGGGATGATAAAATTACCTGAATCGATGACTAGAACCCGATCACAATCCATAACGGTCGGTATCCTGTGAGCGATGCTAACAATAGTAGAATTAGCAAAGTCTTCTCTTATGACTTTCTGAATCACAGCATCTGTTTGTGAATCAACAGAAGCTGTTGCTTCATCCATGAACAACAGCCTGCTGTGCTTAAGCAACACCCTTCCGAGACAAAGAAGTTGTCGTTGTCCAACGCTCCAGTTATCGCCATTATCCACAACTAAAAAGTAACAAAAAAAAAGACACCAAATACGTGAAAAAGATCGTCTTTTTCTCGATTTACTACCAAAAAAGACTGTTTCTTGATGAGTTTTTAGTACCTGCGGAATCAAGTTTCCCGGGTTTTACAGCCACAACGTCGTTAAGTTGGCATCGTTCGAGGCTCTATAAAGCAGGTTATCGGGTTAGATAAGTGAAAGGACTAATTTACCCTTTAGATCTAAAACAAATGAACACAGTGATATCCCATTTCTAATGTGAAACCGATGAAAACCTATGAAATTCTATAAAGTTATATAGATATTGTGCGGTGTGTGCGGTTTGAATTGCGATTTGATAACTTAAATCCACAAACTGCACCACATGGTGCAGTTTGGTAAAAACTGCAGTATGGTCCGTTTGTGCAGTTTGCCGGTTTGGATGAACACCCTAGTGAAAAGTGTGACAAAGATAGGAAGTCAGATAAGATAGAGTTTAAAAGCTGGCTAAGAGTAAGCAGTATTACCCTCCATATCTCCTCATCGGAATGTTGACCAATCGGGTCAATGTTGCTTCTCACCGTGCCTTCGAAAAGAATCGGTTCTTGAGGAATGATGCCGAATCGAGACCTAAGATCATGGAGTCCGAGCGTCGAGATGTCGATACCGTCAACGACAATACTTCCTCCCGAGGGCTCGATCAGCCTAAACAAAACCTGAATCAAAGTTGATTTCCCGCCCCCCGTTCTACCGACAACACCAATCTTTTCGCCCCCTTGAATGTTCAGAGTAATCCCTTTGAGCACAAGAGGCGTGTTCGGACGATACCTCACCTGCTCACAAATTAAACATTCTGAGTGCTCGAGATTCGCTTGGATTTCATGCCAATTATGGAATTTGCAGGTTATTATTAAGTAGGGATGTAAGCGAGCCGAACTGCTTGTGAGCTACTCGGGATCGACTCGTTAAAAGCTCGATTCGAGCTTGAGTTAAACTATCCCGAGCCGAGCTAGAGCTTCATTTTTGGCTCGTTTAACAAACGACCTCGAACTCGAGATATGATTAAGCTCGATTAGGCTTGCGAGCCTAAACGAGCTCCAATTATGTTAAATAGTAAATACTATAAATAATAAAAATATGTTACAGGTAAACAAATCGAGCTCAAGCCGAGCTCGTTTACACCCCTACGGCCTACCTGCAAGTCTTGGAGCTCCACACTGCCGTGATTAGGCCAATTTGGCGGAGGCGGATTGTCTTTTTTCACCCATTCGGCTTCCGATGGTATGTTGGTGAACTGTTTTATCCTCTCGACTGAAACCATTCGGTTTTCAACAAAACAACTTGTATATAGAGCCCAAAAGAGTAGACCGTTGAGCGATAATCCGTACGAAAGTGACAATCCAACATACTCTGCAATTCATATTAGTACCCGCCCATTAGATAGGCAACATAATTGAGCTTTTAATCTACACTGAGGGGTAAAATAGTCATTTAGACTGTTTATTCAACACAAAGAACGAGCAACTTTTAGCTTAATCCATACAGGGCTTAATGAAGATACCTGGTTTAATGACGCTGCTAGGTAAGAGGATCATGAAAACGGTGGAAACACAAAGAAACAAGCTTCCAAGAAACTCCATGCGGAAGCCTAACCACCCGTTGGATCCGTTGTTGTGGAAATCCATTCGTAAGTTTCCATCCACACGGTCGACGTTTTCTTGAACAAACCGGTCTTGTTTTCTGAAGCACCGGATCGTCATAACCCCAGAGATGCTCTCTGAGAAGTGGTCAATGACAGGTGCTTTTGTAATCGAGTCGAGTCGGGTTAGTTCACGAGATGTTGCAAGGTAATACCCCTGAAGAAAATAGTCAACAGATCATTCACTCGTAGGGAAGTGGATAGCTTACTGTTTTAGGATCATGTCTAGCTGATGAGGGACTCAAACTCTCACCCTCCAACGGAGGGCTAGACGGGGAGGGTGCCCTAGATTGTCGAGTCCTTAGAGGTGGTAGGCCCTAATACAAATATGCGGAATTCCTCTAGATTGCTCTCTAAATGGGCCCTTAAAGAGAGAAGGGAGGTTTCAACACACACACACACATATAGCTAGGGGTAGTTTCATTTGCAAACCATCCTAATTTTGCGAAGTGTCGATTTCATTGGTTAAATTAATGAAATCGTTTGATATAATTCTTTTCCTGATGAAAATGTTTCATATATTTCTGTTTTTTCATTAGAATGAGAAAAATACATGAAACGATTTCATTTTTATACAAAAAAACACAAATATATAAAATAATCTCATTAAGAAAAGAATTATACATAAACAATTTCATGAACCAGTTTCATTAATTTAACTAATGAAATCAACGGTTTGTAAAATTAGGGTGGTTTGCAGAGGTTAATAGGAGACAGGAGACTGTTGTCCAGCTGATGTGAGACTTAACATAAATATTGTACATAAATTATATATTAATGATTTCACACACACATACCCGATACCAGATATTGAGCCAACCGAGTGGAACGAGTAGGAAGACGGTTGGCCAAGCGTACTGACATGTTATGATGATAACGCTAATCACAGACATGTACAAAGCAAGGCTCAGTATCGTCATAAAAGGAAGAAGAACATCGATGTTGGTTTGATCGCTTGATGCCTGAATAACACCGAGCAAAAAGCATAAGTTCTTGTCAGTATTTGATGTATTTATTAACATATATTTGTTCACATTTTGTTTCATATGTATTTAGTTCACAATGTGAAACTTTTTTACATGTACTTTTTATTTCACAGATACGCTAAAACGTTTCACATTGTGAAAGAAATACATGTCAAACAAACACATTGTTAAACAATTATATGTTAATCAATACCTTAAATTCTAGCCATAGATGAAAAAAATATTGTATGAAAGAAATAACACACGATGCACTAATTCTTAGAATTCTCACAATTATGTGGGTTCTCAAATGATTAGCCCCCCAATTTTAGAAATGTGTAGTTAATTCACTTTTTAACGAACTAAAAAGACAATTTTACCCTTAACAGAGACGGTAATGAACGTATTCGTCTCATAATTAAGGGCGGAACTGGGAAGTAGCCACTAAACTTTTGAAAGTCGATGTTTCTTTTGGACAAACTAAAATAGAAATATGACCACTTATTCTAGACGAAGGGAGTATATTTGGTTGGTAAAACCGTAAAGCCTTGGATGGATAAACCCACTTGTATAGATTATGAAGGTTTTTGTTTGATAGAGTTTTTCATTATTGAAAGTAGCGTGTTTTTTATTGGGAACGGCAGATTTGGAAAAAAGAAACTTTGCTTTCTGCATTAAGCTTCCCCATATAAGCTTATTGAATAAGCCACTTTCTATATCATTAAGCCACTTATTGGACCTCTCACTAGGATTAGGAAATATAACCAATAAAAGATGTCGTTGGCGTAGTCGATGGACAACAAGTGAATATTCCTGTACTACCCCTACCAAACTGTCATGTATATTAAGCTCATTAAGATGCTTAAAAGATTGTTTCCTCGAAAAGGAAACGTTACCCGACTAAGAATTCTCCCCGAAGGGGTGGTGTCGAAAAACGACATCGGAGCATGAAGGATGCTATGAAGAATTTGTGTGAAGAACTTTTGCGAAGTTTTGAGCCCCAAAAGCATCGAGAAAGCGATTCTCCCGAACATCAAAACAAACGAAACGACCGCAATAACGGCGTAGACTTCTATGAACAACGAAGGGTCGAATGATGCGGCCCGATCCGCGGAAGTTTCGTACGCCAACCAATAATCGCTCGCCATCTGTGTCGCTTGCCACAAGACCGATAAAATCAAAACTAGAATCACTCCGGACCAGCCGAAAGCCTCGGTGGCATACACTTTGTAGACGTACGAGCTGACTCTTCCGGTTTCCCGTTCCTCGTCTTCGATCAGCTTCGATGTCCCGATGACGGAAGTTGATTGGGATCGTTCTAGAGGTTTTTGGTGCTCATTGGTTTCGGGGTTGTGGGTGGGAGATTTTGTTATGGTTTCGGGTTTGGTGGAATCGGTTTGAACTAGCTGCATCGAGGTCTCGTGGGCGGATACGAAAGCGGTGAAATCGAGGCCGGATTTAACCAGTTCGTGGTACTTTCCTGCTTGGACGATCGTTCCTTCGCGCATCACCTGAGAGAGGTAAGTTCAATTAGAAAAGTGTTTTGAAGTCCTATTGGACAGAAATCGTCAAACCGAACCTAATTTTTCATTAGGAACCGGGGACCGCACGCGCCGCGGCACATGGCATTTTCATCAGGAATATGGACGTGTTATTCATCATGTTGTAAAAAAAATTCATCATGAATGTGTGATTCATGATGAATAACATGTCCAATATCCATCTTGAATGTGTGTTATTCATGATAAATATTCGTCCTGAAGACGACATGTGGTGCGTCGTAGGCAGTTCCTGGGTTCTCAATGAAAAACAAGTTCTCAACTGACCTTTCCTCTCTCTCTACATATACACATATATATATAAGAGAGAGAGAGAGAGAAAGAGAGGAAAGTTCGAATGGAAACTCATTTTTCATTGTGAACGTGAGGATAGCCGCATGCCACGTGGCATATTCAGTCTGAATAATCCTGGATTATTGAGACCGAATATGAGCCGAGTAGGACACGTGGCGCTCTCGATTATCCTCACATTCGCAATCAATTTTGAGTTTGAACCTAACCCTATACACACACACACACATATAGAGTTACTTGTATGCACATGGGTTCATACGATAACGCTAACTATTTAAGAGAACTTGAGAAACTTCGTCGATGTACAAAATCACATATGATTCACGTACAAATTCTTATATGGTTCACGCGACTTTGCTCATATACAAAGTCACCTCATATATGATTTCACGCAAATTTGTTCCCCGCATCAAATTTTTATCTGTTAATGTAAAATTACATGTGATTTTGTACATTAGCAAAGTTTCTCCGGTTCTCAGAAATAGTTAGCGTTCTCGTTTGAACCTTTTTTCCTCTCTCTATATATATAGGGGCACTGTCTAGCCTTCATTTGAAGGGGGCATGTTGAAAGCCCACATCGCCTAGACACGGACCGTCACCTGTAGGATCCTATCATCTTTTTACGACGACTCTTTTAGTGAGAAATCATATAGAGGTTTCACATACCCTAACAAAAAATAATCACAAACCCGAACCCCAAAACCTTGAAAATCGAACGATATTTACTCACTAGGATAAGATCAACGTTATGTAGGAAATCGACTTGGTGCGTGACGAGTAAGACGGTCTTGTCTCTGAGCGCCCCCCTCACACATTCCTGCAATAAATTTCTCATAAAAACACGAATACGATAAACCAGATGTATACATACATGACCTCTATCGAAAAGGCCAGAACACTTGTCGTTCTACAATCACCTTAAATATCTCCGAACCCGTATGAGCATCCACGGCACTAAAAACATCGTCAAGAAGATAGATGTCGGAATTTTGATAAACAGCTCGAGCAAGCTGAATCCGCTGCTTTTGCCCCCCGCTGAGGTTGATCCCACGCTCTCCGATCTCCGTCCGATCCCCGAATTCCATCGCTTCCAAGTCTTTCTCCAAACAACACGCTCTTATCACATTGTCGTACTTGTTTCGATCCATGGGTGATCCAAATAAAATGTTCTCTCGAATCGTCCCGTTCTGAATCCACGCCGTTTGTGCAACGTATCCCGTGCTCCCCGAAACCCGCACCGTCCCTGAGATTTTATGCATCTCGCCGATAACAGATGCAATCAGCGACGATTTCCCGGACCCCACGGTCCCAACGACCGCCGCGAGTTCGCCTTTCTTGATTTTGAAGTTCAAGTTCTTGATCGTGGCGGGCTCGGAAGGCTCGTCGTGCCAGCTGAACGACCCGTTTTCGACCTCGACCGCAGTGGCGGTCGTGGTCGGGTTCGGGGTCGGGTGGGTTCGGTCCACCGAACCCGCGTCCAGTTCGGCACTGGACATGTACTCGTCGAGTCTCCCGAGCGAGATCATCGCTTGCGAGAGCGAGATCATCGACTGCGGGAAACTCCAGATCGGTTCTTGCAAATTCTTGAACAGCGAGGTGGCAGTGAAGACCGTCCCGGCGTCGAGCTCGACCCCAAGGAGAATCCCGGCCCCGAATGTGACTGTCGAGATGAACAACGGCGTGCTCCAGAGCGCGATCATGTTCCCCCCGACCGCGTTCATGAACTTGCACAGCCACCCGTATTCAGACGCGCGAAACGTCTGAATACGCTCGTTGAAATGCTCCTCCCACGCCTGGAGCTTAATCACCCGGATGTAATTCAGCATCTCGGTCATGGCCTTCATCCTCGAGTCCCGGCTCGCCATGATGTTGAACTGGAACCGGTTGGTCCGGTTCGTTCCCACGAACACAAACCCGAGGACACAAATGAGTGCGAGCAGCGTGACCACGGTCGACGGGCCGAGGTACGCATAGAGGATGGCTAACGCGACCGTGACCTGAAGCGGCATCAGCCAGATCGCGTGGAGCTGAATCATGATGTCCGAGAGCTGTTGGGCGTCCACGGCCATATAATTCACGATTTGACCGACTCCGTGAGATTGCCGGGCCGAGCTCGAGAGCTTTAACCCCTTTTTATATAAAGCCGTTATCAACGTCGATCTGATCAGCATCCCGAGCTTCTGAGAGTGGAAATTAAACTGGTGTGCCGTTAAAACCTCGACGAATTTCGCGACGAGAAGGATTAATACCAAATAATACCCTTCGAACGGGGAACCCGTTTTTCCCGACGTGAAATCGACGAATCGTTGGATCAGTAACGGGCCGACGTACGAAACACCGACCCGTACGATCGCTAAGAAGCCCGTGAAAACAATCTGTTTCCAGAAGCAACGAATGAGCGTGACTCGAACTGGGTGTCTTGAATTCTCACCGGGTTCGGGCCAGTTTTGCTCGAAAAGCAAAGACATTTTCTCGGCTCGATGTTCCGGGGAAAGGGACGGGATGTCGTCGATCGTTAACGGGGTTTTGTATCCTTTTTTCAACAACGGGTTCATCCATAACCAAAACGTCTTCGAAACGATCGAAGCCGACGCCCATCCGCTAACGAGAGACTTGCTCGAATATTCATGTTTATTGTCGGATTCTCGAACCACCGTAACCCCGGTCAAACCGGTTACAGCCGCGACAAAGAAGAAACCCGAAAACGGGAGGAAAACCGACACAATTTGGTCGCCGGGTTTCGAGAATTCTACGTTCGAGACCAGACGAACGATGCCGGAAACAGCGATCAGCGAAACGGTGACGGAATTTACGACCCAGAAGACACGAAGGAAGACCGGGTGGGTCGAGTCTCGGAACCTTTTCTTGACGAAAACGGCGACGGTGACGAAAGAAACCGCTTGGATCAACCAACAAACGCCGTCTACGAGGCTTAACGGGGTCGGGTTGTTTTCCGTAAACGCCAAAACGGACGAAACGACGGATAAAATAGCGAAAACGGCGGAAACGGAAAGAGAGAGTTTGAACCAGAGACCGGTTTTGGTGGTCCTGGGAAGCAGGGGTTGGTCAATGGCGGTACCGCCAGTACTGGCGGAACCGCCATTGGTGGTGGTTGAATGGAGTTTTTGGAGTGTGAAAATGAGGGTGGTGAAGAGGAGGAAAAGGGTATTTATGGAAGTTAATAAGAGTCTTTGTGGGCATGGTGAGAGGAAGATGAAGGGTAGCCATTGGTGGAGGACGGCAGCGGTGGTGGTGGTGGTGGTTATGGTGGTGGAGGTTGAAGAACAAGAAGGAGATGTGATGAAAGATGAAAAGGAAGTCATTTTTTTATTGGTTAAAAGATGTTAAAAGAATCTTTTGAATTTTGTTGTTTGTTTTGAATTTTGGCAAGCAAGTTTCAAGATTCCAAGAATTATATATATTTATATATATAGAGAAGTTTCAACAAGAACAATAACAATTTAAGAGAACGCGAGCATGATTCTCAGCCACACATTTTTTCTTCTTCAAATATATATATCATCCGAGTATTGGTAATATCTACCCCCACCAACACCAACACCACTGCCGCCACCGCCACCACCAGCAGCCACCTCCGCCACCACCAGCATCCCTGTCGGCACCACCATTAGCCACCTCCGCCACAACCATTACCACCTCTGCCACGTCAGGCCAGCACCATGTTGTTTGAGTTTAAAGAAGGAAAAATGTGTGGCTGAGAATCGTCATCGCGTTTTATTAAATTGTTATTGTTGTCGTTTGAACCTTCCTCTATATAGTATTAAGTTCAAATGAGAAGTGATATTCATCATTCATCCGGTCAATAAAGGCGGCTTCGACCTCTGCCCCTTTGTGAATCACGTCCAACCGAACTTTGACTAGTCAAAGATTTCGGCTTTTGACTAATCAAATCCCCAATCTTTTAACTAAGTCACCTATGATACTTCTCTACTTCGTATTTTTTAACACTTCTCATTTGAACCTTTATCTGTCTGTATGTGTATAACTTATAATATGAGAGGCAAATATTGATGGAGACTGTAGGGTTAATGAATTCCACAGGCCTGCTAATCTAATACTTATACTAGAAAGTGTGAAACATGTGTGCTAATTTTCTATATTTATAGTAAGTTACGGATTTGATCCCTGTGGTTTAGGGAATATTACGACTGATATCCCTATATTCGAAATCTTTTGGATTTAGTCTCAATGGTTGTCGTTTATGCATGACTAGGGTCTCTTTCCCTAACTTTGATAACGACGACCCCATTAACTTAGGGGTATATGAGTCTTTTTACCATTTCTTTTATTTGTTTCATCATGACTAGAAGAGTATATTGTATTATGTTATTTTACTTGATATTTAGTTTTCGTGGTTGTCATTTTCATCCACATCTCCTATTCCGTCAACATCGTCTTAGAAACCCATCTCCTTACGCTGCCCTACCTACTAACTCCTCTCATCCTTCGACCCTTGCTACGCTACACCTCTTTCCTCCCCAATCTTTACGATTATTTGTAATAGTTAGATTTATGCTATTGATTATGTTGTTATAAATAAAGTTAACGGATAGTAGGTGATATAACATTCTCTGTTAATGATACACGTAACATCATATTGTGTGGGCCTTACCATTTAGGACCATGTGGTTCTCAACTTTTCTAAGTATAGAAATTTTGTCTTTATTGTACCATATTGTTTTTGGTATATTTCATTTAATATATGCATATGCATAGATCATTAATTAAAAAAAAATTGGCATTGGGTATTCAAACAAATGTTTATGTTTTTATAAAATAATTGCATGTGTTCCTTTACTTGTTTTTCTAATAAAACTTATGGATAAACTCACAAATTCATGATTGCTACTTTTTTTCGATAATTCAAAAAATAAATTAGTTTATGAGTGCGGAACGCAAGCTTAATGACTTTGGTTAATTTAAAGTGCATTCAGCTCTTTTACCCAGTGTTCAGTTCTATATATCTGCTTGTAGGCAACCATGTTTGAACCTTTCGACAACATTGGTGGAGCAGAATGAAAGGACGAATGGTCACCTTGTGACCAGTTTCATAACTTTGCTATGTTGTCATTATTATAATATGTAGGAATTGATTTGAATCACTCTTTTAATGAGCCATGGCATCTTGTTGTCTGTGTCAACCGTTTGATATGGTTTAAGATTTCATGGTTAAAAACATTATTTCAGTTTTTGGTGTATTCATATTTCTCGGTATATTCGGCATGCTTATAATAATAAAGTAGCCTATTTTTTTAGTTTAACCTAAAGATTTCATTGGAAATTTGGGATGGATAAAATCTATTACATCAATCGACTTATTAGAATACTAACTTTCGATTGCCAAACGTGACAAAAGAAGCGTTTCAATAAGCTACTTGAGCTTTTTCCCACTTTATTCCAACCATATGGATGAATTAGTTATTATTAGCTCTTAATTAATTCTTATTATTTAAAATTATTATAAATTATATTATATTATTATTATTCAGTATATTAAAAAAACCATCATAACGTTTTTTAGAATGCCTATCAAGTTGCAGAATGATTAAATTTGTATACTTTTTTGTTTTGTTAAAGATTAAACTTTCATAAAGATTTTAGTAAACCTTAAATTTAGTCATTATTTTATTTTGAAATTATTGATTGATTAATATATAATGCATGAGGTTGACCAATTTTGTTTTTTTATGTTGTATGTAAGTTTAAATTTAAAATCATCAATTGACACAAACTTTATAAATTTCATATTTTATTATAAACTTCAAATGTTTAACATTATACATATGTGTGTGATAGTTAAACTACAATTTTTTATTTTTTATTTTGTATTTAAAGATTATCTAAAAAAGGTTACTATTTTACCTCTTTTATAGCTTCTCTATGGATAAAAAACTCCTATTTAAAATTATTAACTAATGTACTTATTTTCTATAAAATTTGTATTTGTATTTATGTGATTTTGCGATTCTCAACGGGCTTATCAATTGGTTTATGGTAAAGTTCTTCTGCTAGTTTACGAAACATAACTTTTATCTTATTAAAAGAAGATATATAACACGATTGGTTTTCGGGTTGTATGTTTTTTTTCTTTGATAAGGTTCACCTGGGTTTGTCCAGACTACATCCTTGATAATTTTTACCGAGAGCTAAAGCATGTTCCCTGAGATTAACACTCAGTGGCCCCTGGTTGTTCACCCCCGGATTCAAACTTGGGTGGGTTTTTCCCCAACACCAAGCCTTAACCGGTAGGCTGCCCCATTAGGGTTTTTCAGGTTGTATGTTTGATCAAAGAAATTTTTCTTTACACCATCTGATAAAAAAATTAGTTTTTTTTTTTTTTTTTTTTTGGTGTTAACTCTTAAAACTCAACCTATTAGACAATCTTGTTACCAAGGAATAAATCACAACTTCCTTGGATTATAGAAGTAGAGTAAAGGTATGAAAACGAGTATTATCTTCTAAAAAGACTTTGTTAAACCACATCCATACGTTATTATGTGGACAATACTTGATTACAGTATTTATCGAGAAATTATTATAAGAGATATTTAACCACCTGGATAACTCTAGTTTAATCAAGTTAATGAGTTAACGTCTATGCTATATTAACAAATAGATATATAGATAATGGTACATATAAACCCGAACAAACTCTCAATGTTTGAACAATTACTATTGATGATCGTTATATATTCCAAAGAAAAAAATGTATTCAAGATAACTAAATATTTATCTTAGACTAAATTCAGTCTCTTAAGAGTCACATATGCTAACGAATTATCAAACAATAGATAATTTTGACTGGTTTGCCTTATTACAATTTCAATTGGATATATTTAGTGTGTCGATAAGTAATATTTAAAAATACTAGATCAAAATAAGATAAATATTATTGATAAGAAACAAACTCTTAAATCAATTTATAGATGCGTCATATTGTTGTTAGTGTAATAGTTTACTTTTTATAATCATATTTAAGTTGTGTTCGGTAACAATAAGCCAGCTTATAAGATAGTACATGTTTGGACGGACCATAAACGAGCTTACTGGACGAAACATTAGTTGGAGTAGCGTCTCAAGAGCTTTTTGTATATTTTTTTAGTTATACCCTTATTAATAAATATATTTTTTTATACATCAATATACCCTTTTTGATCATTTTACATGCTTACAAGCTAGTTTTTACCAAAAATAATTTATTTATAAGTTAGCTTATCAGCTACCAGCTAGCTTATTAGTCAACAAATACCTTATCAACTATCAACTACCAGCTAGCTTATCAACTAGTTTATGAAACACGATCTTAGTTAATCAATTATTCAAATGAATAAAAAGTTGGCATGTTGTTTAGTTCAACCAAACCAATATTAAAAAATCCGTTCGTTATTTGATTCCTTCATTTCTATTATCTCTATGAAATTTTAAAATTCAATAGAAATCTTTTGAGATTTTATTTCATGACTATGGCCAAAAACGACATTAGTGTAGTGGAATGCTAGACAATTTGAATCTTTCAACTAAGTATATATTTTTCTCTCATTTTTGCCATTTTCTTTTTGGATTTTATAATTTTGTCCCATATCTAACTTTTTTTCTATATTGGTTTTATTTAAAAAGACTTTAAATTAGGGATTGGTGAAGGATCATTGATCTGACGATAACAAATAACTCAACTTTTTTAAGATATTATCTGGTGTGTCGTGCGCGATATTATATGGTGCACAGAGGTAACTGGATCGGAATATCGGATAAGAAAACACAAAATGGATTAGACAGGACAAGAGAACAGGACTATATAGAACAATAATGAACAAAACAAGTTATTTGTCTAATATATGTCTGTTCTTATATGAAGTTTTTTAAAGTGTTATATAAAATTAATATATGCCGCTTTGTATTATAAATGTCATATAAAGTTGTATTATAACTATCATATAAAATTGCTAATGCGACGTTTTCTATTATATCCAATCACATTTAATTTTTTGACGTCATATAAAGTTCATTTTGTCATATTAATAATTTTTCTTAATTGTTTGAAAAATTGGTGCTTTTTAATCTTAATTTATAAATCTTTTCTTTTGTTATTTTTATTATTTGTACTTTGATTATATATTAATAATTTCATAACTTAATATAATTTTCAATATTTTCTATTATATCCACCTTCTGTTGTATTTCTCTTACTACAAGCAGGTTGACCTTGATTCGTTTTCCGATTCGTTTGTCCTTGGTGTGTAATGGCTAGTTTGATTTTTCATCAAGGTCTAATCGTTGATGTTTCAATGCTAGTCTAGGATGTGGGTGTTGGTTCGGTGTTAATTGCACGGGTCGCTTGTCTGTTTTTCTAGGCTCGTTTGTATCCTTGGTAATTTGGTCGTTAATAAAATGTTGGGTGTCGTTCAAAAAAAATAATTGTTAACTAACTTTGTTAAATAGAGAGACGATAATGCTATGAAAATAAAAAGTTAGGAACCACTTGTATAGATAGTTTATTTAAATGACCAAATCTAAAGGTTGGGTAAACCACAGGGACCCTTGTTGTAATTCACTCTTTGTTAGATTATGTACTTCATGGTTTTATAATAATTGCATTTTTTTTAGCATACTTGTTTTCTAATAAAATTAACGGATAAAATCAGAAATTGGTGATAAGTTTTCTTGTTGATTCAAACAAGAAGTTAGTTTATGATTGTGAAAGGTAATTTTAGGGTTGTTTACTAAATATTTATATAGGTAAGCGGTTACTGATATCATTTACTTTACAAATTTTTTTTTAAGGGTGTTCGAGCCTATGGCCCGAACTTACCTTACGATCTTTGTCAATTAAATGTGAAAACCATTGAAAATCTTACCTGGTAGAGCTATACATCGGCTACACTTGTACCAAATCTTCTCTATATATGTTGGAACCTCCCATTTTTCCTCAAGGGCCTTTTGGAGATTATATATGAGGCTCCATATATTCTCACATAGTATCATAGTCAAGGTGCACCATTATAGGGACTGACACGCTCAAGGCAATCCATACTTTTCTGTCCCTAACCCTCTCAACGCTCTCCATTGGACGGGGCATGTTAGAGTCTCACATCGGCTAGACTTTGACCAAATCTTCTCTATATATGTTGGAACATCCCCTTTCTCCTCAAGGGTTATTTGGGAGATTACATACGGGGTTCCACATGTTCTCACAGTAAGTGGTGGAAATGACTTTTATGTGGTAAGAGCTTACTAGTTCGAAAACATTTCCACAATCAATTTTGAAATGCTGCAAATGCATTCATCTCTTCTACATTATTAGTGTCCGGTCCATATATTTACTTGTGGGCAACCATGTACAAACATTTCAACATTGGTGGCGTAGAATGAA
This sequence comes from Centaurea solstitialis, assembly GCA_030169165.1. Taxonomy (NCBI): domain Eukaryota; kingdom Viridiplantae; phylum Streptophyta; class Magnoliopsida; order Asterales; family Asteraceae; genus Centaurea; species Centaurea solstitialis. Next base: position 2,700,880 of record CM058045.1, read on the forward strand.
AGGACGGGCAGAAAGCCACCTTTTGATCAATTTCATAACTTTACTATTGATTACGTTGTCATTATGATAACATGTGGGAACTTTTCTGAATCACTCTTTTCATGGCTCGGAGCATCTTGTTGTGTGGGTCGGCCATTTGGAACCATATGGTTTGAGATTCCATGGTTAAAAACTTCATCTCGGTTTTGTTTGTATGCATATTTTTCTATATCCCAAAGGTTCCACTAAGATGGATAAAAAGTAGCTCATATATTGGCTTATTGAACACAATAACTTATTGTTGTAAATATGGAAGAAGAAGCGTTTCAATAAGCTACATGACCACTTAGCCAACTTGCACATAATTATTCAGCAACTGCCAAATAACCCATAAGTGGTTAGAATGATTAATAGACTCTTAGGATATAGTGCAAAATGAAATATGATTATTTGGTAATTATTCAAAATAAAATTAGCCATTGAATGGTTAAAGGATTCCCAAGATAGACAAACTTATTTTGCCCCTTAACCAAGGTACACTTTTTAGCAATTCAGAGGTTGTATCTTAATGGAATTATTACAAGGTAAACAAACAACTCCTTAACCAAGGTACACTTCTTAGTGGTTCAGAGATTGTCTCCTAATGAAACAATCACAAGGTACATTTTTTAGTGATTCGAATATTGTCTTTTAATGGAACTATTACTAGGTAAACAAACAACCCCTTAACCAATTCAACTTCTTAACAGTCATGTATGCTAAAAATTATCGAACAACTGATAATTTTAATTAATTTGTCTGAATACATCTTTATTTAAGTATATTTTATATTTAACATGTCAAAAAGCAAAAATCAATTACTTAAAACCAAGACTAAAATCAGTTTATTAAATAAAAATCATATTGTCGTTATCGTATTAGTTTAGTTTTTACTTTCTATAATCATATTTAATATATAGCTCATTTGAATAAATAAAAAGTTGATGTGCCATCCAACCAAACTACTATTAGAAATCATTTATATGTTTTCTTCATTTTAATGTGGAATTTTAAAATTTAATAAAAATAATTGGGATTTTGTTTCATTACTATAAAGAGTTGTTTACTAAATTTTGTATTAAATTATGTCAAGATAGATTATGTATGTTTGGATAAATCTTTTATGCGGGTAAAAGTAAGGCCATCATTAATGGCGTCGGTATGGGGTACCGGTACCACCTAAGTGGAGTCTTGTGCCTGTACATATGGTAGTGGTATGCTTAGTGTTTTTTTCTCTCATTTTTGTCGGTTTGATATTTTACCCTTTTCTATATTAGTTTTACTAGTTAATGGCCCGTGTAATACACGGACGATTTAAACATATTATTTTAGTTTCTAATAAGAATTAACATTTGCATTATAAAGTTCACAAATAATTTACCACAAACCAAACGTAATATCCAATTAGTAATATAAATATGACTTGATTAATTGATAAAAAAACATTAATGATTAAGTTTAATCATAACCATTAAAGGAAATTATATATATAACATTTAAATTACTTTTCTTTCATTTTTTTATTCAAAGCTTTCTTTGAAATTGAGTAAGTAGAGAATTATTATTTATTAAAATAATTCTAATTAATCAACGATTTAAATGAAAAAAAGTTACTCTTAATTTATTATTAAATATTTTAGTCATCTAATAGTTGTTAAAATATCTGAAATTCTTTTGTTGAAAGATTTGAATTTCATGAATGATTCTAAAACGAGAGGGGTTCTGAAATAAATTATATAGTGTTTTTGATTTGTAGGGTTTTAAAAAAAGTTATTATTTATAAATGATCTATAAAATTAGTAAGATTAAAAGAATGAAATCTTTAAATTTCAAGAACATCAACAATAGCATTTTAAATAAAATAAACTTTTATTATTTATAAATAATCTATAAAAAATTTAGATTAAAAATAGGAATCTTTAAATTTCAAGAATATCAACGATAGAATTGTAATAAAATGTAAACAACTTAATTTATATCTATTCTTAATATTTACTAATATAAATAAATTAAAAAAATATTCAATATTATTGTAACACCCATTTTCCAAAATACCGTTCTTAATAAATAATCTTAAATAAAACCATTTTAATTGCCAAAACTCATAAGTCATTAATTAAAAATTAGAGTAAGGTTCTTAAGACACAAAATATCATTTGACTCAATGCCTCAAATAAAACGAATTAGACGGTTTTATATCAAGTGTCACTAAGATTCGGTTGGAACTGCCTTCAGTCTTGGAGTCAAGTCGGGGCCTCGCCCTTATCTGTACCCAAACCGGTGCCTGAGAAAAAGGGAAACAACAACGGGTAAGCGAAACGCTTAGTGAGCAGACACTATATATAACTTACACTAGCACATGCATACGTACCCATAATAGGTACCACACACACTCGCATCATCAAACATCACATACATGCATATCCATGATGGGTACATAATCACATCGATGAGTCAACTACCACATCATAACAACGTAAACATATCACACGACAAGTAACCAACACTCGATTCTCATGAGATCGATATTAAATCTCCCGTCAGTTTGGACACGGGTCGGCCCCCACAACTCATCAAGGGCATGTGGATTCCCTCTCTCCCGTCAATTAGGACACGGGTCGGCCCCCACAACTCACCAAGGGCATGTGGTTCCCTTTAATCGCTCGCCAGCTTAGGACACGAGTTTGCCCCCGCAACTCATCAAGGGCATGCGGTTCCCTTTACACGACACTACTACGCATACATACACACATGGTAGTATAAATCATACATAGTGAAAACTCACCTGATAATCGATGCTAACTGAAAGCTGATAACCTGAGCCGATAGACTGAACGGTCTATAAGTCAACCTACAAAAGTGTAACGACTAATTACACGCTTATACGATAATAAATTAACGTGCTGAAATGTCTCTCGAATTAGCATCGAGTCTCACTAAAAAAAAATCTAGGCCCTCACCTCTACTTTTTGCGACAAGCCATGTGCACCTACTTGTCACTAATAATTATGTACTCTCAAGCCTTAATTGTCACAAAAAAAAAAAACATGTACCCTTATTCTTATATAACTTTAGTGACATTTTTCTACCCTGATTGTCACAAATTTAAACATGCACCTACTGCCATATTTTCCATTTCATTCGACAACTACATATATACATATATGTAATTTACCTATCACTTTTTCAACAAATTTCAAGTGACCAAAACTTACAATCTTAATTAAAAAGATAAGCTAACATATGCACGCATGAATATCCAAGATTTCCTACTTACGAAAGCTTACGAAGGAAGCATAAGAAACGAATTAGATGTGATGGGAAACCTTAAAACTTCAATCGACCGATCCGTAAAGAAAAAAAAAAGGGTAACTTACCGTGCCAATGGAGAAGATGATTACCAAATTTATTCTCAAACCAACTACAAGTTCCTCGATCAACATCTCTATATCTCCCAGAAACTCTCTTCGGCAACTTTCGATTTCGACGTCGATGGTAACCGAAAACGATAGCCGGCGTCGGCTTATTTGATATAGAAACGCAACGGTCGTGACCCGGAGATCCTCGACGTCAAATCACGTTACCTGTCCATGCCTTCGATTGAGTCACGACACCATAAACACAGCCGTCGGACACGGGTTACCGGTGATTGAAACTCAGTGATCGTTGATAGGGAGGTCGCCAATAACGTGAGTAAGGCCGCTCAATGCTTAGGGTTTTTTTTTTCTTTCTCTCTCTCAATTTTTTTTAAATAAGGAGATTAATGGCATAAATAAGCCTATATCGAATAGAGTTGCAACTTCTACTGACTTAAATAGATAGGTATCCCATAATTTCATAACTAGCCCTTATATTTCTTAAAGATAAAAAGAATAACCCATGACTTCTTTATAAATATAAGTTAATAACAAAATAAGAGAAAATCCTTTATAAATGGGGTGTTACAACTCTCCCTCACTTACAAGGATTTCGTCCCCGAAATCAATCTGCGAAAAGTCCCGGTACTTCTCCTGCATCTCAACTTCTGCTAGTTCCAAACGATAAGCCACCTTCTCAACGCTAGCAGAAACCGTAAACGGTCCTACATATCGAGGCCCAAGCCTGCCTCTCTTCCCGAAACGGATCATTTCCTTTCAAGGTGAGACCTTCAACAGAACACGGTCACCCACCTGGAACTCTTGCTCCGATCTACGTCTATTCGCATAATTATTCTGCCTTCTTTAAGTTGTCTGCAAACGTTCCCTGATCCTCTGAAAGTTCTCAGTGGTCCTCTGTACCACTTCTGTGCTTCCGAGAATACACTGACTAACCTCGCCCCAAAGGGGTCGAGGTTCAGGGTTCGGCAACTCCTCCCGCAAAGCATTTCGCACAACTGCAACTCAACACTCGAGTGAAAGCTGATGCTATACTAGAACTTGGCTAAGGGAAAGTACGTATCCCAGCTACCTCCAAAAATAAGAACACCTGCCCGAAGCATACCTTCCCACGCATGAACCTTCCGCTCGCTTGTGCATCGGTCTGCGGATGATACGCGGTACTACAGTGTAGTTTAGTACCTAAATTGTCATGAACCGCTCCCAAAATCGTAAGGTAAGCGATGCTCTATCTAAAATGATCGACACAAGCACTCTGTCCCTCGCTACCACTTCTCTCAAGAAGACATCCGCCAACTACTATGACGGGAAACTTTCCCGAATGGTCAAGAAGTGGGGAAGTCTTGGTTAACCGATCTAAAATCACCCAAAACGCGTCAAACCTTTTAGAAGTCTTCGGTAGTTGGTGATTAGGTCCACGGTTGTGCTCTCCCATTTCCTCAACAGAACTTCCAAGGATGCATCTTGCCGTGAGGCTTCCGATGCTCAGCCTTGACCTTCAGACAGGTTAAACATGATTCCACCTAACGAGCTACGTCACGCTTCATTCCCTGCCACCGGTATTCAATCTCTAGATCATTGCACCTCTTCGGGGTCTCGGGATGAATAGAGAACCTAGACTTGTGAGCTTCCTCCAATAGTGTCTGCTGAACACTGCTTGCGAGAGGAACCCACACCCGATCCGTCTAATCGAAACTCCCCGCCATCTCTGACCAGCAACGATAACTACCTTCTAACTCGCTTCTTGATGTGGCTCTCACTTCGGCTGACTTCTTTGAGCTTGACGAGCCATCTCGAGGAACCTTGTAGCAATGGTCACATTCAGAAGCGTTATCTGAAGGGACACGCTACTCGTCTTATGACTTAACGCGCCGGTCGCTACATTGGCCTTGCCCGGATGGTAAAGGATCTCACCAACATAATCCTTGACCATGCCAAGCCATATCCGCTGTCTCGAAACGTAACTATTACCCGGCCTTTCGGCATATGAACAGATCCTAATCCAAAATGTGACGCGTCGCACATCATCGTCATATCCTCAACACCCTTAGGAAAGTCAAAATCGACGCCTCACATAACTTCCGCCGTAAAGTCGCTCCCTTTTCAGCACCTCATTTAGCCCCCAAACACCCAATCCCGATAGTCTCTACTTGACTCTTGAAGCCTACGGGTGTAACCACTAGTGTAGGAAACACAAAAGTCAAATAAAGACCAGTCTGGACAACAGACTCGGCCTCTGCAATCCCCGTATTCCAACCTTCCTCAATCACCTTAAGCTGGTAATAACCCGAACGGAGATCAACCTCCAAAACCACGCCGCTCCTTGTGACTGGTCAACCATGGCGAAACCACGCCGCTCCTTGATGGTAAACTGATTGAGTTCCCGATACACATTCGATGACTGGCATCCTTTTTCTTTACGAGCAAGAATTTTGGCGTACTCCAAGGCAAATTACATGGCGAAAGAATCCTTCCTTCAAAAGCTCATGTAGCTGGCTCAGTAACCCTTGAAACTCGTGTGGCGCCAAACAATAAAGAGTCTTTGCAACAGGTGCTGACCCGAGTATCGAGTCGATCTCGAACTCTACCTGCCTAAATGGCCGGAAGTCCTGGTAGGTCCTCAGTAAACACTTCCGAAAATTCTCTGACTACCGGTACTTCCGCAATAGACCAAGGCATAGGCCAAGTACCTCGTGCACCCATGTTGCAGGTACCTTCTGATCTTTGTGACTGAATAGAACGTCGTCTTGGTTCACTCCCTCTCGCCATAGACGACCAACAGGCCTGCACCATCCACAATCGCTCGGTTTCGACTCAACCAATCCATACCAATCACCACATTAATTTCATTCATGGGATCCGGCATGAGATCAATCCGGAACTTGATTTCGAAGGTCTCTATGGTGTACTTCTTGTAGACATTCTCCACCTGCCGACCTTCTCAACTGCAACTCTATAAAAGACAAGTATTGCTTCCTAAACAACTACTTAGAGTGACTTCAAATTAAGGATGCTAACCCATCCAAAACTCGACTCTAAGTCCTACTTGTCCTCGTCTATCTTCTAGGAAAAACCAACAACTATTTCCTTCGATTCCAGTGCTAGCGTAGCGAGCATCTCCCGCTCCTGCTATCCACCACGAAAATGATCACCAGGTTCTTCTTCCCCTTAAATGGGCATTAGGAAACACTTTGACGTCGACACAGCTGCGTCCTCGATCCCACTCTTGCTGTAGACATTGGCTCCATGTTTCCTAGCTGCTAGAGCTGTCTCAATCTTCGGTTCCATCATCCGACTAACATCTCTCTTCAACTAGAGAGACTATCCTAACCACGACTGCTGGAGTGTCTCTCTAACCTTAAACACAAACATCCCTCCTCTATCGACCACCATATTGAATCCAACAATATATACACCTAGTACCATGACCTACGACATGCACTAGCGCATTCTCAACCGTACTGCTCTAGATCATCGTCAACCGACTGAGTGTTCTAACGAGCCAACTGCTCTCCAAACTGTCTCTACAGGTTAAACTAACCTATAGCGCAAACCTAACTCTAAACTAACTCTATAGGCCAAACTCAACCTATAGTAAACCCATACCACGCAACCAACCCTTTCCAGATCCTCAGGATGCCTCATAATTCCGACAAGATCCAATCCGTACCGGCATTCAAGTTAGTACGGAGTCCGTACTATTACAAACAAACCAGAAAGTTCTCCACAAAATTCCCGCTCAACGATACAGATTTGGTCTTAACTGCACCACTAGGCATCCTGATGCATTGAAGAGTCAACTAATCTACTGGGTGTAAATATGCAGTCTAATCAATTCTCACTAGTTGAGTGCTCCTAAAGTCACCATTCTGAACGTTTAACAAAGTAATTTAGGAACAATACTACTTGAGGTCATTCCACTATGCACATCTAGAGTGTCTTACTACACCCTCCTTCAATCATAACTAGAGTTCACGTAGGTACTTAACACTAGTCATTAGTGCACATGCAATCCTAAAGACTAGATCATGAACACAAAACAAACATAGTTTGACCTCATAGTCACACCAACCATTTATATATCTAACAGATTCCCGACTATCGTCCATTTATTGAGATTCCTAAGACTTAACCAAATCCAAACGCATACAAACGTTTATAGTAGTACTATTATTTGGGCCCGTACTACTATAACCGTTACCAAATGATAACCGGGTTGGGATCACTCGACAACAATCAAACGAGAACATGCCTAATGACCATTTCCCGACGTATCACAGTACAAGCTTGGTTTTGGTACCATCCTCAATCAATCCCAATCCAAGGACTAAGTAGGTAGTACAATAAACCACAATCAATTCATTAAATACATAACACATATCATGCTCGAAAGCATAGCACATGCTCTATCTTACAAGTCTAGTGTTCCAAACACTTAGCATAATAATGGCATAGCAGGATAACATAAAAGTGTTGCTCACCCCCGTCTTTAAGCTCCAGCCGACAGTTCCAACTCTTTTACTATTACTTTTTATTTATCTAAAAATCTCCTAGTTTAAGTCCAACCACACACACACTCGCGAGTGTATGTGCTGATTCTCTTAAACTCAGGCTCTGATACCAAGTTGTAACACCCATTTTCCAAAATACCGTTCTTAATAAATAATCTTAAATAAAACCATTTTAATTGCCAAAACTCATAAGTCATTAATTAAAAATTAGAGTAAGGTTCTTAAGACACAAAATATCATTTGACTCAATGCCTCAAATAAAACGAATTAGACGGTTTTATATCAAGTGTCACTAAGATTCGGTTGGAACTGCCTTCAGTCTTGGAGTCAAGTCGGGGCCTCGCCCTTATCTGTACCCAAACCGGTGCCTGAGAAAAAGGGAAACAACAACGGGTAAGCGAAACGCTTAGTGAGCAGACACTATATATAACTTACACTAGCACATGCATACGTACCCATAATAGGTACCACACACACTCGCATCATCAAACATCACATACATGCATATCCATGATGGGTACATAATCACATCGATGAGTCAACTACCACATCATAACAACGTAAACATATCACACGACAAGTAACCAACACTCGATTCTCATGAGATCGATATTAAATCTCCCGTCAGTTTGGACACGGGTCGGCCCCCACAACTCATCAAGGGCATGTGGATTCCCTCTCTCCCGTCAATTAGGACACGGGTCGGCCCCCACAACTCACCAAGGGCATGTGGTTCCCTTTAATCGCTCGCCAGCTTAGGACACGAGTTTGCCCCCGCAACTCATCAAGGGCATGCGGTTCCCTTTACACGACACTACTACGCATACATACACACATGGTAGTATAAATCATACATAGTGAAAACTCACCTGATAATCGATGCTAACTGAAAGCTGATAACCTGAGCCGATAGACTGAACGGTCTATAAGTCAACCTACAAAAGTGTAACGACTAATTACACGCTTATACGATAATAAATTAACGTGCTGAAATGTCTCTCGAATTAGCATCGAGTCTCACTAAAAAAAAATCTAGGCCCTCACCTCTACTTTTTGCGACAAGCCATGTGCACCTACTTGTCACTAATAATTATGTACTCTCAAGCCTTAATTGTCACAAAAAAAAAAAACATGTACCCTTATTCTTATATAACTTTAGTGACATTTTTCTACCCTGATTGTCACAAATTTAAACATGCACCTACTGCCATATTTTCCATTTCATTCGACAACTACATATATACATATATGTAATTTACCTATCACTTTTTCAACAAATTTCAAGTGACCAAAACTTACAATCTTAATTAAAAAGATAAGCTAACATATGCACGCATGAATATCCAAGATTTCCTACTTACGAAAGCTTACGAAGGAAGCATAAGAAACGAATTAGATGTGATGGGAAACCTTAAAACTTCAATCGACCGATCCGTAAAGAAAAAAAAAAGGGTAACTTACCGTGCCAATGGAGAAGATGATTACCAAATTTATTCTCAAACCAACTACAAGTTCCTCGATCAACATCTCTATATCTCCCAGAAACTCTCTTCGGCAACTTTCGATTTCGACGTCGATGGTAACCGAAAACGATAGCCGGCGTCGGCTTATTTGATATAGAAACGCAACGGTCGTGACCCGGAGATCCTCGACGTCAAATCACGTTACCTGTCCATGCCTTCGATTGAGTCACGACACCATAAACACAGCCGTCGGACACGGGTTACTGGTGATTGAAACTCAGTGATCGTTGATAGGGAGGTCGCCAATAACGTGAGTAAGGCCGCTCAATGCTTAGGGTTTTTTTTTTCTTTCTCTCTCTCAATTTTTTTTAAATAAGGAGATTAATGGCATAAATAAGCCTATATCGAATAGAGTTGCAACTTCTACTGACTTAAATAGATAGGTATCCCATAATTTCATAACTAGCCCTTATATTTCTTAAAGATAAAAAGAATAACCCATGACTTCTTTATAAATATAAGTTAATAACAAAATAAGAGAAAATCCTTTATAAATGGGGTGTTACAACTATACTCATTTTGAAGGTATCGTCGAGACGATTATAAAGGTGTAATTTATAAAAAAGAAAAACAAAAAACTTAAATGGTTTTAATTCATATACATTATTTACCTTAATATGATAAGAATGTAAAGTGAAAATTGAAAAACTAAGGGGTAATAAGTAATTTAATCAAATAATTATAAGGATACAAAATGTAAATTATAAAAGGGAAACTAATAAATTAATAAGAAATTTTAGGTATGTAAATTTTGGAAAAAAAATGGAAACAAATTATGACATCATCATTTGATATGATTTATTTAATTGACCAATGAAATCACTCAATTTCATTTGATGACATCAGCAAAAACCTTCTTTTAATATATATATATATAGATATAGATTTGTTAAAATAAATCGTAAAATGGGGAAATAACCCAACTTTTTAAGGTAACATTTGGTAATGTAGAGAGGATTGGAATATGTAAAACAAGATAAACTGGACAAGACATAACAAAAAAATGATGATTGTATCGAAGAAGACTGGACAAAACAGGTTTATTTGTCTAGTGTTTGACACAATTAAGACTGAACAAGACTAGGTTGGTTACGTAGACGTAAATGTTGTCACATGATTTTATATGGAATTAATGTGTGAAAGAAGAGGATGTCATTGTAGCAAATGTGGTCATTGCTGACAATGGTGGCCAGTGGCCAACAATGATTATGGGTAGGTGAAGAATGGAGATGGTGGTTAATATGGAGATATAGGTGGAGGTAAAAGTGGTGATGGATAGTGGTAGGTAGTTGATTGTGGTGGTATGTAAGGATTATGTACTTAAAGGTTTAGGCTATGTTTGGCAAGCGTAGCTTATAAGCTAGTTGGTAGCTGATAAGCTAGCGGATAGCTGATAAGCTAGCTGTTGATTGATAAGCTTGCTAGTAGCTGATAAGCTAGCTGTTGAACAAATTATGTTTGGCAAAAACTAGCTTATAAGTATGTAAAATGACCAAAAAGGGTATATTTGAAAATAATAATTAATATTAATAAGGGTATAATTGGAAAAAGCTACAATAAGCTCCTCATAAGCTACTCAAAGTAGCGTTTCAAAAAGCTAGCTTATAAGCTAGCTGATAAGCTAGCTTCCTGGTACATGTTTGGATGGACTAGCTTATAAGCTAGCTTATGCTTGCCAAACAAGGCCTTAGTTTTCATGTATGCAAGGATTATGTACTTAAAGGTTTAGTTTTCACTAACTACAAAAGCGTGTGTAAGTTTATTTACCCGTGTATAAATATTTTATATTTGAAAATTTGTTTAAAATTTAAAGTCGTTTTTTTTTTTGTGTTTAGTTTGCTATTTTTAGTTTGAAAGTGTGTTTTAGAGAATTGACTTATAGTTCAACTTTTCATTTATTCGTGTTTTATATGGGTTGTCATCGATATTTACACAAATGATAAGTAAATATGCTTTTTGTAAACGGTTTGAGTCACGACAAACGAATTTTACATGCTTGATCAGTCAACACATATCTCTTCACCGTTATCTTTAGAATTATAATAAATTGATTTTTGAAAAAAAAAAGTTACAATTATTGTAAAAGAAACTATACAATTACCCATGTTTCTTGTCGATGTTTTTTGTCCAACATTTGATTTGAGCAAGTGTTTTACACCTTGATGTTAACTTTAGGAAATGTATTTTATCGTATATACTACAATGGTTTTTCTCGTTATTTATAAATTTATCAAATGTATTGGACAAACCTGAATTCCGTTAGCGTCTAATACGCAAGCTATGTTTAGTGTGGTCGTATATCATACGCTCATTTGAATTTGTCGATCTAAAGTTACGACTAATAAGATATAACCAACATAATGTAACTAATTTTTCTTCAACCCACAAATTTCCACCTATAAAATCACTAAAATAACGCATGAGTCAAAATGTAATAAACTAATTATTTTGGTTATTTTGATGGAACGTGCATTACCTCTCTTGTCCCTTAGTGTAACATATATTCAACGATCACATGTAAACCACAAGTCTCCTTTGTGGAAACTTTTTGAGTCATGATTGGTATCTTCGTGAAAACAACATTCAATTAACGCATATTTGTTAATAGCTTCTTCATAAACCTTTAAACTTTTTGAGTCATGATTGGTATCTTTGTGAAAACAACATTCAATTAAGGCATATTTGTTAATAGCTTCTTCATAAAACATTAAATTTATTCAGTCGATTATATATGATTGTTTGATAGTAACTTAATAAAATAAAAAATGACTCATTCAATAAATTTTTAGACTTAGAGGAAACTTTAAAGCATAAAACCAAGTTTTTTTTCCCCAAAATGTCCCTCCTACAAGTTCAAACAATTCTCTTACCTTATTATTGGAAAATATTTTTTTGTTATTATTTTTAGTATTGAATGTGTTATTAATTCATATATAATATAGGGTTAATTTCATGTATGCCCTTATTAAAACTGAAAATATCATATTTACCCATCTTAATTTTGAAATATCATGTATGCCCTTCTTAATAGGGGTGAGCAGGAAAAAACCGAAACCAAACCGAAACCGAAAAAACCGGAAAAACCAAACCGAAAAAACCGAACCAATACCAAAACCATTGGTTTTGGTTTTTAAAATTTCAAAAACCGACTTTTTCGGTTTGGTTCGGTTTTATGATTCAAAACCAAACCGAAAAAACCGAACCGAACCAAATAAATACTTCTTTTAGTTTTACCCTAGTTATTTAGTAAATACTGGAAGATTTTGTTGAGTTCTTATTTATCTCCAGTTCTCTGATAATTTTCTTGTTTATGAGTTCTTATTTATCTCCAGTGCTCTGCTAATTTTCTTTTAGTTTTTGACGAATTAATAATTTTACCCTTTTAATTCTCCTTCTCATAATTACTTGAGTTCATGAATGACTTGACATCACATAGAAAACATTTATATTAAAAAATGATGAAACAAATAATAAATTGAAGTCATTCTATGATGATGATAACGATTAATAATGTAAATTAGTCAAATATTAAATTGAACTCATAGTTCTATAAAACAACTCTATCTTTTATACATTCAGATGCGATAAACATGAATTGATGATCTTGGATTTTGATTTTTGGACAAAAAATTGAAATCCGAAAACCAAAAACCAAAAACCGAATTAAAAACCGAAAACTGAACCAAAAACCGAAAACCAAAAACCGAAAACCAAAAACCGAAAAACCGATTGGTTTTGGTTTTTCTAAAAACCGAAATTTTCGGTTTGGTTTCGGTTTTACCTCAAAACCGAACCAAACCGAACCATGCACACCCCTACTTCTTAAGCTATCAAAATATCATATTTACCCAAACAATCATTTTTATTAATTTTTAATCATTTTAAATTAAACTTAATAATTTATAAATATATATTTTAATGAATTGAAGTCTATACCCCTAATTGAATATGTTTTTTCATTAAAAGAAGTCAACAATTACTCTTTTTTTTTTGTTTCTACCAATAACTCATCATCTTCCTACAAATCACAAGAACCACAACCTATAATCTCTTAATCAATCCTTCAAGATAGAAAAAAGCAATCAATCACATCTTCAAGGATAAACTTTTGATTGAAAATCCATGAATATTTTTTGTTATTATTCATTCAGTTTTGCCTCTTTGAAAGTTCCCCCAATTTAAAATCCAAATGAAATTAGGGTTTTTTTCTTGTTCACTTTGTAAACCCACAATTGAAATTGAATCTTATTAATTGTATACGAAGAAAATAAATTAGTTTCGTAATGGGTTTGATAGAATTTGGGTCTTACTTAAGGTTCTTGTTAATTGATTCAAAAAGATTGGTTTTTTGGGAGGAAAGGTAAATAAAAACCTCAAAAAATGAAGGAGACGGAAGGAAGGGGGTGTCTTTCCCAATCTTCAATTTTTTGTTTTGTTTGTTTGTATCCTCTAAACACATAGAGGCTATGTATGGAACATAAGTAGTTGTTTCTTTGGTAATCTACACTTTATCTTCTTTTCTTTCTTTTTACTTTTGATCATCTTTGGTTTTCCAAGTTACAACTATTGATAAATGGTGGTTGAAAGTATGGAAAGTTAAAATTAGGGTTCTTGAGAAATAGGTGGAAGCAGTGGTGGTGAATGTTGATGGTGATTAATGGTGTTTTATTGTTATATTTGTTTGACTTTTTTTTTTTGTTGAAAAACATATTCAATTAGGGGTATAGATGTCAATTTATTAAAATATATAATTATAAATTATTAAGTTTAATTTAAAATGATTAAAATATAATAAAAATGATTGTTTAGGGTAAATACGATATTTTGATAGCTTAAGAAGGGCATACATGATATTTCAAAATTAGGTTGGGTAAATATGATATTTTCAGTTTTAACAAGGGCATACATGAAATTAACCCTATAATATATATGACTTTATATAGATTTAGATTCATATGAGAGCAAACTGTTTTTGGGAAACCGCATGAGACCAAGTTGTTTTCGTGAGACCGCATGAGACCAAGGTTATACACATGAAATTTCACAACAAAACACTGTGAAAGTAAATAAAATTCAAATACTCATACTAAAAAAATACTATTGAGATAAAAAAATCAAAACAAGGTAAAAAAACGAAACCTTCACAACATTTTTTTTGCTTTGAACGTAAAATATATATTATATAATCCGAACCTTCACAGCAAAAACGTTGTGAAGGTAAAAAATATCGAACATTCATATAAAAAACACCATAACGTGACATTTAGAGTGTTTTTACTATAAATGTTTGAATTTTGTTACCTTCACAGTGTTTTGCTGTGAAGTTTCATGTAAAAATGTTGGTCTCACCGGTCTCAGGAAAACAGTTTGGTCTCACGTGAACTTGGCCTAATGGCCACCCTCATCCGCAAACGCTTCCTACTGGAATGTTACCTGACTAGGGTTTGAATCCAAAGGGAGTCTGCTTGTAGGGTCCACAAATATAGGCCATGGGGCCATGGGGCCATGGGTCCCTGCCAAAAAACCTTTTCGAGACCAAGTACCCTCTAATTTTTAATAAAAAATATGTATAAATTAAATAAAACTATAAACTAGCTGTTACGGTAATCTGAAATACATAGCATCAAGACTTGATGTAAAGTATTATTGAATTAGTTTTGCATTAAGACTCGAGAGTTTCACCATTTAAATCGTTTTATATTAAGACTTGAGTGTATTTTTATCGGATTAGTTTTCACCATTATCGTATTTAAGTTGGTGCTTTGTAGTTAGTTGTATTTATTACTTTAAGTTGGTGTTTATTATATTTTTTATGTATGAAATGTTAAAACTAAAAAAATGACCGTGGGTACCTGTTACCAATACATGTTCCAAAATATAAAGAACCGATGTAAGCGGTTCCGGTTCTATGAGAAAATGGTGAATACCCGGTTATGCTACCTTTACATATACTTTCTTTTTAACGACAGATAACACACGTACATGTCTCGATACGAAGTCGACGAGATATCCGGGATCATACGGGCACCCGACTAATCCTCAGCGACCATGACTGACCTGAAAGCCGATCCATTGTCAGGGTACGCCACATGCTCATCCTATGAAATCAAACATGGGTAGACAAAGATGCCAAACACCGTCCTTCTCAAGGATGTTAGTCACTACTAAGCTACATTTTATTTTTACATATATTTTTTATTCCATTTATATTTACAAATCTGGTCTTAGTGGTTTCTTAAAAATAACGCTTTTCATCCAAGCAGTTACGAAATTACAAGACACCCATCATGATCTACAAAAAGAAGTCCTTGTTCGATTAACAACCATTAATATTTCCATTAAGCGAAGAGCATTTTCTTTCTTTTATCCATTTTTTTGTCTTACCCAAACACAAACCACATGGACCAAAATCATAAACTCGACTTTGATCTAGTAAAAAACAAAAAACAATATTCCAAAATGACAAAAATACCCTCGTCAACAAAATCCTTTTAACAACCACTAGAGAGTAACCAAATCCTAATGTTTTCACAAACCACGATAACCATCTTATCATATCAAAACTACATAATTTTTTTTTGTTATTTTCAACGAACAACAAAAGACCTTTGTAGCTTACTATATCTTTTTATATATCAAAGCATGTCTAGCCCAACCTAGCGGTAAGGTAACATTATGGGAGTAGTCAGTAGATGGTATCCTGACTACCCGGGTTCGAACCCCATGGAAAGCATGTGGCGATATCCAGTTCACGGACATGCCACATGATGATACACTTCATTCAGCCAGGTCGTGGTCGACAGGAATTAATCGGGGTCGGGTGCCCTTAAGTCCCGAATAACCCAGAAACGTGTGTTAACTAACCACAAGGCTGTGGCGTACTGGTTAAAGCTTGTGAGGAAAGTGACTAGTCAACCCTTCTATCTACCCAGATTCGAATGCAGACGCTTCCAAATTATGACCACCGGGGATTAACTCAAAACATCATACTTTAGCTGTCGATGAACCTTGCCGAGATTAATCGAGACAAAACCTCAAATACCCTTAAAACGTATGTTTTAACTTGCCGTTTAAAAAAAAAAGTTTACCATCTTCATTCTTTAATGAGAACTTGGCCCATTAAAAGGCCTTAAAAACTTTATAAACAAATTTGGGCCCAAATCTTAAGCCCAATGGGCTTGTAAATAAAAGCCCAACTTGCACAACACTCTAGGAATATCTCTCTTTTTGAAGGGTTTAAGAGAGAAGAGAAGCCAGAAGTCCTAAATCACTCCCACCCCTTTTTCAGAAGCTAAAACAGCGATTTCTAGGGTTTTCTTTTTCTTCACTTTCTTCTTCTAGATATATACAACAAGATGAGGTAATCTTCTGATTCTTTCTTACTGTTTTTTGCAGATTTCAGTTTTAATTTCATATTTTCATTCGATCTTGTTGCCTTATTCTTCTTTTTTGTACTTTTTTTACTTGTTTGTTGGTATTTTAATGGCGTATTTTGTTAAAGTTTGTGTTTTTTTACTTCGTTTCTGATGTTTTTTGTGTTATTTACAAGTGATTGTGTTTGATTGATTAGCATTTGTGTTTATTGTTTGAAAGATTGGTGATTTTTGGAGGTTAATTTGGGGGTTTTAGCAATGAATTGGACCTGATAATTGTTTTTTTCTTATTAGTGGTTAATTTGTTGGATTATTGTGTTTTTCTTGATGTAATTATGATTTAGGTTAATTTTAGTGGTTTTAGAGGAAGTAATTTGTTGATTGGAAATGTTGGTGTTGTTTTTGTGTATTTGGTAAATAGTTGGTAGGGGATTGGTTTCTGTTTGGTGTTTTTTTTGTTGTTGAGATTTGTAGGTGTATGTGGTAATGTAGGTGAACAATAAATGGTTAGTTTTGTGATTTATTCACATTTTTAAAAGATTAGCATATTGGATAGGATTATTAGACATAATAAAGGGCCTTTTGTAATTAGAGTGGACATGGATTGTTATCTTTATAAGTTGTGTGTTTGAATTGAATTGTGTATCTTTATGGTTTTTGAGCTAAAAATGATGGCTTTTTATGTTATTTTGTAGAGTTTACAATAATGGTTATGTTAAGGCTGTGTTTGGCAAACTAGCTGATTAGCTAGCTGGTAGCTGATAAGCTAGCTGTTGACTGAAAAGCTAGCTAGTAGCTGATAAGCTAGCTTAGGAATAGACTATGTTTGGCAAAAACTAGCTTATGAGTATGTAAAATGACCAAAAAGGGTATCTTGGGGTATAATAATAATTATTATTAAGGGTATAATTGTAAAAAACTACAAAAAGCTCCTGAAGCGCTACTCCAACTAGCATTTCAATAAGCTAGCTTATGGTCCATCCAAACATGTACTAGCTTATAAGCTAGCTTAGTTGTGCCAAACATAGCCTAAACAAGAAGCTTGTTGGAAATTGGAATGTGAACCCATATTGTTACTTTTCTGTCGATATCTAATTCTGTTCTTCGTCACCAATCTGATATTATGGTGTTAGTATAAGTCTAGAATTTCGTTATGTTTCAGTTGTGGCTGCCTGGCTGGTTATGAACACTAGGAGTCTATATTAGATTGACCCAAAATCTATTATCTATATATTTCATTGAATATCATTTGATGCTTGAACAAATCATAGTGATTCTGCTTCTAAGGATGTGTGTTATTAAGCTACATTTTTCTATATCTAGCATGTTTGTTTGCCCTTTTCATTTCTATGTGGTTGTTCTTTAGCACTTTGATGAGTTTGCATGTTGTGAAGGTTCTGAATTTCTGTGCTTATTCATGTAGTTAACAAAATTCTGAAATGTTTTGATCTTTGTAGTCGCCATCCAGAGGTGAAGTGGGCTCAGAGGGAAGACAAAGTTTTTATCACAGTGGTATTAGCTGATACAAAAGACGCCAAGGTTAATCTTGCTCCGGAAGGAGTTTTTACATTCACTGCCTCGGCTGGTACACATCAGTATGACTTGAAGCTTGAGCTTTTCGACAAAGTTAATGTAGATGTAAGTAGTTCTTTGTATCCTGTACTCTTTTTGTTGATTTCATTGTTTCAATAAGCCAATAACCTTTTAACATACGAGTTGATTATTGGATGAAAATCAGTTTGGTTGTTCAAGTTAATTAATGGTGCCAAATTAAATGAAACTTTTTGCCTTTTGTGTCTAATCAAATGGGGGTTAAGCTGTTTTACATAATAATTTGTTGTTCTACATTTCTAAGTGGCTTTAATGGAAATTTAAGTACAGTCCTTATTTTTCCAACATTCCCGACCAATAGTATGAGATATCGTTCTATTTTATCTACACCTTGACTCATGGTCAGGGAGGAGGAATCCAGTCTTTTATAAGACGACCTTTTTCTCCTCTCTCCGGCTTTGATACCATTTGTAGCATCCCCGACCAACCGTACAAGATATGGTTCATTTTATCCATACTTGGACTCATGGTTCCAGAACGGGTTTGATAGAAAGTCTTTTATGGGATCTAACAATTTTTGTTTTTATACCAATTTGATGTTTACCTGTTTTTGTTGCTTTTATGTAGGAGAGCAAAATAAATATCGGGGAGAGAAGTGTGTTTTGTATTTTGGAGAAAGCAGAGCCGAAATGGTGGAACAAACTTCTTTCTGGAGATGGAAAGACCCCGCATTATGTGAAAGTTGATTGGGACAAATGGGTAGACGAAGATGATGAAGCTGGTACGTTACACCATATTCCAACTCGTTATATAATTGGTTCCACCATCGTTAATTTATCATGCATACACAAATTTGAACGTATTTTGCTTTCTCATGTTAGGTCCCACGGATGTTGACATGGGAGGAATGGATTTCTCGGTAAGGAAGTGTCATGGCTTAAAATGGCGTTCAGGTTCTTTTTAAGTTTCAATATCCTTAATGACATCTAATTGAATGGCTTCTTACAGAAATTTGGTGACATGGGCGGCATGGGTGGCATGGGAGGCATGCCTGGAATGGGCGGCATGGGGATGCCTGGAATGGGTGGCATGGGGATGCCCGGTATGGGCGGCATGGGGATGCCCGGTATGGGGCGCATGGGGATGCCTGGTATGGGAGGCATGGGCATGCCTGACATGGGCGATTTTATGGGTGATGAAGAAGACAGCGATGATGAAGGTGAGTAGTTAGCATGCTTATAATTGCAGATGTTGTAATCCATGCATACAAACTGTTCTCATTACTTGCCAAAATTGGAGCGCCAATCTCCGCTAGAAGTTTACTCTGTCTACTCTTACTGCCTCATCCCCTATTTCGTTCGCGATATATCGGGGGTGTTTGAGTTGCTCAAATTTCATTTTACTTGTCTTGTTTGGAAGAAATATAGGATTATTACTGTTTGAAAGCCATTAGTTTTTTGTTCATGTAGAAAAATAATTGTTTATTAAGGGTGCGTTTGGTATCTAGACTGGATAGAAAAGGACATATGACAGAACAATTGTTTAGCGTTTAGTAAGACAGAACTGGAAATGACAGAACGGACAAAATGACCAACTTACCCTTAATGAGTTGTTTATGTATTTTGATTAATTATGTAATTATTAACTTATAATTAAATCAATATTATGTGATCTGTGTTCTTGTCTGTTTTGTCTTGTCCGGTGTCCTAATGAATTGTTTATTAAGGGTGCGGGATATTTATGTGATCTGTGTTCTTGTCTGTTTTGTCTTGTCCGGTGTCCTAATGAATTCTTTATTAAGGGTGTGGGATATGACACTATCCGAGTGGGACCAAAATGTATTTTTTTCCGTCCCATTAAAATGCGTGAAACAAAAATAAGGGGATGAGACAAGATTGGTTAATTACCAAACTACCCTTGTCAAATAAAAACCCAATACCTTTCATAGTTTTTTCACCCATCAACTTCACCTATAGCTCTTATGGTCTTGTTTGTGTATGAAACACACTTTAATTGACAACTTGGCTTGTTTGCATGATAGTAACGAGGTGTTCAACGTTTGTAGGTCAAGAAGCGGAAACAAAGACGGGTGCAACCAGCAAGGCAGTGGAAGCAGCTCCTGAGGAGAAAGCCGAAGCTGCACCGAGCACATAGGTTTAGTCGACGACACAAAACGGCTCTTGAAGTCGAAGATGGTGCACTGAGGGTTTCAAGTTTTTGGACCATATTTGCACTTTTTACCCAAAACCATATGGTGTTTCCAAGACTTGGATGTTGACTGAAAAACATACTACTACTATCCTTTTATCATTGGACTTTTGAGTGTTGTAATTTTAGTAGAGGTTGTATGGCACATCTTACTCTTTTTATATTTAATTGTTTTTCCTTCATTTGTGATGTCAAATTTGGCACCTTGATGGGGTCATCTATTGAGTTTGCTTCAAAGATTCTTGTGTCCAATTGTTTCAATTGATGTTAGCTTTAGTGGGGTTCTTCTTGCTTTATCTACTTTTTTGGTATTAATATGTTTGAGGTGGCTTAATTGGGATACTGGGGTCTTGGCTTCCATATTGCCAATATGATAGATCTGTTGTATAAAAGGTCAAAGGCTCAAGCTTAATGTTTGGTTATATGATGACAAGTTTGTGTGGAGTTTTCTGTATATAAATGTTACATACTTTACAACAAAACAAATTGTTGATCAATGCTTCGCAAACGTTCACATCACATTTTTCCAAAACGTATTGAGATCATGGTTCTAAATGACTCATTATAATGTTGATGTACGGCTTTGCTATCATGTTAAATCATGTGGCTTGATTTGAGATTTGGTTTTTTCAATGTAAGGCGTTGTGGTGTGTTATGGCACATTAACACGTGTAAGAAACGAGGTTTTTTGCTTCTTTTTAAACACATAGCTTGGAGGATAATCGATAATGGACACTGCTTTATTAAGGTTGATGAAAGTAGTGAGTAAAAACTTAATAAATACAATCTCGATTTTCCAGTATTGATTTTCCTATAAGCTCGATATATTTGATATGAACGTTTTTTTCCTTTTTTTTTTGTAAATTAAATGAATCTAAACTATCCTATGGGATTATTCAAAACACTAACATGCACAAGAAGTGTCACACACATGCACATATGTTGCCTTAAGGCACGCCTTGGAAACTTCATGACTTTGCCTTAACTTGTAAGGTTTGATCTTGCAGCGAGGCTACATCTCACATCATCTAGAACTTGGTTGAGATGCTACACTGTTGGGCGAAGCTTTGGATACCGGTTCTTGCCAACATGCAATCTCTTTAGGCTTTATTTAGAACATAATCGTTAATTTTATGCATCACAATGGTATTCATTCTGTAGAACTATTTCAGATGAAATCAAAGTACCGGTTCTATACCTATAATCAGTTAGTGGGATCGACGACATTCTCAAAAATGTTTCTGCCACGTGGCAGCCTCTCAGACACCAACAGAAATTTTCTTTTATTTTTCTCTTTGCGTTTTAACCTTTAATATTTCATTTTATATATATATATATACATAAATAATAATTATATTTTACCAATAATTACAAAAAGGTTTCGTGGTGTAGTTGGTTATCACGTCAGTCTAACACACTGAAGGTCTCCGGTTCGAACCCGGGCGAAGCCAAATCTTTAATTTTTTAATTACTTTTTACAGTTTCTGGAATATGGATAATTACGTATATTTAAATATCTAATTTATTTACATTTTACAATTTCTGTTATATGGATAATCATTCGAACCTGAGAGTCAAATTTCAATATTTGCCTTTTAGGCTTTGGCTTGGTTTGGCAAGCATAAGCTAGCTTATAAGCTAGTCCATCCAAACATGTACCAGGAAGCTAGCTTATCAGCTAGCTTTTTGAAACGCTACTTTGAGTAGCTTATGAGAAGCTTATTGTAGCTTTTTCCAATTATACCCTTATTAATATTAATTATTAAATTCAAATGTACCCTTTTTGGTCATTTTACATACTCATAAGCTAGTTTTTGCCAAACATAATTTGTTCAACAGCTAGCTTATCAGCTACTTGTAAGCTTATCAATCAACAGCTAGCTTATCAGCTATCCGCTAGCTTATCAGCTACCAGCTAGCTTATAAGCTACGTTTGCCAAACATAGCCTTTGTTTCGCAAGCATAAGCTAGTTGATAAGTTAGTCCATCTAAACATGCGCAAGCATAAGCTAGCTGATAAGCTAGTCCATCCAAACATGTACCAGGAAGCTAGCTTATAAGCTAGCTTTTTGAAACGCTACTTTGAGTAGCTTATGAGGAGCTTATTGTAGCTTTTTCCAATTATACCCTTATTAATATTAATTATTAAATTCAAATATACCCTTTTTGGTCATTTTACATACTCATAAGCTAGTTTTTGCCAAACATAATTTGTTCAACCGCTAGCTTATCAGCTACTAGCAAGCTTATCAATCAACAGCTAGCTTATAAGCTACGGTTGCCAAACATAGCCTTACAGTTTATGTAATATGGATAATTACTTAAATTTAAAACTTTAGAATATTGAGTTTACTTGATATCAATTTATTTTTATGGGTTCATAAAATAACATTGAAACTTCACTTTAAGACATGGTGAAGGTACCAATAGTTCTTAATCTTCATGTCAAAAACGACTTTTACAGTGTTTGTGAATGCTTATAGGTCATTTAATAAATACTTACCTTAATAACTAGTATTGGGCTAATTACCTTACTGAATGAGTATAACAAGGACCGAGACGGAAGAGGATGACTGTGCGTCTTACCCATGAGGGTGATTATTTAAACCCGGTAAACATTTATTAGGTTATAAACGCTTATAGTCAATCCGTTTTGATGGCCGAGAATATTACACCATAAAGGTTAATGATAGTGGTGACTTTTACCAATAAGCACTTACGTGATATAAGCATTTGATTAATGATCCCTCATAGTATATATAATCTATATGATCTCATAGATCTCGTGGAAAAGGTCATTTCATATTCTAATCTAAGAGCATTTTCAAGAGACATACTGTGATCGGTTTTGTACGTCCAAAAACCAAGGTTTATATAGTGTAACATTCATTTTATAGAACCTATTCAGATAATTTTAGAGTTATGGTCAAAACTAAAAATAGGAATGACTGTATGAGTAATTGAGAACATAGTAATTCGGCTAGATCTACGATGGATTATATCTTGACCCAACTGAGTAGATATATACCCCATTTAAAACTGAAATCATATCTATAACGAAGCTTCTATAAGAGAGCATCTTCAAGCGCTTCTCAAAGATTTCTCCAAAATAGAGAGAACCAAAAGTAAAAATCTTTAAAAAAATTGCATCTATCTCCAACAGCTTTTCCATTTTGGAGAATTCTACATCAATTATAATATGAAAATATTCCACTCATATATTAAAAAACTATTTCTCTTTCCAAATTCTTTTCAAGGTTCCCTATTGATGTCTTTCAGTGTTGTCGCGAATTGGTTATCACTCGGGGGGTTCATAGCGCCCTAACCAAATTCAAGCCTTCCCGTGTGCATGCTTAGGGACATCTAAGTGGGGCCATGTTTAGCCCCCAAAATTGCCGGGGATTAGTCGGGATTTGGTACTGACACCCTTCCAAATAAAAAAGGTACCCTATTGGTTATTTCAAATGGTAATCTTTTTGGGGTTATCTTCGTATTTGAAGAAAAATTCATTCTTTCTCCTACTTTCTTTATTTTAAAGAAAGTTTTTTGGAAGCTGTTGAAGTTAAAAATTCTCAACTTTTATATTTTTTCATTTTAAAGAAGCTGTTAGAAATGCTAAAAATAGTTTCGGTAACCCGAGTGTAATCGATTAGAGGACCACAACAGTTACTTTTTTTACACGTGGCAACCTATGAGACACCAAGTTAATTACTTATTTTATTGTTCCTTTTGACTCTTTTGCCCTTTGTTTATTCTCTTAATGGTTTCGTATTTTAATAAATAGTAGTTTTTCTAAAACTAAAACAAGAAGGTTTCGTGGTGTAGTTGGTTATCACGTCAGTCTAACACACTGAAGGTCTCCGGTTCGAACCCGGGCGAAGCCAAACTTGTTTTTTTTTCCTTCCAATTTTTTATAAAAATTTTACAAGATTTAAACCAAATAAATATGAAAAAAAAAGATATAAAAGTACATTTTTGGAATATGACAATTACACAGAACTTAATGTTGAGAAAAAAATTATTGTTTTAATTGTTTCAATCAATAACGTTATGCGTAGCAGAACCCTCCCAGCCCTCCTAACCCCACTGCTACATTAGCGCCACATCAGTTTTTTCCATAAACCCCACTGCTACATCAGCGCCACATCAGTTTTTTCCATAAACCAACAATAAGCTCTTTGGAGCCCTCTTTGTTAGTACCCGAACTCTCTCAAACCAAATACCCAATACAATAAAAAGAAAAAGAAAATAAAATGTGAGAGAAGGAGAGAGCGGGTGGGCAGTGTGGAGACACTGTCCCAAGCCACAACTCGCCAGCCCGCCGACAGGCGTACCGAAGCCGCCCAACCCCGGCAACCCGCCGGGATGAAGCCCGCCGAACCCTAAGGTTGAATATGTTATAATTCTTTATAAAGCTTTTCTTTAAAGTGGTCAAGGATGATAAATTTATAAAATATTGTAATAGTAAATATTGTAATAGTATAAAAATTAATGTTAGAATTACTGAAAATAAAGTTTGTTTTAAGATTTTAAGTTCTAATACTCTATTTTGGAAAAATTACAACATAACAACCAAATATGTTCTAACACCACCTCTTATTAATAAAAGACAAAACTTCATACTTCAACAGCTCTTAATGAAGAAAAAAAAAAGATACAACAATAAATGCAGAAAATGGGGTCTTAAAGATTGAAGTTTTGGCTTGAAAATCTGTATAATTGTTGTCATAATTCCCCTAACAAAAAAGAACATATATTTGGATGGAAAGATTATAAATCTACAAACAAGTAATTGAAACAATGAGGGTTTCTTGAATCAAGGAAGCTTTCTTTCTTTCTTTCTTCTTCTTCTTCACTTTCATGGCTGTTTTTTAAGAGATATTGTCCACAATAGATCGGAATCAGATCGAACGGTTACTATTTCTCCTTTAACGATATTCGATGTGCTCACTAGACCGCCAAATCTCATTTCCGTATTATCTGTGACACCATAAAAATTGTGTTTAAAATGAATCTGTATATACCCTTTTGGACATTCTATGAAAATTGCTATGTATATAGACTATAAATCATATAGAAACCATCTAAAACTTAGAAACTGTAAAAATCAATTTTATGTATTTTTTTTACATGTGAAACAATATGAATCATAGCTTAAAAACACAAAAATACATTTCTACACAAAACATGTGAAACAATATGAATCATAGCTTTATATCAAACTCATTGCATGGTTTTAAGCTAGGGTTTATGACTTGTAAGGGTAACTAACTATTCGATTTGTACAAATGTTACCATTAAACTATTTTTTGTACTCAATAGACCATTGAACTCTTTTTTTTTGTACACATAATACCATTGAGGGAAGTTCATTGCAAGAACAAAGGAACCATGTAAATCACATGTGATTTTGTACTAAACAAGAAAAAGCGAGTGTAGTACACTTGCCGACAAGGCGCGTGGGTCGGTGCGAGTGGGCGAGCGTAATACAAAATCACCTGTGATTTACATGGTTCCTTCATTCTTGCAAATTGGTTTTGTTCTTGTTTGAACCTAATTCTAATACCATTATGACCGGGAATAGCCGGTTTTGACGTGGATCTGTACACATTATACCATTGAACTATTTTTTTTGTATACATTATACCATTGAACTATTATTTTTTGTACACTTTATACCATTAACCTTTGATATGTTTACAAAAAAAGTGGCAATTCCTTAAACATAGGAGTCAACCCGGTCAGGTAGTCCTCTTCGTTGCTCTCTGTCTCGATGGAACCCATGACAGACTCCACCGGAGAACTCAGATCCAACCCAAACCCGTAAAGCCCAGTGGAAGATCCACGTCAAAACCGGCTATTCCCGGTCATAATGGTATTATGTGTACAAAAAAAAGAGTTCAATGGTCTATTGAGTACAAAAAATAGTTTAATGGTAACATTTGTACAAATCGAATAGTTAGTTACCCTTACAAGTCATAAACCCTTTAAGCTATGATTCATATGGTTATATGTATAAATGTATTTTTGTGTTTTTTTTTCACTCGTAAAACATTCCTTGACGTTTCATGTATGAAAAAACACATGAAGACTAATTTTCGTGGTTTCTAACTTATAATTATATATATATATATATATGTGTGTGTGTGTGTGTGTGAGAGAGGTTCGGGGAAACTCCCAAAACTTAAAAAAACTGAGGAACACCTTGGTAACTGTTCATTTGGACGGTTTGCACATTTGCATACAAATAATTAAAGCTGTTTTTATTTTATTTTTATGCATGTATGCATGTTACAAATTACTTGTACGCACATGTGCATACCATCAAATGAACAGTACTAGCATGTTCCTCGGTTTTTCATCTTTTTTGCGATTTTCCTCTAAGCGTGACCCAGGTGTGTATGGATGTGTGTGTGTGTATGTGTGTATTTTGGATAGAGTCCAAGTTTAAAACTACCAATATGCCGATTGCATGTATATTAATAAATAAATGATGTTTATTTAGGTTCATAATAAGGGCGCGATTGGTATGCAAAAAAGACCTAGCGAGAATGATGTAGGTTGGCGAGAGGACTGCGGAAGGTTATAAGGTCTTAAATCAACATGGGTAGTTTAGTAAATTACATATCTTTCCCCTCATTATTATTCCACCTATTTTGGCAAGTCATGTCTTATCCCAGTCTAATTGTTGCACCAAACACACCAAGATTTTGTTCAGTCTTGTCTTGCATGCCAAACACACTCTAAAGGTTTGAGAGGGTATTTTAGATATCTGACAAATAACCCTCAAGATCGAAACAATTGATAACATTGGTGATGTAGAACAATTACTTACCGAGATCCCATTGGAGCCCTGTGGTCGTAGAACTTCCTGAAGGGGCGCCGATGGGAATAAGACCACAATGTGGGCCCTCCACAGACGATTGGATATGGATCTCATGACGTCGGCTACTAGGAAGAAGTTGGATGAGGCAATCGTCGGATAAAAGAACTATTCGTGTCGTTGAGAAGCGGCACAAAGTGTTAATGTTTCCCATTTCATGATCAAACCTTCCACCAAGTGCTCCCGCAACAAGTATGCACAACTGTAAAACCGAAAGAGCAAGAGTTTTCAACGGAAACCAAACCAGATCAAACAAATCCAGTATATCCTATGTGAAGGTGGGGTATGGGGGTAGTATGAACATATACATTATTCCGTCTCTTAAGACAAAGAGGCTACATGTGTTCAAACCAAACCAAACAAACCCAGTATACCCTGCTTGAAAGTGGGGTTTGGAGGTAGTATGCACACTTGGACCCGAAAAAGATTACTGAAAAGCGGATTCTACTTACATTTGGCTTATCTTCATCGGACACGAAATCACGTATATATGTAATGCATTTATGTAGATCCGTGGTGTCTTGGTCATCGGAATTATCTACAATCTTCGTACCCTGCATTCATTATGACTTATGAGTCAAGAATATCAGTCATTCACCGATCTAACCTCACTAGTAAACTTTTTTTTGGGGTAAGTGTGGGTGTCCAGTGTCGGCTTGCGTGCAACTTGACTGATCGCATGGGGCCCTCAAAATAACAGCCAAAAAAATCCCTAGTGGCCCTTAAAATTACAGCAAGAAAATCCCTAGTGGCCCTGAAGATAACAGCCTGGAAAATCCTCAATGGCCTTGAGATTCAAAGGCCTAGCCTTTATTTGCCCGTTGAATGACCCTGAAGGTTTTCTCCCAACAAGATATGGGATTTCGTAAAATTGAACTTTCCGCTTGCCTATTTACCAACAAGATATGGGATTTCGTAATCTATTTTAATTCACTTAGAATTTTTTATAACCGTATCTATATACGCCATGATCAAACATGATCCTATTCCTACATTAAAGAAAGAAAAAGAAGTTCTAACTCGAGTGCAAGATCACTAGAACGTCAAGATAATGAATATAGGCCAACTTACCAGATTTTTGTAGAAACTTTTAACTTCAGGTCGGATTGAATCCATGTCTCCTTTGATTACATCTGGCTTGTATCTACAACAAATAAAAATCAAAGAAGTGAGCTAAAGACATCAAAATCAATAGCACAAAATCTAATGTATTTAAGGAATTTGGGGGAAGAAACAAATGAAACCTTTCATGGATAACCGAGACATTATCCTCCTGAGGACAAAGCTCCGGCATGTTATCAAATAACCGGTTAGCTCCGCCATCAGCACAAAGACGAATTTTTGCTGCTCTACAACAAACAACAATCAAAAACCGTATAACATATATAGCGTTTCAAAGAGTCATCTTCATAATCAAAATACTAAGGGTGCGTTCGGTACACTTGACATGACTATACAGCAAAGAACAGGGAACAAGGAGGAACAAACTTATGTTTTACCCATATAACCTCAAACTAAAACCTAATTCTTTTCTAAAACATCAAATACCTCTTTCTCTTTATATTTTATTAATTTTTAGATTTTATTTATCGTATTTTATACTTTCATGTTATCTTCCTAAAAATATTGTTTTTATACAATTTCTATATTTTGATTAATTTATGTAATTTAGTTAAATAAAAAATAATGTAGAAAAAGTATAAAATAAAAAAATGGAAACTGATTAAAACCTTTATTATGGTGTCATTTTAATTGTCTTGATAAAAACTTTCTAATGTTATATTTTGTTATAAAAAATATTTATTTCATTACAAGTTAATCAATTTCGTAATTAATAAGGTAAGTTGGTCATTTATCAGCTCTGTTCCGTCCAGTTCTGTCTTACCAAACGCTGAACAGCAGTTATGTCCAATACTCTTCTATCATGTCTAAATACCAAACACACCCTAAATAGAACAAGAACAAGAACAAGTATAGACTTACCGTGTTCCCAGAGCAAAGGTGAAAATCGAGGGAGGCGTTGGTTAAGAATGATAAGTGCGTATGTGACCGAAGGAGGACCGTTTTCGCCATTGGTGGACGGTGGTCGTAACAGGAAGCTTGAACAATGAGTCATCAGCAACTTTTCCGCCATCGGTTTGGCAGATCTTGAGTTATTCAGTTGCTGGTAAGATAAAGAACGGTATGCATAACGAATTAAATTACGAATCATTTCTTAACTCTATGCTCCTATCTTTTGGTTCAATTCTACTACATGATATAAACAATGGCCAACAGGCCAAACTCTCTTAGCTTTATAGATATAGACACAAATTCCATACAATCTCAAATGAAAATTTAGAAGCTTTTCAAGTCCAAAACTTCAAGAAAACCTCTCAAGTTACTGGCTACGAAAACTCACGAGATTCTGCCTTTTCAAGTTGATTGAATGTGGAGACGAATGAACGAAATCTTGAAGAGCGGTGGAAATCGAAAAGGAGGTGGTTTTTCATTGTAGACCACAAAATTGAAGAAAGATTTAATCATACAAAAGGTGTGGTCAAAAATCCAAGAAAGAATGGTATAACCATACATAACTTTAATGTTAGCTATACTTGTTAACCATTGCTGCATATATAGAACTCACTTAAAAACAATTAAAAGATGAACAATCTTGCTCACCATATGATCAATCTAATAGTCTCAATAGATACATATATGATATACCCATGAAAATTTACATAATCATACCATCATCTTCATCATATATACATCTTCAAATTCTACTCTCATTGGAGAATTTAATCAAACAGTTGGTGCTCATAAAAAAAGGGCCACAAAACCCATCAAAAAAACCAAAGGTCCCAGTCAAACAAATCATCAAACAGTTGGTATGCATCAATCTTTCTTCACCATTAGCATCAAAAACAATGAAATAAATCACACCAAACCCCAAATTCACGTAAAATTACAAAAATTGAAACGTACCCAGAAGCTAAATCGAAGAACCCACAACTTGCTTGCTAGAATTGAATCAAAATTCCACCGATTAAAAAGGAGAAAATTGAAAGAAAGATAACAAAAGCATGTGAATTTAATGAAATTCGACAGAAAAGGTAGTTCGATAAAGGTGGGCGAATCATGAAAAAGATGGTTTTTGACAGATCTGCGACCAAAATAATGATTGTTTATTGGGAATTTGGGATATTATATATATAAATGATATACCTTTTGGTCCACAATTCGAAGCTAAAATGCAGATGGATTCGAATTTGGAAGAATTGGGTGAAATCTTTGATTACTATTAAAAGGGAAAGATTCATGGAATAGAAGATTATGGTATGAAAGATTTGCTTGATTTCATGTGGATTTTGGGAAGAAAAAAAGAATGTGGTTTTCAATTGATGGTACTTTTTTTAGGTGAGGGTTAAAAATGTCATTTTCAATTGATAGTACTTTTTTTGGGAATGTTCCCCGAGTATCCCGTCGGTCGTAACACTGTCTAATTAAGGGTACCACTATATAACAGAGTAACAGACCTGTTATCTAGATGTCTCTATGGGGTTCGAACACTGGCTATCAAAGATATCATCCACAAACTCCTAGAATGTAACTTTATCACTGAATTAGACATGATTTGATAATAGTAGTTTTAAATAACTAAAACGCCATATAATGTTAAATATACGATATGCATAATTTATATTTGGATTCATATAACAAGCATTGTATTTTTTGAAATTTCTCATTCTATTCAATAATAGTGGATTGGTAGAGCATCTTCAAGAACTTATTAAATTTTTTCTAAGATAAAAAATAGGAGTAAAATAATCCATAGAAATACTTTTTTCCATCTACAATTTCAATAAATTTTTAATAAATTTCTGATGGAAAGATATTAAAAAATCGTTTCACTCTCCTTATATAGAAATTTTAGAAGATTCTTCGTATTTAGAGAAATCCTAAAAAAAATTCCATTTTAGATAATGGTTTGGAAATGTTGTTCCAGAAGTTTAGAAAACAAAAACCCATTTTTTGCTATTTTGTTGGAGGTGCTCTTATGAACTTTGTATTGACCATTTGCAATGTCAATGAGAAAAACTGCACTAGAAAGAACCGGAAGTAAAAACCAGCTTCGTGTAGGAAATTGTGCGGGTCACACATGGGTTAAACTTACCAAGTGTGCATCATGCAAATTGCTAAAACCAGCACAAATCGTGTCAACTTGTGACCAAACTTTCGATAAGCTCTTTCTAACATAGACAATAGTCAATTCGAAGATAATCAATACAAATTTTGGCCAACCCGAATATATTGAGTTGATAATGGGTTATGCCTAAGGTAATCCGACCAACCCGATAAAAGCTTCTTTAAAATTACTTGTATTTCTATTTAATATATATATATAAGTTACCTAAAACAACTCGATAATAGCGCGCAATGGAACACATAAGAGGGCGTTATTGAAAAGTTATATTCAATACGTAAATATTTAAAGAAAGATTTTCTTATTCTTATGTTTTCAATGTTGCTTTTACTTTGTTTAAAGACAACCTGACCAAACCGACCAACCCAAACAGGTTGGTTGAAACTTTTCAAACCATCAACATTAGGTTGGATTGTTTAAATTCTTTCAATCCGATCAACCCAACCCGTTAGCACAATTCAAAGAAAGATAACTCCATGTGAATGTAATCAAGATTCCACCGAATAAGAAAGTGACAATTCAAAGAAAGATAACCATGTGAACATCTATTAAAATTTACATGGGGCATCTACCATATTAATAAGACAATTTGCACAGAAACAATTTGAAATTGAATTCTTCTCATGTCGAAAATTGTAAAGTCACGCATTAGCCAAGCCGAATGAACGTGTGTCGTGTAGCGCATCAAAAACCCACTCAAATCATTTGCATTTCCATAAAACTTCCTACCCATGACTTGATCCTTGATGCAAGCTTCGTCTGAATTAAGGAGTCTCATCAAAAACTATGCACGTTTAATTGTGACACTGGTTTTTTGGCCAATACATCAATAGGGTACCCTTGGGGTTTTCTCATTCAAACCAACCGTGACTAGTTTGCATAAAATTTACATAGACCTTCTATAATCTTAATAAGATGTTTACACCATAAATAAGTTGGAAAATAAATCATCCTCGTACTGAAAATTGCAAGAAATTTACATGGATTATCTACTATCTAAATAAAGAATATTCCTTTACAAGGCTTGCAAAGAAAATGGTCACTATGGGTAGGGGGGGTGTAAAGCATTCATATTTCAATTTTAGAGACTATTTGGTTGTTGTTGAATGGTTTACTGTTGGACGATTAAGTGACCAAAATGATTAAGAGGCTCTTATGATATAGTACAAAATGAAATATGGTTGTTTAATAATTGTTGAAAATGAAATCGAGGATCTAAATTGTTAAGAGAGACCCAGAATACAAAATCATTCAAAGGGTTTTGGAACCATTAAGAGACAGCGCTAAACAAGATTTACCTCTTAGCAATTCCTTACCTCTTAATGGAACCGTTAAGATGTAAACAAAGTGCCCCTCAGTTTATCTCAAAATAAATATCTACTTTCAAAATTACATGCATAATTCCAATTTTACCCTTTAATTACCATATGAAGAAATTCACTACTCCCACCATATTAACCACAAACTTGGTCATTCTTGATCAATAATATAACAATTACACATTTCTAAAACAGTATCCATTAACCACAAACTTGGTCATTCTTGATCAATAATATAACAATTACACATTTCTAAAACAGTATTCATTTTTCATCGTGAACATTTATCGTTTAGAGTAATTTTCACCACCAACCAACGATTCTTCGCATTAACAACATAAGAACTTACTACGCATAAACGGCAAACAAATTTAACGAACTTAAGATCACTTTTAAAAACAATTTAACGAACATCGACTATACAATACCACGCAGAAAGATATCGAACATAACGAAGTAAATTAGTTAGTCTATACAATACAATAAATACGAGATTAAGACTGGCGAAATAATTCAATACGGAAAGCAGCCATAAACTAAGTATATATAATACACATGGGGGTGGCATTGGCTCGACGCGATAAAAAAAGAACGAAAAAAGAAAAACTCTTCCTGCAACGGAATTTCCATTGATACAGGTCCTATAGATTAAATTTTATGACGGAAAAAAACCAAGTCTTTTTTATCTCAAACTAGTCGGGAAAAAGAGGGCAACGGCTATACACTTGAAATCATCGTCTACATGAAATAACTGAGGAGTTTCTTCTTCCTTGATCCGCCTTCGCCGTATAGTTCGTTCCATTGCGAGAGCTCGTTCATATTTGCGGATTCCGATGATACACTTGCACATACCTACATTGGATATGATATAGAGTTTTACGTTATTATAAGAAATTTATCGGTAGAGTCCTGTATTAGCTAGACTTGGGTCATTTCTTTTCAGTATATGTAAGAAACTTCCTTGAAAAAAAGGGCTTTTTTGAAGATTAATCTAAAGCTTCAGTATTTGTCCACACTCTAGGTGAAACATCATCCATCTCTCTAGCCCAACACTTTGAAGTGATATTATATATATACAGACAAAATTTAGGCTAAGAACTCATTTTTCATTGCAAACATGAGGACAGCCGAGAGATGAGTTTTCATTTGACTGAATGTGACACATGTCGCGCTCTCGGCTATCCTCACGTTCGCAATGAAAGATGTGTTTTCATTTGAACCCGTCCCAAATACACACACACACACATATAAAGAGAAAGGGGGGGGGGGGTGTGTCAATCGAGACCAGCAACAAAATATGAGAATAAGAAAAAGGCCAAAATCATGTGCAAAATCACATGTGATTTGCAACCAACGGTCAACACAACAAAAGGGTGTGGACCATTAAAAAAAAACAAAAGGGTGTGTGGGTGACTTGGCCAAAAGTCGCATGAATCACGTGTGATTTTACACTTGATTAGTTGATTTTAGGTATAATCACATGTGATTCGACCGTCTTTTTATTCTCTTGTTTGACTATATAATATACATGTGTATATGTATATGTACGTATATGGGGGTTAAAATATGAAAGACAAAAAGGTTGGGCACATAAACATAAGATTAATGTAAACCCGAAAAATTCACATGGTAGCAACTCTTAGAGGCTCTGACATTTTAGGGCAATCTGTACTCGTCTAGCCTCTCTCGACCCTCTAGGAGGGGCGTTTTGGAGAACAATACATTGTTCCACATATTCTCACATGATATCAGAGCCAAGATCTACCACTCTAGTGGGCTCAACACTCATGGGGTGATCTATATTCGTCAAGCCCCCTCTCGACACTCTAGCCTCCATTGGAGGTGTGTGTTAGAGTCTGACATGAACTACACTCGAGCTATTTCTCGTCAATATATGTTGGATCCTCCACTTCTCCCCGGCTCTTTTGGAAATTAATATATGAGGGTTCCACATATTTTCACATTTAAAATTTTTTAAAAAAAAAAAAACATCTGCTATCGTACCTGATCATGCGCAAACTTGAAATCGTCCAAATTTAGAGGGCGAACATCTGCACTGCTATGCAAAGCCGGTATTGGTCTATTTTCCGCTATTGCCAACGCTCGCTCCTGAATAAAAAATATAGCACATTCCGGAAGATACGTTAAATGGTTTTTCAACAACTTAAAAACTTCATCTCAAAATAGAAGTCCATAATTTTACTTGATTTCACGAAATAAGTGGTAACACTTCCTACTTCCCAATTCTACCTTTAATTGAAAAGAAGGCAAAATTCCTTACTTTCTTCATTATCAAGGGTAAATTTGTCATTTGGTTAACTAAAAAGTGAAATAATTACACATTTCTAATAGTGTGTGACATCTCATTGTCGACAACTATTACTAGGAGGAAGTAAATGACGATTGTACCCTTTATAATAGCGTAACGAATTTCTCCATATCATATACCCTTTATAAGGGTAAAACTTTGAAAGTAAACAATTTTTTCGAGAGAAACTAATATGGAAATATGGACACTTATTTTGGGATGAAAAGAGTAATTAATAATTTTAAAGAAATAACCACAATTTCCTTTCTCAACCTCCAATAAAACTATATATATATATATAATAATAATAATAATAATAATAATAATATAGGGCGACAATGAAATTTGGTCATTTAAGACATTTTGGCGAATAAATAAGAATCAAGGAAGCAAACCTTCTTTTCCTTCTCCAAGATTTCTCGTATTGGACAGTGTGCAGCCGTCACGCAAAGATTCTGAAATTTTCAACCGATAACCAAACTCTCAAAACCCCGGAAAAAAAAACGGAAACAAAAAAAAATAAAAATAAAAATGGGGGAAACAACGATACCTTCAAATCACTCCCGGAGTAGCCATCAGTCATATTAGCCACTGCTTCAAGATCCATATCGGGTGCCAATTCCTCTTTCGCCAATATCACTCTCAAGATTTTCTCCCTATTTGTGGCATCGGGTAAATTTACCATCAACCTGCAAACGAAAACCCAACAATCGTTCCAAAGTAAGTGTCCACATTTCTATTTTATGGGTCTGTTTTTTTAACGGCTTAATGAGCGTAATGGGACTTATAGCTTATTCAGTCGGCTATACATAACTGTTTGGCAGTGGCCTAATGTTATAGAAAGCATCTAGTTTCCAATTTTACCCTTAACTATGAATGGAAATTTCATTATACCATTGATTATCAAGGATAAAATTGTCATTTAGTTGATCAAAATTTGTAAGAATTACACATTGGGAAAAGTCCAAGAAAGCCCAATGAACTTCTATTTTTTGAGTGATCAAGTACCTAAAGTTTTTTTGAGCAAAAAAATCCTCTAACTTACTAAAACCAGAAGAAAAAACCCAACAAACTTTCGTATTTTGAGCAATCAAGTCCCTGAAAAGTAAATGCCTAATTTCCAATTTTACCCTTTGACTATGAGATAGAGAAATTCATCGCCCCATCAACTAATAAGGGTAAAATTGACATTTAGTTAATTGAAATTTCCAATTCTACCCTTTCACTATGAGATGGAGATATTCATCACACCATCAATTATCAAGGGTAAAACGGTCATCTGGTTAATTAAAAAGTACACGTTTCTAAAACAGTGTGCCTTTTTTTCATACCTGCGAGGTAATCGCCTAATCACCGCTTCATCAAGATCAAATGGCCTATTGGTTGCACCGAGCACAAGCACACGTTCTCTATCTTTTGTACGTAGACCATCCCAATTCACCATAAACTCGTTTTTCATTTTACGCATTGCTTCATGCTCACCCGGGTTTTCACGTCTTCCCAACATGCTATCAACCTATGATTAAAATTATACGAAAATTAAGATTTAATCTCAGGAAAGGTATAAGGAAGAAAAATACTTAAAAAAAGAAAAAAATACAAACCTCATCAACGAAAACGATGCTTGGCGATATCTTACTAGCAAGGCTAAAAAACCGCTTTCACATACTTCTCTCCTTCGCCAAACCACTACAAACAGGAATCACGGAGATCAATTACGTTCTCACAATTCAAAATTTTAAGCCATTTTTGGCAACCATAAGCTAAGCTTATTTTTTGAGCTTATTGAAAAACAGAAAAAGCCACGTTCGGTTAACCATAAGTTAGCTTTTTGAAACGTTTCATAAGCTGTGGGTTTTTCCAATTTTTTTTCCAATTATGCCCCTTGATATTTTTTTCAATTAATTTTCTAACATGTCCTTTCAGATCATTTTACAGTGTCAGCTATCTTATCAGCTAGTTCTTGCTAAACATGACTAGCTTATTAGTCAACAACTATCTGTTCAGTCAACAGCTAGTTTTTAAGCCAACAACAACGGCTAGCTTATCAGCTAGTTGCCAAACATGGTCTTAATAAAAATCAATACGTAATGAAGTACCTTTGAAGTAATGCTTGACATCGATATATTGATAAAATTTGCACCCGCCTCAGTTGCAACCGCTTTCGCAAGCATTGTTTTACCCGTACCAGGGGGTCCAAAGAGCAAGATTCCTTTACAAGGCTGCAAAGAAAACAGTCACATATTACGCTTCTTAATAACTAAATGACAATTTTACCCTTGATAATAGAAAGAGTAATGAATTTCTCCATCTCATAATCAAGGGTAGAATCGGAACAATGTAAATACTTTTGCTTTTTTTTACCTTCGTTAATTGCCCTTTACAAAATAATTCAGGCCTTTGTAGAGGAAGCATCACCAATTCTTTTAAAGTGTCCTTCACGGATTCTAAAGCTCCGATGTCGTCGAAAGTAACACCGATGTCACTAGGAGGGATAACTTCGGCAAGAAGTCGCTTTTCAAACTCGTTTTCGGTAACCACATCCTGGAATTTTACGAGATATTTATCTTAGAATTTTTTATTTAAAAAAAATCGTTAGATGATGATACGATAAAAGGATGAATGTGTGACGTTCACCTTTAATGTCTTCTTAGAGCTTTTAGTCTCGTTTTGAGTACCTTGAAGTATGTTGATCCCATACTCGAGACTACAATCCACAACATAAACAAAAATAAGCAAGCAAATATTCATTATGATTAATATTCATGTGACAATTAACTATTAACGTATTATTTGTAATGATACCACGAGCGCCTCATATTCATGATGAATAGTACTCATGAATATTTACGTTTATTCATCATGAATAGTTGGATCTCACGGTTCTCAAAATATTTCAGGTTCCCAAACGAACTTTCCCATGGGAAGTTACGTTAGAAAAAATTGATTAGGAACCCGAAAACCGCCCACAGGCCACCATGTGTCCATCTTCCGGATGAGTATTCATTATGAATATGGACGTGTTAGTCACAAATTCATGATGAGTATGTTACAACATTCATGATGTATAACGTGCGTATATTCCTGATGAATGTGCCACGTGTCACGCTATGAGCGGTTCCCGGGTTCCTGATCAATTTTAGGTTCCTAATGAAACCTGCCCCCAATTTCCTTCATAAATAACTTACGACCTAAATGATGCTATTACCTTTCGTTAGAAATCACGGGTTTAGCATCCTTTACGGCCGCTTCGGAATTCTGCATAAAGTGATGACTCAAAGCCCATCCAATAACTTTCTCCACACCTATTAAACGTCAAAAAGATAAATATTAGTCAAAAAAGGAGTAAATTGCGATTTATGTCCACGTGGTTTGTTGATAATTTCTATTTCCGTCCCCGTGGTTTAGAAATTCCGATTTTCGTCTCTATGCTTTGTAATTTATTGCTATTTTTGTCCCTCACGGTTAGGAATTACAGTTTTCATCCCTATGGTTTGCAATTTATTGCTATTTTCATCCCTTGCGTTTAAAAATTACGACTTTCAACCCTATGGTTTGCAACTTATTGCTATTTTTGTCCCTATGGTTTGCATTTTTTGCTACTTTCGTCCCTCTGGCTTAGAAATTACGATTCCCATCCCTACGGTTTGCAATTTATTGCTATTTTCATCCCTGGACTAATTCCTACCTTCAAATACACGGGACCAACACAGTAAAGAATTGTAAACCACAACGAGTGACACAACAATAAGAACGAAAAATGCACTCACTTTCATTCGTCAAGGTTTGATCTTTTATGCAGAGTGTATCAAGGTTGGAGCTTTCAAGACGAACCCGGTTCAGAACCTGAAATCAAGAAATCAGAAGCAAATACAAATAAAAACAAAATTTTAAAAACAAGTCAAGATTCTAATACAGGATCACAAGAAGGTAATACTCACTGCACGGATGCTGACGATGTTCGACTGTGATTTCAAAGTCTCGATATCACGATCAAGTTGTTGCTTCCAGTCGGAAAGTAGCAACTCATCCTACCATGATTTTAGAAGAATTAATCAAAGCCCACAAGAATTTACAAAAAGGGTATTATAAAAAATACACAAATCTTTGACTTACTTGAGGCATCTGTATGGTCACTTTGTTAGGGAAAAGACGAGTGAGTTGCTTCATCGTCTTTGGGGTCTCTTTGCTTCTATCATGTAGTCTACCAAAACTATCCTGCTGATACATTTTTAGCGAAATTACGTTAAAATTCTGATGGGACTTCCTTGAAATGCAAACTTGCCTTCAAAACATATATAACCACATGAAGTATATACACGTTGCAGAAATAGTTATCCCTTGATCTTAGCACCCACAACTATCAAGTCTCATTGCATTCATTTTTGCACTAATTTTTGTTCACTCTGAATAATGCATGATATTCAGAGTGAATATTGCCACGTGGCGCGATTTTAGTGGTCCCCACGTTCACAACCAAAATTGAGTTCACATTTGAACCTAACCCTATATAGAGGAAAGTTCAAATGTGAACCACTTTTTGGTTGTGAATGTGAGGACAGCCGAGAGCGCGACACGTGGCGGAGACTAGTCAATAAAGGCGACTCTGAGTGTGGTCCCCCCCCCCTTAAATTCAATGCCCTCCCATGAATCGCGCCTAGTCATCCGCCGTGGACCTGACGTGGCGCCTAGTCATCCGCCACGTGTTGCGCTCTCGGCTGTCCTCACGGTGGTTCACATTTGAACCTGCCCCTATATATATATATATATATATATATATATATATAGTAACGGACATTTGTCTAGGCTTAACATCTCTTTTGAACCCATGATTTGGAGCTCAACGTAACATATAAAGTTGACTAACTCATCCTCACCCACTTTCAATCCATTCGACCAAAGTAACTTTATGAAGATTAGAAAAAAAAAAATTGTGAAGTAAGTTGCCAAAAATGGTTTATTAGTTTCTTGGATGAGTTCTTTTGCATGATTTTACGCTCAAGGTTAAAGGTTCCTCTTAAAGGATCGTCACAAAAATCCTATAATGCAACAAGACATAAGACAGTGCTTCGTAGAGCTCCCTAGAGAAACTACAATTATACGAAATTTTATCATGATGTCAACTGGTTTTCCTCTTGAGTCTATTATGCCGTTGGAAGGGATCAAAAGAGAAAAAACATCCAAAAGAATAAACAAATACCAAAGTGCATACCGGGAAAGCCAAGTCAAGCAACGTTGTTTGATTGCTCCCAAACTTCGTAAATAGTAATCCACCCGGATGCGACTGCAAAATGTAGAAGTTATAGATGATTAAATATCATACGAGTGCCGATTATATTTACAAGTAACAACTACTTACTTTCTCCTTGCGGCTATCGAGCTGAGTGTGTGATGCAATGACAACCACGTTCCCGGGTATGTTCTCGAGCTTACTTTTGAAAGAAGCATAAGCCTCCTGATTTCCCAACATCGACTTCTCAATGTCTTTCACAAACAAAAGCAACGAATTGCTTTTACTTTCTTTAACGGCAACCTCAAAAAGCTCGTTAATGGCAAGCTTCTCGATGTCATCAGCACTCGAAGAATCAAGACGGAGTGAATCGGCTGCATATAATCCACAAGTATATCAATTTACAATTCGTCAACAATACCTTAACGGGGTAATTACGTGTAATGGTTAAATAATTATTCTTTGAGATATAACGATAAAATGTGTTAAAACGTAATTATGATGATTACAGGGTGTTATATGTAAATAAGCACATTTATTTAAAGAGTAAATTATTTTTCCGTCACTGTGGTTTGTTAAAAATATTTGATTTTCGTCCCCTATGGTTTAGAAATTACAGTTTGCGTCCCTATAGTTGGCAAATAATTGCCACTCTCCTCCTTATGATTTACAATTTATTGTTGTGTTGGTCCTTGTTGTTTACAATTCTTTACTATTTGGTCCCTTTTACTTGAATATAGAAATTAGTCCCCTGGGACGAAAAAAGTAACAAAACGCAAACCATAGAAACGAAAATAGTTTCCAAATGCAAACCATAGGGACGAAAAAGACAATTACTAAACCACAAAGACAAAAATCATTATTTTTAACAAACCACATGGACTAAAACCATAATTTACTCTATGTTAAATGTTTTAGATAATTATGCAATTATTTACAGATAAACATCAAACGGTATTCGAGTTATAGTTGTGTATCATATGATATTACCTGAACAGAAGAACCCATGATCTTCTTCACAAATTCCTCCAAGATCGTTGCCTTCTTGAACCGATCTATCGAATCTAACTCCAATCTTGGAAGAACCATTCTCTTCAAACGGAAGTAGAACTTTGCCCTTGAAACCATACGTGGGCCCCCTTAAAAAATGCAAACAAAGCAAAGTATGCATCATTTAATGAAATACAAAAAATATTTTTTTTGAAAAATATATTTCATTTCAAGATTTAGTAAAAAAGACATTTACAATAATTACTAAACTGCTCCTAAAACGCCAAATAAACAAGTTAACATCGAAAGTTGCCCCACGTTTTAATAAAATACAAAAAATATTACAAAACACCAAACTTTTCATTTCAAGATTTAGTAAAAAAGACATTTACAATAATTACTAAACTGTCCCTAAAACGCCAAATAAAGAAGTTAACATTGAAAATTGGCCCACGTTTTAATGAAACACAAAAAAAACTAATAACAAAAACAAATATAACATTTCAAGATTTAGTAAAAAAGGACGTTTACGATAATTACTAAACTGCACCTAAACGCCAAATAAAGAAGTTGAACATCGAAACTTGTCCCACGTTTTAATGAATTTCAAAAAAAAAATTAGAAAAACAAATATTTCATTTCAAGATTTAGTAAAATACCTCAAGGGGGTCCTCAAAGGGGAAAAACCAGATGACAACGAACCCACGTATTTAACTCTATCGCCTGCATAAATCAACAATTGCCGTCATATTACATTAAGAAACCAAACCAATGACGTCACTAAAACGGGAATCTTCTAGTAGAAGGTACCTTTCTTGAAAGTGTAGCTTTTTGATGATGCAGTAGATGCCTCTTGTTTCGGCTGAGCGTAAGAGCATGTGGTGGACCCACCAATTATATCAGCCTCAACGCTCGATGTTGGTTTCTTAGGGCGCAAAACTCCGAGATGTGTGATCCCTTTAGCATAAGTGCTTGCTCTTTCGGCCCCAATGCTCTCCTTCAGTGAAGTGTCGGTTTCTTTAGCAGCCGATCCCTAAATATAGACAAAAATGAGATGTTAAGTGTAACCAAGAATTGCACCATATAAGTATTGGGGCCCGTTGAATGTTTTGGAGGGTTTTGGGTTTCATGGAAAGATTTGGAATTCGAAGGATTTAGAACTGAAAACATTTTGGATCTTTTGTGGGATTGAATTGAATTGAATTCAATTCTTTATAAATAACTATTCATATAAACAAATTATATTAAAATTTAGAAAATAATTAGATTACCTT
The DNA here is from genome assembly GCA_030169165.1 of Centaurea solstitialis. NCBI lineage: Eukaryota > Viridiplantae > Streptophyta > Magnoliopsida > Asterales > Asteraceae > Centaurea > Centaurea solstitialis. The sequence goes on from CM058045.1 coordinate 2,743,628, forward strand.
TTTTTATTAATTGATTATTACAAAACAAGTGCTTTTAACAAATTTTAAAGCATTATTACAAACAAATCCTATGAAATCCCACCAAATATCAACTATCCTAATCCCCATGTTTGTGGGATTTCAGTGAAATCTCGGGGTTTCAATTCCATACTTCCCTTTAAACCAAACGTGGGACTGAAATGAAATACAATCCCGTCAAATCACTAAAAATCCGATGGCATCAAATCCCACAAACCAAACGGTCTATTTATCCTCTTATTGGATCTTGAATGAATTATTTATTCTTTGTTATTAATAAAGATTATCAAATATATATATAGCGGGGCGTTTATATACAACCCCACTAGATTCTCCAACCGATGCAACCCACATTCACCGTTGATGATCAAATGGACGATCTTGATTTGGTTGCAAGGATTGTAGGAAGGCAAAGGGTTGCATGATAACCAACCTATATATATACACTCGCCTAGGGGGTCATTCACTAGAGAGCTAAATATTTTGTGATGACTGTAAGATCCAATTTCATCCACTCATTTCACTAAATAATGGTTTTAAGAAAGTAAAAATTAATAAACAACCCCCCCCCCCCAAAAAAAAAAAAAAAAAAAAAAAGAAGTCCCAAATAAACGCCCCGAAAAACAATTAATATAATAAAAATGATTTGCTGAAATTGGATCTCACAGTTACCACCAACTACCGACTTCTCATTTGCTGAAATTGGATAGCGCATGTGTGTATAGGGTTGGGTTCCAATGAGAAGTTGAGGTTAAAGTGAGAAGTGTAAGAAGTGATTATCAACCATTAGATGAGAAATGGATGCACATTAGGATGAGATACACCGAGAAAAGATGCACCGGATCAATTCCCTTCTAAAGCGCAATTTATGGGAGCGCATGAGGTTAAAAGAGATCAATGGTTCAGATCCACTTCTCATCGTTGACTCAACTTCTCACACGCCCCTACGCCTATATATATATATATATATAGGATTCGGTTCGAATGTGAACTCATCTTTCATTGTGAACGTGAGGACCACTAGTATCGTGCCGCGTGGCAATATTCAGTCTGAATAAAGTTGTGCTCGTATGCATACTGAATAAAGCTTGGCACAGATTCAGATTGCTGCATGGCACAATTTTGTTGGTCCTCACGTTCACAATGAAATATGGGTTCACATTTGAACTTTCCTCTATATATATATATATATATATATATATGTATATATATATATATATATATATATTCAAGGAGAGAAATGATTGTCAAAAAAAATTGGGGGGAGAAACTTACACCAGGTAACAAAAGAGAATCAACTACAAGCAGCCTAGCACCAAAATGTTTTGCAAGAGCCTTCGTCAAAGTTTCTTGGTATATTTCCGAACCTGATTTGCAAGGCAATGCACACAATACGATGTTACAAGAGTGAAAAAAAACAATAATATAAGTCATTTTGATGTGAACGGGTTGACGGGTGTGTACCTGCTGGACCAGATAGAAGTATTCTGGGGCACAAAGTAGGCAGATCCGATGCATACTTCACAAACTCGTTACGTTTCAGATGTATATATGTGGAAGCAATCAGCACACTTTTTGTGGTTTCGCTGTAGTTATAAAAAAAAGAGTAGCAAGGTAAGAACTTTTGAAGGTGTTTTCATTTCAATGATTGTAACCATCTATATACGCAATAATTGTTCATTTGTACAGTATGCACATGTGCATAGAAATCACAAACATTTTCAGTTGCTTGTATGCACATGTGCATAACGTACACATGAACGGCCATTCAAGTGTTTCTCGGTTTTTCACCTTTTTGGGGGTTTTCCCCTGAACCTCACTCTTCCATTAGAGAGGGAGATGTTCAAACGAGAACAATAACAAAATAAAAGAATAAGAAAACGGCAAAATCAGGTGCAAAATCACGTGTGATTGTCAACACAAGAGTGTGCAAGACGTGGCCTACGACCTTGTGTCGCCGTCAAAGTCACAATATATCACATGTGATTTTACACGTGATTTTAGTGTAAAATCACATGTGATGACCGTTTTCTTATTTTCTTATTTAGTTAGAATTCTCGTATGAACCTAAACTATATATAGGGTTTGGTTCAGGGGAAAACCTCAAAAAAATGGAAAACTGAAGAACACTCGGGTAGCCCTTCATTTGGACGGTATGTTGCATACAACTATTTTGTAACATGCACATGTGCATAAAAACAAAAACAAAAACAACTTAATTTGTATGCACAAGTGCATACCATCTGGATGAAGGGCTACCAGGGTGGTGTTCCTCGGTTGTCCATTTTTTTGAGGCTTTCTCCTAAAGCTCCTTGTATATATAATTATAATATATACATATAATTTAATATGCTCTAGCTTATGAACATTGTAATAGAGAATTCATGATCACTAATCAAGGATGAAAAAGAGAACAATACGAACAATAAGCACAAGATATATAAAAAGGTGAGTCAGTGGTCGCACCTTAAATAATATGGGAAATCTTGAAACGTAACTTCAATCGACTCGGGATCAATAACTCCTTGTTCCAAGCTCTCCTTATACGCCTGACGTCGTGCCGCCAACGAGATCGGAGGATCAGCGTCCTTAAGCAGTTCCCTAATCTCCCTCCTCTCATCAAGAATCTTCAAAATATCGAACTCAGAAGCCGAGGACCCCGCAAGCATCCGCAACAACGGCCGTAACTCGTGAGTCGCCGCCGCCGGAACACTTCCCATCTCCGCATCAACCGAAACCCCGTCAAGGTTCTCAGTAACGGCTTCCGGCGTAACGCCCTTCTCGCACGAAGGCGCACCGCCGCTATCGTTGGGATCGGAGGCAGCGTCCTTCATCTCGGTATCCGTCGTTGCACGGTTATCGGGCGTCTCTTCACAGGCCGAGGAGGGTAGGGTCGGGATTCCCGACGTTTGCAGCCCTTTTCCTTTACGGGAAGGCGGAGGAAGGATAGAGAGCTCTTTCTGAATGTTCGACAACGATGCCAATATCGAAGCTCCTGCAACGGCCGATGGGTCTCGGGTGGTTCCTACGAATTGTAATCCTTTTAACGAGCCATTGTGTGCTTCTAAGATGCTTACCGAAGGTGCCACGTCAGCACCAACGTTATCATTCGATAGTTGTTGAAATATCTGAGGGTACGTCAAGAAAAAAATTGTTTCCCACATGGTATATGACAAAACGTCCATAAATTTACCGAAATAATATTTTTTTCTAAATATTATTTTGAAAAAAGAGGTTATGCAAGTTGCATAAGTACCACTTGCATAATCTCTGGCTATTTAGGCTAATAAGTTGAAAATGTGGCTATAAAGTGTATACAAGGGTCAAGTTGGCTTATTCTAAACAATTTCCAGAAAGTCGATCGATTAAATTTCTAGTAACGAACATAAAACGCTATACAAGCACAAGAATAAACTAGTAATAAGCCAAGCGAACACAATATATCCCCCAAAGAGTAGAGCAATTGTTTCAGTGCAGAGAAAATCAGATATGATAAAAAGTAACTATAAATAAATAAATTAAACCGCATTGAAGGATACATAAGCATGCCTTCCCGAAGAGCTAAAAATCACTTCATCTCCGGCTCTAAGTGGTAAGGTAGACCTTTTAGGGCACACCTTGCCGTTGACTTTAACAGCGCCTTTGCCACCGGTGATTTCGAGCAAAGTGATTGAAGCACCTCCTTGCTATGCAAAAGAAGAGATCCGTATTAGGCGGCTTTGCATAACTAACAACATTGAAATAAATAGCAACCAAAATGAGAAGAAAAAGAAAAAACCTGTGACTCTATGTGCCTGAGGCTACACAATGATTTACTTATGGAGGTATCACCGAGACACAAGTCACACTGACGGCCTTGACCAACGGTGAAGATGGAACGATCCATAACAACGTGAGGATTCTGTACATCAAAAAAGATACACATGTTAAAGCTCATACAAATGATAGCAATTACTCCAAGCACATGTCAAACACGCATAGCGATTTAAAAGATTTGAAAATAACCAAACCAAACAAGCCAAGTATGTCCCACCCAAGGTGGGGTGTATGCAGACCTGATCTCTATCCCGGATAGTAGAACGGATGGTTTCATGAAGACCCCCCGGATTGTGCAAGTGTGCGAAAGAAAGGATAGAGCTTGCAAACAAAATGTGAAAAGAAAAGTAATCGCTACCCTGATCCTCTTATCCTTCAAGATCCATTATTCTCATCTAAGCTAGCTATAGATTCCCACCCCTAGTCTGCTAACCTAATCTTGCTTCTCCAAGAAATCACATTACCACTTAATTACGTTATTTAAATTATTGTGGCCACTGATAGCTTGCTTGAAGAGTAAATTTGAACACCGGCTTTAGTTGTAGAACTAGTTTCTCTGTAACATTAACCGTATTAGACTACTAGCTTCTCTGAATCCCATGCTCTTTTCATCAACAAAAATCGTGTGGAAGTGAACACTTCTAGAAAAACGACCAATTGAGCTTAAAATTTGAAGCCAGTGGCAACTAAATTTGTTGGGCATTCGGTACATACCCAAAAGTAATATAGGTAATGGGGAGGTTGTAAGCAGCTTAATAAGCTTAATGGGACTAGCACCTTATTCTAGCAACTACTTTGTTGGTGATTTGTAATTTTTGTATAGGAAGTGGCTAATTAACTAAGCTTATAGGGGGAGCATTATGCAGAAAGCCAAGTTTTTCCCCAAACCCACCCCTCCCAATTGAAAAACACACTCCTTCCATCTATGGGAAAACCTCCAAAGTCCCAACCAAAAACCTTACAAACCATACAAAAAGATTAATCCACATAGACAGTTTTACTCATACGGGACTTAATGAAAAACCAACCAAACAGCATGCTTCATAACCTTCTGGTTGAAATCTTGAAATTACCCAAATACTTGTTGTTAACTATTAAGCTCAAAGATCCGAAGCAAGAAAACAACAGTGCCCAAGTTTCATACAATACTTCACGTAAAACCAACCAAACAGCCCCTATAAACAGACATCACCTTATTCATTAAGTCCCTAAACATACACAACTCCCCATCTCTCATACCTCAAGACATTCTACTTGAAATCTTGAAAACCCCAAATACTTGTTAACTACTAAGATCAAAGATTTGAAGCAAGAAAACAAAAGTGCACAAATTGGTACAAAAGTGACAACTTTATTCATAGAGGACTTAACAGAATACCAACCATACAGACATCACCATATTCATTAGTCCCCTAAACATATACAAATCCCCATTTCTTATGCTTCGTAACATTCTAGTTGAAATCTTGAAATACCCAAATCCGTGTTCTTAACTATTAAGATGAAAGATTTGAAGCAAGAAAGCAACAGTGCCCAAGTTGGTCCAAATTGACAAATCGACAACTTCATAAATACAGGACTTAATGGAAAAACACAACCGCATATACAGATATCACCATATTCATAAGGTCCCTAAACATGCACAAATCCCTATCTCATATACTTCATAACATTCTAGTTGAAATCTACCCAAAACACTACCCAAATACTTGTTAACTATTAAGCTCGAAAAGTCAAATCAAGAAAACAACAGTGACCAAGTTGGTCCAAATTGACAACTTTATTCATAGAGGACTTAACAGAATACCAACCAAACAGCCACATAGACAGACATCACCATATTAATTAGGTCCCTAAACATATACAATCCCCATATCTTATGTTTCATAACATAATACCCAATTACTTCTTAACTATAAAGCTCTCGGAACAAGAAAACAATAGTGCCCACTGCCCAGGTTGGTCCGGATTGACGACTTTAGTCATACAGGACTTTGACAAATACCCAAACACTTGAGCTTAACTATTAAGCTCAGAGATTCAAAGCAAGAAAACAATAGTGCCCGAGTTGATCCAGATTGACAAATAGACAACTTTATACATCCAGGACTTAATGGAAAACCAACCAAACAACCCCATCTTCATTAGGTCCCTAAACATACACAAATCTTGAAATACCCAAATACTTGTTCTTTTATATCAAGATCCAAGATTTCAAATCAAGTTGTTCTAAAGTCTAAACACCCAAATATCACCCATCTTTCTTTCTTTGACCAATTAAACCAAAAAAAAACAGCTGAAAAACCAAAACCAAAACCCACCTGAGAACACTGAGATAAAAGCTTCCCCCACGCAACACCAACGTTCGATTTCGACTGTCTTTTCTTAGCCCGATTCAGCACAGCTGAACCACCATTAGCCTTAGTCTTCTCCACATCAATCAAAGAATCACCTGAAAAAACAAAACCCATCAAAGAAAGATCAAGAAAACACCTTTCTTAAAACCAATTTCACCAAAATTACACAAAAACTTCAAAACCCCCACCTAAAGACATAGGTGAAAACAAAGATCAAGAAAACAGCTTTACCAAAAGTAATTCCACCAAAATAATACCCAAATTCAAGAAAACCTCAAAAAACCCACCTAGAGACATAGGGGAAACCAAGGGCTGTCCTTCCACCTGACCCACCGCCGGCGACTTTTCCGGCAAATCTCCACCGGCGACCTCATCACACCCACCACCATCGGAATCTTTCTTCTCCGGATCAGACGATCGGACCTCCTGTTCTTGAGACTCACACCCACCACCGCCAGATTCCTTAACCACCGCCTCAATGGGCTCCACCGGCGTACCGGTGGTTGAAGAACTCGCCGCCTCCGCCGCCTGCAACCACCGATCACCCCCAAATTTCAAGAAAATTCAAGATTAAATCTTTTTAAAAACCCAGATACAATTCGAGATTTCGGTCAAAAGGGTATTCGTAGATATGCTTACAGAAATCGAAAGATTGAAAATTTACCTTGGATCTTTTCCCTGTAGGGATTGGGGAAGAACACGGCGATGAAAGCGTGCGTTTCGATGAAGACGAACTCCGCCTTGTTTCCACCATGATTTTGTTGGAAGAAAGATTTGTCGATTTGGGGGAATTCGATGGATTGATGGATTGCAAATTGGGGAGAAGAAAAAGAAAAAGATGGGAAATTTTGTAGACAAAAACTGCGGTTTATATAAATATATATAGATATAGATATATATAAGATGAAGAATAAAGAATAAGGATGAATTGTTTTATTAAAGATGGTAAAAAAGATTATGGAAATTGATTGGGGATAGAGGGATATAGGAAGGTGGGTTATAATCAAAGAGGGGGTTGTTAAGAGGCAAGAAGTAACACAAAGGGGGATCTTTTGTGGGTTGGATTGAATGTGAATGTGTGTAGTAGTAGTAGGTGGGTGAAAGGGGATTATTGATTTTATGCAATTGGATTTGATTTAGGGTTCTCACTTCTTAGTCTTTGGATCTTTTTGTCAAGTGGTTTTTGGAAACCGTAATCGGGTTTTTAATTTTAATTTGATTTGTGGAGTGAATGTGGTCTTGTTTTCGATCACGGTTCTTTAAGTGGGTCTTTTTGGTAAAGGCTTGGGGAATTGTTTTTGGGTTTGGATTGTGATTGGTAATCGATTGAAAATGTATGTATTTGCGAACAGAGTCGTCGGTATCAGTGTTCGTATTTAGGGTTTTTAGGAGGGGGCGATATTCGTTAGGATGACTTTCGACGTTCGTTGAGGTAATTATGTCGATATTCTTAAAGTTGTAGCTGGGGTCTTTATCGTAGTTTGATAAGAACCTGAATTTGGGACTCGTTTTCGATTAGGATTCCATGCTTGTATCTTTTGTCAAAAATATCTGTAAAACTGTATCTGGGTCGTTATCATGTTTAGTATGATCTGTTGAACGTATGCATTCACCGATAAGGGAGAGAGTATTGGCTTATGTATTGTTCTTCTGCTTTTGACCATATCTGTTGACTTAAATTCCGACATTCGTTAAAGCAATCACGTGATGACGTAGTTGCCATGGCTCTTGTAGGTTTTAATATAAATTTGACGTTATTCAGCATCTGGAGCTTTAAAAATAATTCAATACGTGTATATTGTGATACAGATGTAACACGTTTCTTGGTTTAATCACGGTATGTAGGCAGAAAAACGGTATACACGTGAATTTATGGCGACAGCAAAACGACACAAATGGGTGTCTGGTCGTCTTACGTCATTATAATGATCAAAGAAAGGTATTCATGGAAATAAAGCCTTCTGAAAGTAACACCAATTTGGTGGTCATGGAAGGTAACAAAAACTTATTAGTGTGAGACTGTGAGTTGTCAACATGAATCATTATTAATTGAAATTTACAGGACGGTTATTATTGTTTTTACAATACTAATATGGTATATGATGGGCGATATCATTCGTGAGTATGGATTACAAACATTTTTCTGTCATGTCCAGTGCAGTTTCATATAGAATATACAAACTCTCTATATTATTCATTGTTTTATTTTTTGGGGGTTAAAATCATTAAAAATATATAAAATTTGATATTTAGTTGATTTTTCATTTGATCCCTTTCATTATTTATACATTGGGCCTAACTAACTCAAACATATATGGGCCTAAATTAAACTTTTATGAATGGGGACTATAACTTTTGGACCAGCCCATTGTTATGGGCTTTTGCATTTATGGTATATAGTATTGCTTAAAAAATTCAATCATTAGATTTGATACCATCTAATAAGAAGAAAAACGTGTTCATAAACTTAATTTATACTTATGTAGTTATAAATATATATTTAAAGGTGTAAACCACTCGAGTAGAGTTGAATAACAGATTATTTAAGTTTAACTTGGAAAATTATATTAGGTGTTAGTTTGACTTAAGTTCGAATAACTTTTTTTATGTAAGGTTTAAAACTGAGGGTGAATATTTTATGAATTATGTAGCTCGAGTTCTATGCTCGTTTACGGGATCAAACTGACGATCGACTATCTCGTTGATTGGCTTGAGCCCAATAATTAATATATTTTTGAGTAAATTACGAATTTGGTCCCTGTGGTTTGGAGGTTTTTATGGATTTGGTCCCTAAACTTCACTAATTATGGATTTGGTCCTTGTGGTATGTGTTTTGTATTGGATTTGGTCCCTAACTCTAACATCTGTCAATTAGAGCTGTTAACATTAAGGGCAATTCTGTCTTTTTAATTTTTAACAATTTAAACATTGATTTTTTTTTGTCTTTTTCTGGTTTGTCCTTTCTCCAAATATTATATAATAACTAAAATTAATATTATATTATATTAAGTTGTATGTGTAGAGTGTGTGTATATATATATATATATACAATATTAATATATGCAGAGTGTGTTGTGTATATACACAATATTAATATATGCAGAGTTACCGTTTTATAACTCCGGCGAGACTTGCAAGTCCGGCGAAAACACACACACACACCCTGTACGCAACACACACACAAAATACACACACATCACAAAGACGATGCTTCATCCCTCGTATGCCGGAAAGAGAGGGGTTCACCGGAAAGTGCAGACAAAATGAAGGTAAGAGAAAAGGGTTAGAGGGAGGTGTCATCGCAGCAATGGCACCATCCCGGCACATCCCTTCCCCTTCTCATGGTGGTGGCGGCGAGAATATTATCCGGCGAACCATTTGTCCCGGCAATATGTGTGTCGGTGTGTTTGTTAATAGGTGGTGGTTTCATGTTGGATTCACGAAGGTGTGGTCGGTGTGTGTGTGTGTGTGTGTGTTTTGCTGTGGGGAAGAAGAAAGGCAAAGGGGTGTGGTGGTGGGGAAGAAGGAGAAGGTAAAATAATGATTTATTTTTTTTGGGAAAAGGAAACCATCCTTTTTTGTGCATATGTTGGGGAAAGTAAAAGGAAAGCCACGTGGGATCATTTGAGTGGTGGTTAATATAATAAGACAAATTAGAAAATTGAAAAAAATAATGTTTAAATAAACATAACTATAAAAAGACACAATTACCCTTAATGTTAACGGCTCTAGTTGACAGATGTTAAAGTTAGGGACCAAATCCAATACAAAACACATACCACAAGGACCAAATCCATAATTAGTAAAGTTTAGGGACCAAATTCATAAAAACCTTCAAACCACAGGGACCAAATCCGTAATTTACTCTATATTTTTATTGTATGATTTATGAGTATATGAAAATGTCTGACTTGAAAAAATGCATGTTCAAGCTGATTGGGTTGACTCAAAAAATTTAATCGACGTCTCGAACGATCCGAGTTTAACATGAGTGTTACAAAACTCGACTCGTTAGGTTGAACAAGTTTTATCTTTGTGTTCAAGATTGACTCGAGCGTGAAAATTATTAAGTTTGAGCTTGAATAGCTTCATTAGAAGCTCAAGTTGTGTTACACTCCTACATGTACTTGGTTTTACTCTTGAAATTATGAAAGTTTTATATCAATTTTATCTACAATCATGTGTAGATTTGTATCCTGAATTTCGAGTCATATCACACTACATCGCCATAATAACATCACATGGTGTGTAAATCAAGTACATAACAATATGTCTAGTTGTAACTGTTATCCTGAAGTTGTTCGCCTCAAATCCCTTTTGCCTATTTGTACAAGTACGATGCCTCAAAAACAAGTATAACATGCCATGTGGACAATTGAGTACAACTTGTTAAGTAATGTAATAGATGCAACAATTTAGGATACATATACTGTCAACCTAAAACACCTACAAAAAAATTTTCGAACAAGGAGACAATATAATTAATTTATCATAAAAAAATATATTAATTGTAAAAGCTACAGTTTAATTAAAGTGATATACAAGCAAGATTTTGCAACATAACAATGGTTTGTTTTATTTCATGTTGCTAAAAGACATAAAACTAAAGATATCTAAATTTGTGACGTATGATCAACATCTAATGACAGTTTCAATAAATACATCGAGATGATAGAATGGAAACACGTGTACCCTTACCACATACGTAGGTAGGCCTTTTACTAATAAGATATTTTATATGAAAGATAACCATTATTTATCTGTTAAATATCTGTATTGAATTTAAATATAATATAAAATATTTGAAAGATAACCATTATTACCAAGATGAACATAACAAAAGTGTATGCAACAAAGCTATCCAGTTTATACATCGTGTAATTTATGAACTTTTTCAAATTTTAGTTTTACTTTTTATTATCCACACAACTTCTTAAATTTATATCCAAACTGATAAACACGTTTTATATGAATATTTGACTCAATGAAGGATTGTGTGAGAAGCTAAGCTTAACGCTAGAAGTTTATACATCTAAAATGTCGATCATTTTTAAACTTTCCTTCCATGAGTTGGGTTTTGGAATGAGATTGATCTAATTCATCTCATCTTGATGTACATCCGTTTCTCATCCAAATGTCGATAATAAATTAGTACGTTTTTTATATTGACCTTACGGCCGGTTTGATAGCGGCGGCTTAATTGGCTTAGAGTCTTGAGCTTGTTCCCCCAGTTCACCAAAAGTGTTTGGTAGCGGCTTAATTAAAAAAGATAAAAACAATAACTTAATCGTTCAGCCATTGAAAGAAACATTTATCCACACAAACATTTCATTTCCAATTGCTTAGACAAATTATCCAAAACAACTAACAAGCAACAATTTTATTAATCCATACAGATAACTTTATGCATACGAAACTTAATAAAATACCAACAACCAAGTAAAGGGAGGTTTAAATGAGAAACATATCTATTTAAGAAAACGTGAGAAGCAACCTCAGCCCCTTATCTGGTCAACAAAGACGGCTTTGACCGGTCCCCCCTTTAATAATCTCTACCCTCTTATGAATTGCGTCAATCTTCATTGAGCACGTCCATCGTAACTGCGAGATGAGCAGCTGAGATTGCTTCTCACATTTTTTTTAAATTGACATATTTCTCGTTTGAACTTCTCCAACCAAGTAACCCGACTTTATCACATAGCTCAACCCTATTCGACTCAATAACTTACATAAGATAAAACATCACACAAATAAGACAAAATATTATTTATTCCAATATAAAATATAAAAGAATTACATAAAAAAAAGGGATAATAGGCAGTTAAATTATAACCAAGCATTTGTAGATGAGGAAAAGCCCAATCCGAAACGCTATCTTTTTTGGCCACTTTCAAACAAATTCTTTATCCGGTTTCTTTTATACTTTTCAAATTTAGTTTTAATCAATTAATATTAAATTGTGAAATTTTTAATGGTGTTTTAATATTTATTATACTTATAATGATTTAATAGATTTATGGAAATGGGAGAAAAAGAAACGGGAAGATAAAACACCTTTGAATATTATTTATGTTATATTGAATTGAGTAAGTTGAATTAAATTTCAATATTTAGTATAGTTATATATGATATAAATACAATGTTGATATTTTCTATTATTTCATATACAATAACTATAAAGTGTATAAAAAAAATAACGATATTTGTTTAAACCGTTTTCTTAAATGTTTTTGGTACCAAAATTTCATACTTTTTGTTGTATAAAGCTAGCTGACCCCACACAAAATCATAATAAATGCACATATATAACAAAGAATAATAAATTTTGATTTTATATAAAATGGCCCTAAATCAAACAGTAACAAATATTCATTAAATTGGAATAAATATAATTTAGTGTATATGAGGTTATGATTAACAACTCACAAGAAAAACTGGATGTTAATTTATAAGTTAAGGTCATGTACTCAACTACTCATATTTGTTTAAAAACTACTAAAATGATAGCGTAAAGTAATTAAAAAGAAAAAAACAATCGAAAAAATACAAAAAACATAATTGGTAACAATTTAAAAAACCCATTGTATTTCATTAAATGAAAAAGGACACTAGTTGCCCTTACCCGTGAATTTGAAACTTATAGTAAAACCGTATAAATTATGAAAACTAAAAAATGAATTTACACGTCTAAGAATGTTATATCTGCTATAATAATACTTATATGGTATATTTGTTGATACACATATATTGTTATGTTAAACATTTTAATTAATTAAACTTAATTTTGTTTTAGTTTTATTTGCCGTCCCACAATAATTGTAAACAACATTGTCTAGACACAAAATTAGCTTTACAATGGAGAAATGCTTTGTATGGACCAAACAAAGTAACAAACAACTACAAATAATATATATTTAAAATAAAATAATATTCTTTAGGCAGTACAAATAATAAAATTTTATCAATATCATAATCCAAATTTCAAACATATTATTTTGATTAGTAAACATTTTATCAAATATTATATATTGTGATTACTTTTTTGGTTATGTATAAAATGTTTGATGAAAATAACATTTTTGCATGACTAAGTAGAGAAAATAAAACAAAAACGTCAAACAAATATCTAAAAGATGTTATTAGAAGAGAAATTGATTTGTTTATTGTTTATACAAATAAGATTGAGTTATTATTATTTTGTTATGAATTTTTTAAAATTTACTCGAACGATAAATTAAAAAATACTTCAATAATATAATCAATATTGAACTATTTAACATAAAAAATTGTATTTTATTTAAAGATTTTAATTTTTGTTTATCTAATTTTTTAAGAATACTTTTAACCATAATAGCTTTGGTCTAATTATATCCAATAACTCATTTTAAAACGTTAAAAAGTAGGGGTATGCATCGGGGAGGTTGGACAATGTTCAGGTGGACGCACATAAAATCCAGTTATAGTTGGGATACGAAAACGAATTCCCAAATTGTGGTTTCGAATTTCAGATTATTTTGGGTTCGGTTGATTTGTTTTCAAGTTGGGGTTAGATGGTTCGTGTACACTTACAAAACAGACATATAATTGATTTTGAGGATGACTTTAATTGATCAAGAGAGTAGGATTTATAATTTTTAAAAGCTAATTAGGTTTTTACATGGATTAGTACCCAAAAACCCCACCCGAACCAAACATTCCCTAAAGATTGGGTTTTAGATTTTCGATTTTTAATTTTGCACAAACATCTGATTTTTGGTATGGGTTCCATTGTAATATTCAAACTACCCGAATTTTACACACACCTAATCAAATGTTATTAGGACTATAGCCTGGGCTGCTCCCATAGCCACAATCGCTAAGCGAGTCAGGTACGAAATTGACAAACGGTTGTTCCTAGGTGGGAGTAGTATTTATCCAGAATCAAATGGTCATGGGTTCATAGCCTGGGCTGCTCCCATAGCCACAATCGCTAAGCGAGTCAGGCATGTGTCCCACATTATGAAATTGACAGACGGTTGTTCCTAGGTGGGAGTAGTATTTATCCAGAATCAAATGGTCATGGGGTCATAGCCTGGGCTGCTCCTATAGCCACAACTGCTGCTGAGTAGGTCAGGTATGCCTCCATATTACGAAATTGACTGACGATTATAGACGGTCAAGATTGGCGATATCAAGCTTTTTGTCCAAAACCCATAATCAAAAGGGTTAAGTACACCAAAATGTATTCAAGTTGTCACCTTTTATCATTGTATATATTCAACTTAAAAACTTGCCATTGTATGTACCTAACTTAAAAGACTGTCATTTTTGCAGGTTCAACACATTAAACGGTAACTTTTTAAGTACATTAAATGGATACATAGAATAGTAGTTTAGTACATAGAATAACAATTTTAGCAAGTTCAGTACATACAACGATAAGTTTTAAAATAAAATACATACAATGATAAAAGATGAGAACTTAAATACATTTTAATGTAGTTAACCCTAAGGCCATCCTTTATGGTCCGGTAGGGAGGGCCGGTACCCCCCTTACCGACCGGTGCACACCATTGTGGGTGACCGGTACCCTCCCCTTATGTAGTGCCACACCAATCCTTCTTTCTTCTTCTCTCTCTCTCTTTTCTTTTTCTATTTATTTTTTTAAACAATTAATTTAGAGGGGTATGAAATTGGTACCATAGTAAATGAAAGGTATGAAATTGGTAAGGTAGTGGAAAACTGATGTGATAGTTTATATGGGCTAATACGGTCTGCACCATACTAGATGGCCTAATAAAAATAACCAAACATACCAATATACGAATTTCATTTACCATATATAAACATCAATAAAATAAATCTCTCATGGTCACATGACAACCAAGGGCAATTTCGTCATTTCACAAATACCAAACTCCAATCCCAGAAAGAAAACCCCCAAACCCCCCCATATACAAACCACTTCTCTCTCTGTGTAGTAGTAGCGGCTGCGAAAGAAAAAGGATTTTTCAATCCCTTCTCTTTCTCTATATCGTCTCTACCAAAAACCATAAAAAACCTTATCCCCAATTTCACTCCCCATAAACCCTAATTCCATCCAATTCCACACCAATTTCTCCAATTGGAGGTACCTCCACCTTCAGAATCCATGGAATCAAAGGAAGATATCTCCAATCAATCAGGTTTTCCTTCTTCTGTTGTTTCTTCTGATAAATTTGAAACTGTTGATGAAACGAATGCTTCCAAATCAGTCGCTAATAATAGTAGTAATAGTGGTAGTATTAGTAATCCAGTTGGTGGTTTGAATCCTGTTTCCGATGATGATAACGAGGGTTTCGCTAGCGGCGAGGAGGAGGCTTTCGAGACGACGAATTCCGATGCGAATTTGGTCGTTTCCGGTGGTGGTGAAAATGAAACTGAAACCCTAGCTAATGTAGTAGGAGACGAAGGGGATTCGTTTTTGGAAACTTCTGAATTCCCTGTGTCTTCTAAGGTTGATGATGATGCCGAAAAGGGGGAGAATTCGAGTGAATTGGTGAAAGATAGTGAAGTTAGGGTTGAGTCTAATGGTGGTGTGAAGGTGACTGCTGCTACAGAAGGTGGTGATTCTGTTGAGACACCTGCACCAGGTGTGGTGGTGGTTGCTAAGAAAGAAGAGGAGGAAGATGAGGATGAGGATGAAGAAGATGAGGATGATGATGAAGATGAAGGTGTGGTGTTGGTTGGTGGTCCTGATGACAGTAAGTCTGTTGTTAAGCCAGATGAGTTGGGAGTTAATGGTGGAAATGAAGTGGAGGAGAAGGGGGAGGATGCTGTGGTGGAGGGAATAGATGTTGATTTGCCGGTGGCTGGAGTGGCGGGGGTGGCGGTGGTTGGTAAGAAAGATGAAGATGGGGAGAAGATGGAGAAAGTGTTGGAAGAGGTGGTGGATAAGGAGGTGGTTGATGTGACCGGTGGCGGGTTTTCGGCTTTGGATGTGGAAGATGAGGATGGGAAGAAGGTGGATGATGTGGAAGTGGAGAAAGGAGTTGATTATGAGGGGAAAGAGAATGGGTCGGTGGTGGAGAACGCTTTGGATGATGTTGAAACTGTGCCTACCACCGTTGATTCAGCTCCGGTGACGGAGGTTTTGGACAAAGCGGTGCCGGATGAGGTGACTCCGGTTGCGGAAAGTTTGGACGAGAGTGTGACGGATGTTTCAGACAAAGCCGTGCCGGATGAGGCGGCTCCGGTTGCGGAAAGTTTGGACAAGAGTGTGACGGATGAGGCAGCTCCGGTAACAGAAAGTTTGGACAAAGGTGTGCCCGATGATGATGTAGCTCAGAAAACGGAAGTTTTGGAGAAAGATTTGCCTGATAATGGAGCTCAGAAAACTGACGTTTTGGATAAAGATCTGCCCGATGATGGAGCTCAGAAAACTGAAGTTTTGGATAAAGATTTGCCCGATGATGTAGCTCAGAAAACAGAAGTTCTGGATAAAGATTTGCCCGGAGTTTTGGATAAAGATTTGGCTGATGATGGAGCTCAGAAAACAGAAGTTTTAGATAAAGATTTGGCCAATGATGGAGCTCAGGAAACTGAAGTTTTGGAGAAAGATTTGGCCGATGATGTAGCTCAGAAAACGGAAGTTTTGGAGAAGATTTGCCCGATGATGTAGCTCAGAAAACGGAAGTTTTGGAGAAAGATTTGGCTGATGATGTAGTTCAGAAAACTGAAGTTTTGGATAAAGATTTGGCTGATGATGGCGTTCAGAAAACGGAAGTTTCGGACAAAGATTTGGCTGATGATGGAGCTCAGAAAACGGAAGTTTTGGACAAAGAATTGCCTGATTTGGGTGCGGTTTCTGGTGATGTAGAAGATAACGGTCTAGAAAACGGACCAGCGGACAAGTTCGTTTTGGAGGACTCTGCCGAAAAGGACGAAGCCGATGAAGGCGGCTACACGGATGGTTCAGATGAAGAAGAAGACACAGATGGTGTGATTTTTGGCAGCTCTGAAGCCGCTAAGCAGTTTATGGAGGAGTTGGAACGTGGATCCGGTGACGGTGGTGGTTCCAATGCCGGTGGAGGAGAGAGTTCTCAAGATCGTCAGCAGATGATGGACGGTCAGATCGTCACCGATTCAGACGAAGACGATGATGAAGAAGACGGGAAAGAGCTGTTTGATTCAGCCGCCTTGGCTGCTCTTCTGAAAGCCGCAGCCGATGGTGGGTCGGAAGGTGGGAACATCACGTTTTCGTCTCAAGACGGTTCCGGCTTTTCACCGTTGAGCGCCCTGCTGGGCTGGGACCGTCTCTCCAGACCATGAGAGCCGCCCCCAGACCGAACCGAGCCAATATCTTCAACCCGGCCAGTCTCATGACCGCCAGTGAAACCGATAGCAACTTAAGTGATGAAGACCGGAAAAAGCTCGAGACTTTACAGTCGATCAGGGTGAAGTTTTTGAGACTTGTTCAGCGATTAGGCCTTTCCCGGATGAGTCGGTGGCTGCCCAAGTTCTTTACCGGCTGGCACTGATTGCCGGGAGACAAACCGGTCAATCTTTCAGCCTCGATGCGGCTAAACGGAAAGCTACGGAGCTCGAAGCTGAAGGGAATGACGACCTTAACTTCTCCGTGAATATCTTGGTTATCGGTAAAGCCGGGGTCGGGAAAAGTGCTACGATAAATTCCATTTTCGGGGAAGAAAAGACCGTAATCAGTGCTTTCCAACCCGCAACTTCGTCGGTGAAGGAGATTCGTGGGATGGTGGGCGGTGTTATGATTCGGGTCTTCGATACACCTGGGCTTCGGTCCTCTGTTATGGACCAAGGGTTTAACCGGCAAGTATTGGCGTCGGCCAAGAAGTTCACGAAACGAAACCCTCCCGATATCGTTCTTTATGTCGACCGACTCGATGCCCAGACGAGGGATCATAACGATATTCCGTTGCTGAAAACGATCACGACCGCCCTCGGTCCGGCCATCTGGCGGAGTGCGATCGTCACGTTCACGCACGGCGCGTCGGCCCCACCGGAGGGATCAAACGGGATCCCGTTGAGTTACGAGATGTTTGTGACCCAACGGTCCCACGTGGTTCAGCAAGCCATCGGGCACGCGGTTGGCGATTTGCGGATGATGAGTCCGAGTCTGATGAACCCGGTTTCGCTGGTGGAAAACCACCAGTCGTGCCGGAAAAATCGGGACGGTCAGAAGGTGCTCCCGAATGGTCAAACATGGCGGCCACAGCTTCTCATGCTGTGTTACTCGATGAAGATCTTAGCGGAAGCGAACGCCCTCTCGAAACCCCAAGACCCATATGACAACCGGAAGCTTTTCGGGTTCCGGGTCCGATCGCCGCCGTTACCATACATGTTGTCCTCAATGCTGCAGTCCCGGGCCCACCCGAAGCTCACGCCGGAGCAGGGCGGTGGCGATGGTGGTGATTCAGACGTCGATTTAGCGGATTTGTCGGAGTCTGATGAAGAAGACGAAGACGAGTACGATCAGCTCCCGCCGTTTAAACCGTTGAGAAAAACCCAACTGTCGAAGCTGAGCCGAGAACAGCGGAAAGCGTACTTCGACGAATACGATTACCGCGTCAAGCTTTTGCAGAAGAAACAATGGAAAGACGAGGTGAAACGGATGAAAGAGATGAAGAAACGAGGCGGAAACGAACCGCCGTTTCCCGAGGAAGATGGTGAGGGAGACGCGCCGGCTCCAGTGGCGGTGCCGCTACCGGATATGGCACTGCCGCCCTCGTTCGACGGCGATAACCCCGCGTATCGGTTCCGGTTTTTGGAACCGACCTCGCAGTTTCTTGCCCGGCCCGTGCTCGACACCCACGGTTGGGACCACGACTGTGGCTACGACGGGGTCAACGTCGAACAAAGCCTCGCGATCGCGAGCCGCTTCCCGGCGGCGGTCTCGGTCCAGGTCACGAAAGACAAGAAAGACTTCAGCATCAACATGGATTCATCGGTTTCGATGAAGCATGGCGAGAAGGGGTCGAGCATGGCTGGTTTCGACGTCCAACCGATTGGGAAACAGCTCGCGTATATCGTCCGAGGGGAAACGAAGTTCAAGAATCTGAAGAAGAACAAGACGGCGCGGGAATGTCGGTCACGTTTCTGGGGGAGAATGTGGTGACGGGTTTCAAAGTTGAGGACCAGATCGCGTTCGGGAAGCAGTATTCGGTTATCGGGAGTGCGGGCACGGTCCGGTTTCAGACCGATTCCGCTATGGCGCCAACATCGAGATCCAGCGGCGCGAGCTAGATTATCCGATCGGTCAGGTTCAGTCGACGGTCGGGGTGTCGATTATAAAGTGGCGGGGAGATTTGGCATTGGGGTTCAACGGGCTGGCCCAGTTTGCAGCCGGGCGGAACTCGAAGGTGGCGGTTCGAGCCGGGATCAACAACAAGATGAGCGGTCAGGTGACGGTTAAGACGAGCAGCTCGGAACATCTTTCGTTGGCGCTTGCGGCTGTTCTGCCTTCGGTGATTTCGGCTTATAAGAAGTTCTGGTCCAGCTATGGGGAGAAGAACTCAGCTTATTAAGCTGAGGTTTAAGTGATGGATTAGTAAGTATTTTGAGATTTTATTATGAGTTTTTGATTATGTTCTTATTGAATAATATGCAGCAGCTGAATGAATGCTTTTGATTTACTGTTATATTTTTGTGAAATGGTGTGAACTCTGTAAGGCTATGCAGTTGAGATGACATTAAGAGGGAATACAGTAATTCTATTTTTGGTTTTTCTTGAATTCTTGAGGTAACATATTATTTGTTTTCGGGTTGTTGACGGGCTGAGTCGAGTTACAGGTTATTCGAACTCGGTTTGAGAACCAGGCTCGAGTTCGAATAGCCTTTTCACAGTAGCTCGATCTCGAAACTTGTCAATGGGCTCAAACTCGAGATAGATTAGCTCGCCCTCCATAATTTTTGTACTGATTACATGAAGTTACGAACATGTTTGGCTTGAAAGACCCTATGCTCGAATAATTTGGTTCGGACTCGATCTTTATTATTAAGCTTTCGAGCGGGGCCCTGGTTTCTGTCTTGTTTCTTACTAGGTAACTTTCTCGGTTTTTGTCATTCTCAATCAATAATGTAAATGATAGTGTGTGTTTGAGATGGACTCAAACTTGATAGTTATTATGTTCGGGCTCTTGTAGCTCGTTGAAAGTTGGACTCGTTAACAACCCCCTCCCCTTTTAGCTCCCGGGTTGGGTTCGATAAGAATTGAGAAGAAGTGCCGCATTTGTTGGATGAGAAATAGCAGACATTAGAATGTGATGCACATGATTAAATTTCTTTTTAAGCCACAATTTATGGAAATGTATTGATTAAAAGTGATCAATGGTTCAAAAACATTTACTCATCAAAAAATAACACTTTTCACATAATCCCATGCCTTTATCTCCCACCCTCTCACTCGGTAATTTTCAAACTCGACATATCTTTTGCATACTCTAATTTAGGGGGGGAGGGAGGGAGGGAATAGACGAGGAAAATAGATTAAACCAACGTTCAAAGTGCAATACTGATAACTATTAGTATAGATTCGAAAGTATTAAGACTTGTACTTCTATGGCTCGATATCGAGATTCAACAATAAGCCTATAAGCACTTGTGCAATAGCTATTATGGATTCACCTATGAAAGGTTGTCTTGGTTTTTCCCATCTTTCTGGTCTATTTTGTATATATTTGCATGACATATTTTGTTGTGTACTAGTCTACGAGTCTTACTTTTTTCCCTTCTATACAAACAGTTATCAGTATTGCGCTCTGAACGTTTGTTTAATCTATTTTTCTCGTCTATGTCAAGCATTTCTGGCCTTGCTTCCCTACGCACCCCAAACCTGTAGAATTCTTATTTGCTTCTTTAAATAAGTATTTTGCAAGTTAATATTTTTTTTCATAAAAACAACTTCTCTACCACTCAGAGTAGAAGCTATGTATGTGTATGCTATACAACTAGATTTTATTGTGCATAAAATTTATAGGGTTAGTTCGATTTGGTTCGATTCACTTATCATGATGCTCGATATATTCCAATCGATAACAACAGATGTTTCAAGCTTATTAGGCCATCTTCAAGGTTTTCAACATCAAATTTGATACAACTTTCATAAATATAAATAGATACTTGCCAAATTCGGATAACAACATTAAATTTGATATAAGTTTCATGAATATAAATAGATACTTGCCAAATTCGGATAGCGAGGGGGATCGATTACATCGGATACAAGTGTTTGAATATCATAGGTTGGTGGAACGATATAACTCATTTAGCTTTTCTTTTTTTACTTTAAAATATTCATAGCTAGTTGTTTATTTGTAAAACATATGTAGGTGTTCAAAGGTCCAATGTGTTTTATTCAGAAAAACAATATTTGGATGTTTAATCATTTAAAATAAAAAAGTTCAATCGTTTATTTATTAAAATAACAGATTAAGGAATAAATCAAAATGAAAAGTTTTTGGGTATTTGAACTTTTCACAATATAATGCTATAATTAACAGATTTTAATTATATAGGGGTAATATCCATTACAAATCAGATAGTTTGTACAAACTATACAAACCAACTTCGACCATACATGTAAGTTCCTAAAACTTCTCTCAACCACATTTAAAAACCACCTAAAAATTAGAAGATAAACAAAATATAAACAAAATCAATGATTAATATTAGGTATGCAGAGTTTGTACAAACTACTCAGTTTGTATTTGATACTTTCCTTATATATATAAGAGTAAATTTCATTTTTCGTCCCTGACGTTTGACCATTTCAACGGTTTTCGTCCCTCACCTTTATATTAACAGATTCGTCCCTCACGTTTGACACCTTGCAACGATTTTCGTCCCTCCACTTAACGGTCGTTAACTTTTCAGTTAAGTCCACTTGAATGAAGGTTATTTTAGCCATTTACTCCTTTTAACTACTTTAACATTATTTTTTAATTAACCTTTTTTTTAAATTAGGGTAAAGGTTATATATTGAAACTTGGAGGGCCAAAGATAAACATATTCAACTTCATCTTCTACCTCCCAACTTTGACCATTTAACTCCCCTCCTTTCGGTGAACCCTCATTTTTCGACGATAACCCGATTTTCTAAATCTTATGGTTATGGAGCAATATCTCCAGGACTCGGTACCATAAAACAACTTTAACAAAAAGGATGTGCCTTTTTAAAATGAAAAAATTCATCACTTTCTAAAAATCACACCATAGATACCCCCTAAAAATCCTTCATTTTCTCATCCAAATCTTGAATCTAGAACCTCCATTCCTGATCGATCACACAATAGAAGTTAAAATCTTCAATCCTTAACCAGATCCATGGCGTTTGCAAGCTTCTCACAACCCGATTTTGGTTTGGGATTTTGAGGAAAACACCATTTTACATATGAAACACCACAGAGAGACGATATCATTTAGGGGTTAAACCGATTTGGATTTCGTCAAATTTTGATGCATGTCGGGGTTAAATCGACGAGAAAATAGTTGCCGGAGTTCATCCAGTTGCCGGCGATTAGGGTTCTTATGTGGATGTGTATAAACATCTGATTTAGGGTTTTCGTTAGTGACAAAAATGAGTCGCTGGTGTGAAAGAATGGTGGGTTTGGGAGGGAATAACAGGTATGAAAGAGTAGGCGGCCGGATTTGGGAGTTTCGCCGGTAACAAAAATGAGTCGCCGGTTTTGTCCTCGTCGATTTGCTCTCCGGCGAGATTTGGTTTATCATTAATGCAATTGTGTATGTATGTATATATATATACACGTAAATTACATAATAGGTCCTCTAAAGTTTGATATTTTTGTTGAAACAAGAAACTAAAAAGATAAGTAAAATGACAAAATTATCCCTCATTAAAGTGGACATAACTGAAAAAGTTAACGGCCGTTAAGTGGAGGGACGAAAATCGTTGCAAGGTGTCAAACGTGAGGGACGAATCTGTTAAAACAAAGGTGAGGGACGAAAACCGTTGAAATGGTCAAACGTCAGGGACGAAAAATGAAATTTACTCTATATATAATTAAAAATACACTAAAGTTTTATTTAAATTTTTCAAAAAGTATGCCAACCGATCACTTGACATGAGAAGGTTCATAGGTGCTTTTTGAAGCAATTTACAATTCTTTTGGACGGTTATTTATGCTATTAAATAACTTGTAACATGATGCTTTCCACACATATTATTATGATTTTTAAGTAGTTATATCATATTAAATGACTATAATTAAAATATTATTTATCATAAAAGTATTGAGTAAATTTGAGAGTTTATAATCAAGTAGTCATGTTATAGATATTTGAAATAATTATTAGATAAAATTCTTTTAATTTAGCTACCTAAAAGAATACTTGATATTTCTTTAGTTCTTTCTTATTGAAAAATCTGAGAAAAAACATTAAGTAAAAAAACGAGTTATCGTAAGGCTAAGAGTAGCGCAGTGGCAGGCTGGGGGGCCATGAAGGCGGTGGGCTTCCTTCCCCAACCCGACGGGCTCAGAAGAAGGGATACAAACCGTGAGCGGGCTGGCGGGCTGCGTGCTGCAGCGGCTTCATCACACCGCTGCTGTTGTGTGTGTCTTGTGTATGAGTAGTGTGTGTTTTATATGAGAGGATTAGGACTTAGGAGGGTTGGGGTACGGGTTGTAGAGGGTTGGAGAAAAGCTGATGTGTCAGCTGATGCGGCATGTTAGGTTAGGAGGGTTGAGAGGGTTGGGGTACTGATAGCCTAATAGGTGTTAGTGCAATTAAATTCAACATTCAATTTGTTTGGATTTGATTGTGTGGTAACTTTTAGTACATATTAGTTTTCTGAATTGTATTGCTAACACAGACCCAACAAAGAGATCGCCTATAAAGCTAGGCTATGAGCACCCGACCATTA